>CM032669.1:13555864-13568490 GCA_019095985.1 Streblospio benedicti
TTCATGGTTTATCATTGATTCTAAAAAACCCAACAACAATTAAATATGTAAAACTGATATAGATTATGATTTATATTTTACATTACATTTACATTTTTGAAACATTGAAATACATTTTAAATTGATTATCTGAAAAATATACATTAGCCAAAAGTACATTGGTCATGTTTTTGCTAGTAAATATTTTTTCTTCATGAGAGTTAAGACAAGAGTGACACTATTATTTTTCTAAAGCCACGAGATATAAGTCTGCCTATATGAACAATATATAATTATATTTCCAAGGCCATATTAAATTGTTCATGGCATGTCAATTATGTTATATGTACATGTAAGCAATTTAAAAGTTCATTGTCTTGGTACAGATGGTGAAGTGTCACATGCTGGCTTTGCGTTCAGTAGTAGTACTGCCACTGCCACGTGGGTTGGGGTTTGCGTTCAGTGGCCTGGAAGAATGTGGGAAGAGGTCCTGGGTTTGTGTACCAGCTACTGGGATAAACATCAGGGTGACTGTTACTTCTGAAATTACAATGAAAAATTATTTTATTAATTTCTACTACTCTTCTGCAACATTACACAAACCATAATTCTATACAAAAATTCAAAGTTCAAAACAGTTTTCGAGAACTATAGCCTCTTTTTCAATGATCAATTAACATTTAAATAACAATATTAACTTTATGTATGTTTGATTCATCCTGGGTTTCCTTATTCATGATTTAAAGAATTTATTGGATACCAATAGAAACCAAAGTTAACCATTTTTGGCGAGACTTTCGTTGTTATCGCAACAACTTCATCGGGCCGAGTGCAAAATCTCGACACTGCTGTCACATGACTGCCGCCACCATGGTGGTCATGTGACCCTCTGAGATTTTGCACTCGGCCCGATGAAGTTGTTGCGATAACAACGAAAGTCTCGCCAAAAATGGTTAACTTTGGTTTCTATTGGTATCCAATAAATTCTTTAGATATTAACTTTATTAGGTCTATACAAATCTACACAAGTATATTACATTATTTAGTTTCTATTTAATATCTATTACCAACTATTTTAACGAAAAGATTTTACCAATTTTAAACACTTATACCAAATATAATATATGTACAATTTGATTTAAGGAAAAATGTAAGTAGAGCTTCTTTCAACACATTGTGTTGAAACAAGCTTTGTGCTGAAAGAAATGCTTTGGTAATGTGAACCGTGTGGGATGGTTAGTGTCAATGGTAATACACGTGACTTCGCACATACAAATGCAAATTAACACAAATATATATCTTCAAACATTGATTCAAGCTCCCGCCGAAGGTTTATATCGATGTTCATTCTGAACCATTGATGGAAAATAGTGAAACGTGTCGGAGCTTCTAATATCGCCCAAAGCATGATCATGGTATGACCGTATGTGTACGCATACGAGCACAGGATTTCTCTAGGTGTGTTACGTTGTTTTCCCGTGTCTTTGGTCACTCATCTGGGTCCAGGGTGCACGTAACTATTCAATTTCATCGATTTTTTTGGCAGGGAAAAATATTTTTATTCTCACTTATTGGCCCATGGGCTTATATTCGAACATTAAGGCCATCTTCGATGTTAAGCCCATGGGCTTTTATGCGCGGGAATACGGTATGATTGGTCTATAGTGTATAAGGAGGTTCTAGTTCATGGCCATCCAAAGCTTTTCAGAGTTGTCCTAAAATTTCAGTATATCACTATTAAACAGGTGACAAATGTTTTTGTATAAGACATTCTTCTGTGCATTATTATTACTATTATCAAGTAATAATATAGGAGAGAATATTCTTCAGCAGGCATTACAATCTTGTTCTGTGCTCCAACCCAACGAGGTGTGAGAAGGTGAGAGTCATCCCTGGCATCTCTGACCACGATATCCCGTTAGTAGAATACGATGCTAGGCCTATTCGCCACAAACAGAAGAGAGAGGTCCCACTCTACAGCAGGGCACGCTAGGACAGCTTCGGTCAACTGCTCCAGAAAGTTACCACACACATGGACGACGTCTACACAAGCTCCAGTGTAGATGACTTGTGGGACATATTAAAGGGCGCTGTGAGGAAAGGGATAAAGGACCATATCCCACACAAGACATGTAAGCAACAAGACCAGTTACCATGGGCCACCCCAACCATCAGAAGGCTGATCAGAAAAAGAGATAGAATTTGGAAGAAGAGCCGAAAAGATGAGAGGTACAGAGATAGAGCAAAGACGGTGAAATACCAGTTGCAGAAGGAGAGGAGACAGGCCTATTGGACACACTTAGAGACAATTCTAACACCAGGAGATGAGACAGGAGAACTCCGCTGCATGAAGAAGTTCTGGTCGTTTATAAAACACAGTAGGAAGGATAACATTGGAGTATCATCACTGAGAGAGGGAGGCATACTAACATCAAACGCCAAAGAGAAAGCAAACATCTTGAATAGACAATTTGAATCCGTTTTCACCTGTGACACAGAATACCCAGCTGAACCTAAACTGCCAGACGGAAGTTTCCCTGTCATGAGGGACATTGAGATAACTCACCCAGGTGTGCTCAAATTGTTACAACAGCTCAACGTGCACAAGGCTCCAGGTCCAGACGGCATCAGCCTTAGAGTACTGAAGGAGCTCTACCATTATGTGGCGCCGATGCTGACTATGATTTTCAAGAAGTCATATCTCACTGGGACAGTACCAAAGGATTGGAGACAGGCATACGTCACCCCCATCTATAAGAAAGGGAATAAGAATGACGCCTCAAATTACCAACCAGTGTCCTTGACTTGCATAGCCTGCAAACTCATGGAACACATCATCACCAGCAACCTGATGGGTCATGCCAGGACACACAAAATACTCTACGAGCTACAACACGGATTCCGGGACCGCCTATCATGTGAAAAACAGCTACTCGAGTTCACAGCCGACATCACCAAGAATATGCAGTATGGACAGCAAACTGATATCCTTAATAATGGACTTCAGTAAGGCCTTCGACAAGGTCAGTCATACACGGCTCATCTTGAAGCTTCACCACTACGGGGTCCAGGGAAGGACCAATGCATGGATCCAGACTTTTCTCGGGGGAAGGGAACAGCAGGTAGTACTTGACGGAGAGTACTCGTACAGCGCAGCGGTGAGATCAGGCGTGCCACAAGGATCTATCATCGGGCCTTGTTTATTCCTTTATTATATTAATGACATCCATGAAAATTTTACATCTAGTGTGCGTCTCTTCGCTGATGACACCCTAGTATACCTTACCATCAGATCTGACTCTGACCGTAAAGTGCTGCAGTGTGACCTCGATCATCTAGCAGCTTAGGAGGCACGATGGAAGATGGCCTTCCACCCTGAGAAATGCCAGGTCCTCCTTATCACCAGGAAACGGAAGCCATTGGGCACCAGCTATATGCTACATGGGCACATCCTAGAAGTGGTAAAAGAGGCCAAGTATCTGGGGGTCCTCTTCACTAAGGATCTGAAATGGGGTCGGCACATTTCCTGCATCACTGGCAAAGCCAACCGGACACTGGGTTTCCTAAGACACAATCTGCGTATCAACTCACCAGAACTCAAGACCACGGCCTACATAAGCCTTGTCAGGCCACTGGTTGAGTACGCTGCAACTGTATGGGACCCATATACTGACAAGGACATAAAGGAAGTAGAGAAAATTCAGTGGAGGGCAGCGCGATATGTGCTAAACAGGAACCACCAGACCTCAAGTGTAGAATCCATGATCACACAACTACAATGGACATCACTAAAGGAGAGAAGACGGCAGGCGAGATTATACATGATGTATAAAATTCAAAACAACCTAGTAGCTGTTGATAAAGACCGTTATGTGTCCAGTGTCCCAAGGACATCCAGGAGGACTACCAATGTCCACGCCCTCTACGCACAGCAGTCAACCAAGGACTATCACTTAAAGTCCTTTTCCCCCGTACCATAAGGGACTGGAACAACCTCCCATCAAATACTGTGACAGCGCTGACCATGGAGGAGTTCAAGTCACGGGTGGCAGGATTCTGAGTACCTGCTTTGTTTTTAGACTGCACTGTAAATTTTAACACTTTTGTTTTATCCTTCGTACATGTGTCACACCAAGCCATCTGGCATAATCTTCATGAGTAAAGGCGCAAGAATACCGGAAGAAGAAGAAGTACAACTACACTTTTGTACATATATGGCATGCAATATTACTGTTTGCTTCATCATTATGCCAAGAACCATGAACAAATGTACATACATACAATAAGCATATGCATATTTATACACAGCAGTTTATACAGCTTATCTTACCGGGAACAATACCTAAAATAGATGTTGTTTCTGTGGTAGCAATCAGAGATTCCTACATCAAAGGACAAAACTAAATCCAAAGATAAACGCTTTTAATCACAAATTTAACCAAATTTAAAAGTAGTGAACATTAATATCAAATAAGCGTTCTAACATGGTGTAACATATTAATCATCCACGTTCATCTAACAATGTGACTGGTATCATGTATTCAATTTATCAGTGCTTAAGATTAATGACTCTAATAGCAATATACTCTAGGGTCTAAAAGTTTGTAAGAAAATACTTTAGTATTATGTAATCATTATATTGATACTGTTTTGTGGTATGATGGTATGATGTACACTGAGTAAAATAAAACTGAGCTAAGTAAACACTGTATAAAAATCTATAATGTCTATAGCAACAACAGTCACTGATAATAATTATTATCAACCTGACATAAATTATAGACACACAAGGATGATGTAGTACAACAAACCTTGAAGGCTGCTGATATTGTGCAGACTGGTATCGAACAGGATACTGATATGAAGGATATTGCTGAATTGGATACTGTTGTGGATACAGCCCTGCCATCTGATTATCATATGTCTGCCATGTGCGTTTCTAGTAAAAGATTTTTTCAAAGAAATTCAATTATCCCAAATACTATTGAGAATCCATTGTAGTTACCAGAATAGTTATAGCATTTTCTATCAAGTATACCAATAAATAATGTACATGTATGATAAAGGAAAACAAACACATCAATGATAAAATCAGAATCTGAAGCAGTAGTAGCAGCAGCAACATCATCTGAAGTAATCATTTAAGAGTTTAAATACCATGTTTATCTCACCTGTGTTTGTCTACGTTGCCGAATACAGTATACAGTGAGCGCAATGATGACACAGAGAATGACGAGTCCTGCCACGGTGGGACCTACTATCACACCTACCAAGTCTGGCGGCCTGGTGGTCGGACGTGCTGAAACCAATCACAAACAAGGCTATTGTTTTGCAAATAATTGCCGCTCATGTATTCAAAATCAGCATTATAATAATGCTGATTTTTAAACTTAATTTTACATTTGCACAAACAAAACTAAGAGAGGCTACCACCTTCCAGCTGCTGTCTATATGTGTTGACATCATTCTGCATGCTCAGCACATCGTCCACTCCGCTGGCTACCAAAGTCTAAAAACAACATGTTATGTCATTTTAGGGGGTAGAATGTTGATTTTTAATGGTTTTGCCGAAGACTTCTTCCAATATCATATGGTGTTAAGCTTTTGTTTGCATGAGATTTATCAAAAAGTTATTTTTTAAAAAACAACTATAGCAGACTAGTCTTAAGAGACAGCCAATATATACCAAAAATTGTATTATGTTGAAAATAATGACGATTTTATAATTCTCACTTTCAGTTGTGTTATCATTTGGAGAACATTTGGATCTGCAGCATATTCCAATTCTAGAGCGGTCAGCTCAGACTGGAGGGTGACCAGGTTAGAGTGCATGGTCATCAGGTCAGCAGCCAGACTGGTCAATGCGCTTGTCTGCAAATAATGACGTGATTGTTTCTCTGTATAGGGCTAGGGCCAGGTGATTGCATGTGAGGCATATTCCACACAGTTGCAAAAAGGGTTCTTAATACAGCAAATCTCCCCAACAACGGAGTAGTGTTCAACGGAAAAAAACAATAACAGAAGGAATTGCTGTGCATTGATTAACATTTTCCCTTATATAGATAATTTAACAATGGGGTAATCAACGGCATGTCCTCAACAATGAACTACAGAAGGCATTTTGGGTGACAAACAATGGAATTAACCTAACCTTATTTTGCTCTTTGTTATCGTGTTCCACATGCTTTCTTCATCTTGTAAACAACGGACCGGTGCATTTAAATTAGTTTCGTTTTTGTAGGCTTGTCAGCAGGTGTGTGGTTTATTTAAATGACACCTGGCGTTTTGTGCATGTGTTTTGTATACAGGAAAATACATATCGTCAAGACAACAAAGGGAAAATTAAATAGCAATTTTCAGATTATGGACGATATACCAATGAATATATTTGTAAGAAGATGCTAACAAAATAAATATTTGTGTATCAGAGAAGTACTATTGACAAATGGAAAATGCATTCGTTGTTTCAAGCAGATTTTAAGAATAAGCTCATGATTAAGCGATAATGGATGCCGATGTTACATGTGAATATTATGTTCAGATGACTAATCAGCGGAAACCCACTCCAACGGAAGAAAATTGGACTGCAAAGTGGGTTCCGTTGTTGAGGAGATTTACTGTACATGTATTGCTTAATCAACACAAATTGTGCTAGAATCTCGCAACTAATTAACTTTCTAATATTTATATGCATCGATGATTGTACACATAAAAATGATTAGGAATTCGAGATGTAAAACTTACATTTCCAGAGGCCCTCTGTATATTTTCTAGTAAATCATTAAGGGTAAATTCTAGCTGCTGCACTTTGCGGAGTGTGGAGTCTGTTGCCTGTCGTTTAGATCGTACCACAGCACTACCTAACATTTCTAACAATCTTCTCACTGCATTGAGAATTTCCCTCACAGCCATTATGAGCTCATCTAGTTTATCCCATACACCTACAAAGAAATTAATTTACCGCATAAATTATTTTTATAAAGATAAAATACATATGTTTGAAATGGCAGATGCATGTATTGCAGAGATGGGTGCAATAAGCAATAGTTCACTAATGTATTGCACTATTCTGCAATAAAGTATTTAAAAACTAGTAATACTTTACAAAATTATTGCAATACTTTTGCATTAGTTCTGTATTGAATGTTTGCACCTTAACTAATAGTAAACAATGAATGATAGGTGTTTTTTATTGGTTAATGAATTTTTTTACAGTTTAAAAAGCAGTTTTCAAGATCATATATCAAGGTTAATGGCAGCCCAATGTAACACAATAGTGTATGCACACATAATGTTATGATGTTGATGTATGAAAATACATTTCTGGAAATACTACCCTCGAAATAAGTATAATATCTACAGTTTATCATTATATAAAACCCATTCTGGATTTATGTGGTATTCTCTGTGCAATGTTTTTATGAATATCATGAAAGTATCAGAAACTATCATCATAAAACTGCCTGCCGTAAAGCAAAGTTGTGTAATAGTGCAATACTTGCAATACTTCGCATAGCGATCATCACTGATATGATAGACATGTACTAAGATACCTTTACTGCAGTCGTCCTCTACAAATCCCACTTCACACAGGCACAGGCCACTAGATAAACAGGTCCCATGATCTGAGCACTGCACCTCAGGCCGGCACATCACTAGAAGGATACCAAACAGAATGGTCACCATTCAAGACTTTCAACGAGTTTGTTACTACTACGATCATAAAACTACTAACCTTGACAGTCAGTGCCATAGTAGTCTTGATCACAAATACACTGGCCCTGTTGTGTACACGATCCGTGACCAGAGCACTCCACAGACCGGCGGCACAATGCTGAAGTGATAAAAATGGAATATAATGGATATCTTTAATACTTTAAGGTGATTATAATACTTGGTATGAGTTCTGATTATCAATGTATGACATTAATGTGCTTATACATTACACACACATCACAGTTAGATACAGGAGACTGGCCATTAGTTAACCATCCAGCCTTACTTTGGCAGAATGATCCATAGTATCCCTCATAGCACACACAAGCTCCTTGAGGAGAGCAGGATCCATGTCCTGAGCAGTCCCGTATCAGATCACAGTAAACTGGAATGTTTAGTAGATAGTAAATTGATATGCCTATATTTGCAACAATATTAGTTATTGTTACTAGCTGGCCCTTCTCTTACGGAGATTATTTTTTGTGATAGAAATGAAAAAAACTGTCTAGATTCGTCCATCTCACTGAAAGAGGATGTTAAGATTCTGCTTGGAGATTGGTGGAACGTCAAGCGTTTGCTCTGCTTATTATTATATAGATTGGTGTCAAATGACTCCAACATGGTGTCTTTATGACGCTGTCATGGCTGCCACTGTTTGCTATTTCTTATATAAAATCGCCAATAGACAGCATACAGGATTATCATGAACAGCAGAAACATCACTTGCAAAACTACCCAGTACCACGATCGATTGCCCATAGTCAGATATGGCCCAGCTAGTCACTTTTAGGAGGAGTTCACCGCATAAGTCCAAAAATTAGCGCATTAATATATAGACAGTCATAGTTGGTGGACTAACCATAACCATGGGTGACACATTTAAAGCATCATGCTGTATTAGACTAAATAAAAAAAAAAATCATATGCATATTGATTTCATAAGTTGTATAAACTATCGCATACTAACATTGATAGCGCAATATTGGACTAAATAAAATAAAAAATCCTATGCATATTGATATTGTAAGTTGCATAAACTGCATACTAACATTGACAAGCATTGCCAAAGTAATTTTCCTGACACAGACAACCACCATTTGGGTTGCACGTTCCTCTGCTGGAGCAATCGCGGCTTGGGTCACATTGTACTACAGAAAGCAATACAAGTTTTATTTAATCAAAACATTAGTGTCTCATTTGATTAGTGATAGATGCAGTGATAGAAGTTCAAAACTGGTGAAGATGTTTTGTTTTGCGACATTTTGATTGAAAGCATATATGATGTGATGAGTCATGAAGTGATCATACATTGTATCATGTACTTAGCTATGGCAAATTAAGATTGGGTGATTTTATATATATAATCTGTTATCTTTTATATATATAATCTGTTATCTGTTATATATCATCTGTTAAAAAGGCAACTGCCTCAGTCGACGTGATCTCCTAATTATGTCTTTTGAAATGAGCTTTGATTTGTTTAAATAAAAAAGAAAGAGTGATATTAAATTTCTTTACAATGTTCACCGATGCAGTTTCCTTTGATCTGTTACACTTATCCTTACCCTCACTGCAGTCAGTGCCATAGTAACCTGTGGTACATTCACACAATCCAGCATTGGTGCACGAGCCATGCCCAGTACAAGTTGTAGTGGACATACAGTACACTAGAAAAGTAAAGCAGTGACTGAAGTTTAAAACTTTTTACAGTAGTTAAAATATATACCAATAAATATAAATACCAATAGAAGCTAATAGAACTCGGATGTTAAAATTAAATGTGCTGTAAATTTAGTTCTATTCATACAGTAAAAATGTACCATTGCAAGTGCTGCCATAATATCCGGCATTACACGAGCATCCTTGACTTGTGCACGATCCCTGGCCAGAACAGTCACGTAATGGATCACAGGATTCTGAAAAGTTTTCAAATTAAATAATCTTCATGTGTATACCTAAAGGTAAATACCAACAATTATTAATCATTGTAAATACTTAATGCAAGTGCTGTAGGATGCAAGTACATAGTCTATCATATAAACATTAGTCAGAATATATAGTTTATATAGAAAGACATACATGCATCAATATCTAAACTATGACACATCGAGAAAACTTTACCAATATTGATAATCTATAAGAGCTTATACATGTATATAGATCTATGTGATCACCTTGGCTGCAATCTACACCAAAGAAACCACTGTCACACACACACACACCCGCCTCATTGCATGAGCCATGGTTTGAGCAAGTGGTCACTGGGTCGCAGTACACTACATGAAGAGTTATATTTATTATATATTGTCTTGAACATGTTAACTTTTTGAAAATATAAAATGCTTCATTTTATAAACAGCTTTTGGAAATATTTTCAAAAAAGCAAATTACATAGAAGATGCATGATTTGTTTTCATACAAAAAGAAATAATTCTTTCTGCTAGTGTTATATGTAATAAATATTCATGATAGCAGGGTATCAATCACACTTTTAGAAAAATTCCACCAAAGACAGAGTGAGAGTCAAAATGACTGTCATATGTTTTGGAAGAAAAACAGAATAATACTGTTAATGTTTATAAGTATCCCTAAATGTGAGCGCTGATTACTCCTAAAATGAACAAAAAGAGTTTGCAAATATTATCAGTATATTCTTTTTTCTAAAGTGAATGAAGAAACGCACAATGCAATAAATATCTAAAGTGAATGAAGAAAAAAATATATAACATGAAATATAAGGGAAGATCAAATATTAGGACTATATATATCAAACCTGGATGCCTAATCTTCATGAAGTATAGTGAATATTTCTCTACTGGTGCACCCAGAGCAAGTAACTTTCATTCAGGTCAATTAAAAGTTTAGAGTTACTTGGCCTGATGACAGAGAATGATCTATGATAAAATGCCAAGATTGCAGTATGTAATTCTTTACCTTTACAGTTGGCACCATAGTAGTCTTTGTCACAGCGACATCCCTGTGCTGAGCACGAACCATGGCCGGAACAGTCACGTGACGGGTCACAAGACTCTGAAGTACAAAGTGACTATGAGCAAAAATCTGCTTATCTCAAAGTTGATGATGGTGATTTTTCGAAGGCGTTTGATACCATCCCTCACAAAAACTCTTATCCAAACTCGCATCATATGGTATCAGTGGCCAGCTCCATGGATGGTTATCGGTCTTCCTGATGGGAGCACCATGAAGGTTATCCTCGACAGCGAATGCTCCAGTGAAATACCCGTTGAATCTGGAGTCCCGCGGAACGGTGTTGGGACCGCTCCTGTTTCTATGTCATATTAATGACATTGCTGATCGTTTAAGCTCCACTATCAGACTGTTCTTGCAGATGACTGCCTGTTATACCAAGTCATTAACTCTATACAGGATCAGAAAGCACTCCAAGGATCTTAAATGTCTTGAACTGTGGGGTGAAAAGATGGGGGATGTCCTAATAGTTAAAGGCAAACTTCCATATTTCTATACTATTAGGTGATACCATCCTAGAGCAGATTACTAATAGTCCGTACCTTGGCCTGGATGTCGCGGATGACCTTAAATGAAATAGACACATCAGTAAGATCACTAAGAAAGCAAACTCAACACTTGGTTCCTCTGCAGGAAACTAAGAGGTTTCAACGAAGATCAGAAAGCATTATGGCCTACATAGCATTAGTCCGTTCTATTCTTGAATATGGATCAGTTGTTTGGTACCCTATAGAGGAACATTGATCGCTTTGAGCAGCGTCCAACGGTGTGCAGCCAGATTCATGTTGAGCGACTACACCACCAAAACCCCGGGATGTGTTATGGACATGCTAAACCGCCTTGAACTCTATCCTCTAAAGGATAGGAGGAAGAATCTAAGACTCACATTTGTGTACAAGGTGGTGGAAGGGTTGGTGCCGGCTATCCCAGCACCTGATTTTCTGGTTCCAGCCAAGTCAGGATGTTGGCGTATAAAGGCTAAATCATTTAATGAATACAGCTGTTCAAACATTGTTGAGCGTTCCGTACGCCTCAATAGCAAACTGTTCGTGCCCCCCAAGTGCTTGGGCGCCTCAGTATAAGAACTCATTCTTTGTGCGAACAGTTATTGACTGGAACTCTCTCCCAGGAGATAATCCAGTCTGAGAACATCGAGCAGTTCAAAGCTGCAATTGACTGTCCATGCATGCAGCAGTAGAGCACTTCCCGCTGCCATCGCATGCCTGTTCAGGACCTCAAGCCAGCGTGGATCATGTATAGAGGACCCAAATAAAATGCCTACTTTTAGACATTGAAAAATATTTAGGAACCACATTTTTGTCTCTATATAGAAAAAATGTGGTTCCATCATTCTTTGATGTATTGAACTAGTACATCGCACTACTCATAGGCCAAAAAATCCATCATTTGTAACATAAACACGGAAATGTTTTGATACTCGCCATCCATCTTGTACGCTTTTTGCACAGAGCTCATTTACGTCCTTCCACTTCATATATGCACCCGTTTTAATGTAGACGAACAGCTAAAAATGTGTGACGATTTTGAGTGTTTTTATCGGGGGGGTAAACCCCCCGAACCCCCCTTTTGCTTGATAAATAAATCATGGTTAATTTTACATGATTTCAAATTATATTTTGCTTTATATGAACTTAAATATCATTTATGCTTATTGGGTGTGGGAAAACAAATTGATCGCAAGGAGTTGATGCCTTTACGTCATACGCCTCGCGTGCAAGAAACAAGAACGTCTAACTACTACGGAACGTGAAGCGTGCACTGTTGTACTTATTTTCTACGAAAATTTACTAAGTAATGCAGTAAATAGTATCTATATAATACATTAAAATATTTTCATTATTGGTTACTCGAAAGTGTAGTGTATGCAATAGAAACACACCTGATTATTTTATTGCAATTTGACCTAAACTGGCACAGAACAG
>CM032669.1:13568590-13588088 GCA_019095985.1 Streblospio benedicti
TCCACTCTATATAGCAGGTTGGTAGAAATAAAAAATAAAAAAATCATATGATTACTACTTCATATGTATATATTTTTAATTTTCAAATAAGCTCATGATAATTTGTAACACAGGGTGTGCATTTTTATCTATTCTCAATATTTCTGCCAGGGGATTTTACGAACATATTTCCACCTAATATTTGCTTTCAGGAATTTAGTCCTATCTATTCTGAAACCACATATACAATATCAATATGATCTATGTTTACAATTAAAGTCTACAATTTGTGTTCATTCCTATCAAAAGATTACCTTCGCAGTCAACTATGTATTTCTATATACAATAGATATCTCTCCATATCATTTCAAGAAGGGGGTGAGGTTTACAACTGGATGTGTGAGAAATAATTCATTGAGATCTGTGTGCACAATGTGTGCTCGGCCATGTTATAAACACATCGTTTATTTCTTTTAGGTCAAGAATAGTCTGAATTGCTCACCCACTACTACCCCTAGGATCTGCAACCATATCAATAATGACATAAATGGATATGCATGTATACATGTATACATGTATATATACATATATACATGTATATATACCCCTATATATAATATCCTCTCATCACTCTTTGCCTAACAGCATACTCAGCTCAGCTGAATGGTTCCTCTGGCCATCTCACCATCAGCGTGGCCGGGCTGCCGGAGGGCGCCACCATCAGCCGTGGCCGCGTAGAGGGCAGCACCGTGTATCTTGAGCAGGGCGACTTTGGAGATGATCTCATTTTGCAAGTGACTCAGGATTTTTCTGGATCCTTTGAGCTGGTGGTCACTGCTCAGCTTGAGTGGAATGAACAGGTCACTGTCAAGGTGAATGGACATGATTTTTGATAGTTTAGTTGAAGTAATTTATTGTATTATAGTTGTCACTTCTTTAATATTGCATTTCTAATTAATTTTTTTCAGATGATTAATTAAATGTACTTTCTACAGTTCCTCACTGAATTGACAGTCTTCTTGTTGATACATCACGGACACCATTGATTATATAAAAAAATCTTTGGAAACAAAGAAACACATGTTGGCACAACCCTGATCAAAAGAATCTTTGATATCCTATGCTTTAATGTCTCCCACAAATACGTCTTCCCAGGAAGGCGTGCTGACAGTGACAGTGGCTGGTGTGGCAGATCCGCCAATCCTTCAGCTTGGCCTGGCCTGCTACTTCCCTGGCCGAGCCAGCCACAATGTAACAATCCCTGTACTCAAGGCAGAGTCACCAGACGCAGACGAAACGCTATCTATGCAGGCTAGTATCCTAATTAGAGGTGACATGTAGTATTGATATTGTGGGTACTTATCAAACTAATGAAATATTATGTTGAGAGGGGAATGCTCGAATCTTGTATTCAGCAATCATACTATGGCTGGAATTGATAATCATTATTTTTAATCTTATAATCTTAGAGTTTGTGCTCTAAAATTCTAACCTGTGGGATTTGTTAAAGTTTATCAATGTTGATGTGGTTAGTTATGACATTAATGTGAATTTATTTCATCTTTGAAGTTTATATTCCCTGAACTGCAGGTTAGCAAGTACCCAAAAAGTGTTGGGGTCTGGAAAGATGGAGCTGTTGTGTACAATGCGGAAGTGATGATTCCCATGAAGGAGCACATCATGCTGTCTGTTCCTGATAATTTTACAATAGATAATTTCACACTGACTGTGACTCTATATTCCGAAGATGGGGATTCGAGGAACAATGTCACAAAACTGGTGATTGTTGGAGAATGTGCAGGTAATGGTCATGTGATAATATCCATGTTTAAAGAATAAGTTAGGCACCAATACATTATTTAACATATTCATCTACAATAAATAATACATTATATAAATACTACACTCTAAGAAGCACACCTCTTATATATCTTATACACAAGTTATTACAGGTATACAGATATCATGATTCATCTCTCTTCCCGAATGCTGTAACCAGACTTGGGGTCAATTACTATTTTCAATTGCAATCACAAATTTTATTTCAGTGTCAATTACAATTGCAATTACAAATTTTGTTTTAGTTTCAATTACAATAACAATTTTGCTCATGTTTGCTAATTACAATTATAATTACGATTGTCAATTACAAATACAATTACGTGTTTTTTTCAATTAACGATTGATATTTCATCATAATTTAATATGCATTTTGAAATCCAATTACATAATTTGTTATATTACATTTGAAGTATAACTGGAATGTGAGAAAAGAAACCAATACTGCATGTATATGTTTATTTTATTTCAATTGCTTACATCGATGTATCGTATTGGTCGTGATAAACATCAGTTGTTTGAATTTTTTGTGTGATAAGAGGTATCGATCTGGCCTAAAAATTCTGCCAGCTACAAAAACAGCTTTTCGACTGGTGATGAAGCAGGAATATGATGGCAAGATTTCAAACGCTGCTTTTGTCAGCCTCGCAAATTCCATTTTTTTCATCTCCCAATATCTCAAAGATTCACATCTTCATCTGGCTCTATTACAATTACAGCATATGTGAAATGGTCAATTGCAATTACAATTATGGGGAAACATGTAATTAATTATAATTACGCCAATTACAATTATGATTGACCCCAAACTCTGGCTGTAACCATGGTATTTTTTCCAGCTGCCTGTAAGCCTGATACCTCGTGCTCAGGCCACGGTGCTTGTATGCTGGATGGAACCTGTCAATGTTTTCCTGGCTACTTTGGAGCAGATTGTAGTCAAGGTAAAATGTTTAAATGATAATGTAAAATCTCAATGACATTAGCACCTCTGACATTGTTTTACAATATGAACACCTTTAACATGAACCTGAATATTATTTGTTTGCTTTGTGTATAGTTACTTGTGATGCAACACGTGACTGCTCAGGTCATGGAACCTGCAGCAATGTGGGATGTGTCTGTGAGGCTGAGTATTATGGCAGTAATTGCAAAGGTTAGTCTGTGATTTTCATACAATTATAAACACAGATATATTTGATGCTTTGGTAGAAAGCATTTGTTTCAACTCCCATCAAAATTATAGTCACTGTTACAAATTACATTTAAGTGTGTATAAGTTCATTTAATCTATGACTCTGTTAGTGTTGAACTCTTTTGTAAGTGGAATTTGTGCACGATAGCTCAAGATAAAATTGTAGTCCCCAACATGCAGATGATTTTTATTTTTTCCCAGTATGCATATGGAAATTAAGTTGATGCTTTAATGTGTTTATGGATTTTTGTTTAAGCATAATTTTGTTCATTTAAGTTTTCTGCAAGGCGGCTAGTACGTGCTCTGGCCATGGTTCATGTAGTGCTGCAGGCTTGTGTCAGTGCATGAATGGCTACTATGGAGCAACATGTAGTGAAGGTGATGAGAATTATTTTATCGTGCATTGCACAATGATTTCAATTACTTGGTATTTTGCTAATGTACATGACACTTTATCTTTCGTGAAGATGCTTCTTTGTTAATGCCTAAATAATTCATGAACATAAATTCTAGAAACATGCAATCCATTACGTGACTGTTCTGGGCATGGATCGTGCTCTGATAAAGGCTGCACATGTGACACTGGATATTTTGGCACAGCTTGCAATGGTAAGGTCCAGAATGCAGCTACCAGAATATATGGAGTGTTATCAATGTCGGTACTTAAGATGTGGTTGAAGGCAAATGAAATTAACTCCAGATAATGGGAAATTTGCGATGCACAATATACCCGGTAGAAACAATGTAACAAGATTCTACCTTTGTTCTTCAGATGACAAAATAAACTGCTTGCCTTTTCTTGTCTACATTGTCATTTTCAGTGTTCTGTGATGCCGCTGAGACATGCTCTGGTAATGGTGTATGTAATACTGATGGTCAATGTGAATGTTCCAGTGGCTATTTTAATCATGATTGTAGTGAGGGTATGTATGAAATTATAAAACCAATAGTGAGTTTAAATGTCCTGCCATTTTCTTGTCACTAAGGTATATCACTGTCTGCTATTATCCTTTTGATAGTGAAACTAAGGTAATAATTGTTCAAAAAAATCTACAAATCTGGGAACCTACATAGTTTATGATTATGTCTTTTATATATAAATCTTAAATACCAAACTTTGTTTAACAAAGAAGGCTAGTAAAAAATTTTAAGATGATTAAATATCTTTCAGTGTTATGTGATCCATTACGGGACTGTTCTGGTCACGGAACCTGCAGTGATCAAGGATGTTTTTGTGAACCTGGATACTATGGTACCAATTGCATAGGCAAGTTTTTCATGAGTACATAGTTTTGAAATGCACTGTTAATTGCATTTTGAATTGCGCTAGTTGAATAATGTAAGCTATGTGAATTGAATTTTTATCATTGTGGTTCTGTTTAAATCTCGCTGGTTATTGTTGTAAAAGTTCTCAATAGAAAGCAATCTGTAAAGCAGCATACTTTATTTTGTAGTTTACTGCAGTCCTTCAGTCACATGCTCTGAGCATGGCACATGTGGTACTGAAGGCAGCTGTGTGTGTCTGGCTGGGTACTTCAGCAGAGACTGCAGTCAGGGTAGGTGGAAGTACTATAGTACATGGACATTGTTTTACTTTGCATTACTATTAAAGCCAGATGCAACAGAATGCATTTATTTTACCTTTTAAATAAGACACACCAAAGTATGGGATAGTCGTGTAATCATCTTATGTTAAAAAATAATCCTAACATCTACACAACACCATCCATCACAAAAATATAATTTGAATTCTTCATTAATAATAATAATTAAATGATTTACAATTGTGCTTGTTATGTACCAGTATTATTACCATAATTCTAGAGTCCTGTGACCCATTACAAGATTGCTCAGGTCATGGTCAGTGTACTGAAGAATCCTGTCAATGTGACTCATCCTATTATGGGGCTAACTGCAAAGGTCAGTGGTCAAGAAGAATAAAACTACCACTGTGACTGTGCCTGTGTTGTACAATAAATCAATGTGCAATCAATTTAAAGTTAAAAAAGTTAAAAATGTAAAAAAATATGAATTTACATAATTGTAAGAAAGTGTAACAGCTTATAAATATTTATACAATCAACCATTAATAAATGTTTTCATAGTACTATTATTATGTGAAAGGGTTGAGTAAGCCTACACATTGCAAATTTAAATGTATTACAATCGGTTTAGTGTTCTGCGATGCTGCCACCACCTGCTCTAACCATGGGACCTGCAGCACTGATGGCTCCTGTCAATGTTCGGCCGGTTACTTTGGTATCGATTGTAGTCAAGGTGAGATTTTAGAAATCACTAACAGTGGAAATGTGGAAATTTGTAGTACATAATGATGTAGATTTGTCAAAACCTCAAAATCTAAGAGATATATATATTATGGTTTTAATGTTTAAACAAATTTATGTTTTATCTCTGTTTTCATTCTACAATGTATGTTGTTCCTATATTAAATATTATGTCAAGCAAACAAAAATATGTACCTACAGTGTTGATTGCGAATGAAGGACAGCGAATTTCGCCGAATCTGTCGAATTCTGAACAAACTAGCGAATCACAGTGAATGAAATGTATTGAAGGTGAATGGAAAATTCTGATTGTACTCACCTTACTAGAAATTCGCGAATTTGGGCGATAATGATTTAAATTAGGCGAATGACAAGTATGCCACGAATGGTACAGTTCTGAAAATTTACCTTATTTGCGAACCACGCATAGAATGTGATGCAAATGTGAATTAATATGTTGTCTTGAGCTTATCTTGCACAAATTGTGACAAAAAGAAAGAATTGAACAAACTTTGTGAATCACATTCAAAGTCAATTCTGTGAATTCTGGAATTTTGTTTGCGTTTTTGCATAAAATTCTCAAGTTGGCCCCTATAAAAGGTGATAAGGAAATGATGAGGTTGCATCACCCACCAAACATGTACAGTGGATAAATATATTTTTAGTATTGAAATAATCTGTAGAATTTGAGATTCCATCCATATATACAAAATGTATTAATATGTAAGTATTACATCTAATTACTTGATTTAGTCTTTTGATAATTGTGTGCTTTGTAAACGTGTAGGATTTTAATCTTGACAAATAAATTTGAAACGAGCTGATTTGAAGCACTGTCACTTTGGATAATATTGTCTGCTTTGGAAAGTGTAGGATTTTATGAACAATATGAAAAGTGAACTGATGGAAACTTTGTTGGCTCTTGCATAATTCAACTCACCTTTTATATTGTCATGGGGTGATTTCCGCACAAAGAAAACTCTGCACAATAAGTGCACAAATAATCCATTTGAAAACAAGTTTCATATCGAGACTTTGTGCACCTGTTGAACTAGCCACTCAAAATGTCAATAATAGTGTGGAAAATTTGTCTAAATCACTTGCACAATGAGATTTTGGCGAATTTGGCACACTGGACCCGAATAAAACAAACTTGAGAGGGTAGGCTATGCATTTTTGCCGAATTTGTCACTGGATCATTAGTGTGGAATCAGAATTCACCGTTCACAAAATGAAAACACAGAACGAACACGAATGAAATTGGAGAAGGAGATAATCCGGAATATTCCATGTCCCTCGTTCGCAATCAGCACTGTATATGAATACATTTGCTTTGTAATAATTTTACATAAATCATCATTTGTCTCAACAACTTGTTCATTGATTTTATCTCTAACTTCAACTATGAGATAAGTAGGTTTTTCCTCATAGTCACTTTGTACTTCAGAGTCTTGTGACCCGTCACGCGACTGTTCCGGCCATGGTTCGTGCTCAGCACAGGGATGCCGCTGTGACAAAGACTACTATGGTGCCAACTGTAAAGGTAAAAGTTACAAACTGCAAACTTAGCAATTCAAGCCAAATGAGGTGTGTTTTTGAAAAGGAACCTGTAGTGTTCGAAATCGATTATGAAATTATATTTAAAATTTGGATTATATAGTTTATTTTGAAAGAAAAACAGGTAATAAATTGAAGTAATTGATCATCAAGTCAAATAGTTCTCTGACATCAGCTCAAGCAACCCTAAAATTCTATTTGGCCCGATGAAAGTTACTTGCTCTTCTATATGGAACTAACTCTTTTAGCCATAATCTAAGGACTATTGATATTAGTTTATGCTATGTTTGTACATGTAAGCTATGTGAATTGAATGTTTATTATTGTGGTTCTGTATAAATATTGTTGGTTATTGTTATGAAAGCTCTCAATAGAAAGCAATCTAAGCGGCATACTTTATTTTGTAGTTTACTGCAGTCCTTCAGTCACATGCTCTGAGCATGGCACATGTGGTACTGAAGGCAGCTGTGTGTGTCTGGCTGGGTACTTCAGCAGAGACTGCAGTCAGGGTAGGTGGAAGTACTATAGTACATGGACATTGTTATACTTTACATTACTGCTGCCAAGTTCCTTATGGGCTACTGCAGTGTACCTATACAGATTACTATTAAAGCCAGATGCAACAGAATGCATTTCTTTTACCTTTCAAATGAGACACACCAAAGTGTGGGATAGTCGTGTAATCATCTTATGTTAAAAAATAATCTTAACATCTACACATTTAACATCTAATTAACATCTAATTCTAGAGTCCTGTGACCCATTGCAAGATTGCTCAGGTCATGGTCAGTGTACTGAAGAATCCTGTCAATGTGACTCATCCTATTATGGCGGGAACTGCAAAGGTCAGTGGTCAAGAAGAATATAACTACCACTGTGACTGTGCCTGTGTTGTACAATAAATCAATGTGCAATCTATTTAAAGTTAAGCTTTTAGATTAAGAATTTCTTTTTTAAAAAATATGATTTTACATAATTGTAAGAAAGTTAAGAAAATAGATAAAATATTTATAGTAAATAACAGCTTAGATATTTATACAGTCAACCATTAATAAATGTTTTCATTGTACTATTATTATGTGAAATGGTTGAGTAAGCCTATACATTGCAAATGTATTACAATGGGTTTAGTGTTCTGCGATGCTGCCACCACCTGCTCTAACCATGGGACCTGCAGCACTGATGGCTCCTGTCAATGTTCGGCCGGTTACTTTGGTATCGATTGTAGTCAAGGTGAGATTTTAGAAATCACTAACAGTGGAAATGTGTAATTTTTGCTATTTATGTAGTATATCTTATCTAAAGTATTACAAATTGATGCATATTTGTCACAAACTCAGCCACTAAGACATATCAATAGCATGTATTTGATTTTAAACGGATGTGTGTTTTATATTTGTATTCATTCCATGTTCTTTGTATATTATGTCAAGCAAGTGAAAATATGTACCTAAATGAAATCATTTTCTTTGTAATATTTTTACTTAATTATCGATTGTTTCAATAAATTGGTCATTGATTTTATCTTTAACGTCAACTTTGAGATAAGCAGATCTTTGCTCATAGTCACTTTGTACTTCAGAGTCTTGTGACCCGTCACGTGACTGTTCCGGCCATGGTTCGTGCTCAGCACAGGGATGTCGCTGTGACAAAGACTACTATGGTGCCAACTGTAAAGGTAAAAGTTACAAACTGCAATCATGGCAATTCAAGCTAAATGATGTGTATTTTGAAAAGGAACCTGTAGTGTTGAAATCGATTATAAATTATATTTAAAATTTGGATTTTAGAGTTTATTTTGAAAGAAAAGCAGGTAATAAATTGAAGTAATTGATCATCAAGCAAAATAGTTCTCTGACATCAGTTCAAGCAACCCTAAAATTCTATTTGGCCCGAATGAAAGTTACTTGCTCTTCTATAGGGAACTCACTCTTTTAGCCATGATCTAAGAAATATTGATAATAGTTTATGCTATTTTTGTACATGTAAGGTATGTGTATTGAATTTTTATTATTGTGGTTGTGTATAAATATTGTTGGTTATTGTTGTAAAAGTTCTCAATAGAAAGCAATCTAAGCAGCATACTTTATTTTGTAGTTTACTGCAGTCCTTCAGTCACATGCTCTGGGCATGGCACATGTGGTACTGAAGGCAGCTGTGTGTGTCTGGCTGGGTACTTCAGCAGAGACTGCAGTCAGGGTAGGTGGAAGTACTATGTTATTCTAGGTTGATATTAACTTACATTGGTCAATTGCATTTTATATATGGATATGTTTGGGTGGATTCCAACTCATAGGTAATTGATATTTTTCCTATTTATATCTTATACTACCAAGGGGTAATGCAGCTGAATGACATTTATTTGCCTTTCAAACAAGGTAGAGCAAGACACATACACGAATGTAATAATTGTGTAATTATCTTGTGTAAAAATATGATTAACATCTACTCAAAACCATCCATCACAAAAATGAAATTCTTTGATAATGATAGAATGAACTACAATTGTGCTTGTTATGTATCAGCATCATTACCATAATTCTAGAGTCCTGTGACCCATTACAAGATTGCTCAGGTCATGGTCAGTGTACTGAAGAATCCTGTCAATGTGACTCATCCTATTATGGGGCTAACTGCAAAGGTCAGTGGGCAAGAATATTAATGCTCTCATTTTGGCTGTGTGTCTATTTATATGTATTATAAATCAATGAGTAACATGAGCCATGACGCGGTGACCCGAGTTAGCTTCAAACCCCGAGGCGCAGGAGCATCAAAGTCACTTTCTAGGATACGCACTGAATATTATTGATTTATGTCGTAAAGTGTACTTAGTTATGATCGCGGCTGTGGAATGAGAATATATTTAAGTATCAAAGAATGTGACTATAAAGATACACTAGAAGCTACAGGTAGTGTTCCAGATTAATGGTAATAATTCTTGAAAAAGCTAATGTTTAATAGATTAAAATTCGTGTTATTAGTATGTTTGCCTGAATTTTGTTCAATTTCAGTATGAGACATGATAATTTAAAGCAATTTGATGGGGTGCCCCCGTCTCCAAGAAAAAGATAATTAATTAAAAAAAGTGGCAAATTTGACAACGTAGCCCGGGTCAACGCATCACGGCTTATATATTGAATGTTAAGCTTTAAGAACAAGAAAAATATAAAGAATCCTTAATATCTCACATATGATAGTAAAAAAGTAAATAAAACAGATAGAGCACTTATAGTAGATAACTGCTTACATATACAATCAATCATTAATAAATGTTTTCATTGTACTATTAGTATGTGCAATGGTTGAGTAAGCCTATACATTGCAAATTTAAATGTATTACAATCGGTTTAGTGTTCTGCGATGCTGCCACCACCTGCTCTAACCATGGAACCTGCAGCACTGATGGCTCCTGTCAATGTTTGGCCGGTTACTTTGGTATCGATTGTAGTCAAGGTGAGATTTTAGATATCACTAACAGTGGAAATATGCAATTTTTCTATTTATGTAGTATATCTTACCCCCTGTTAGAGTGAACAAAATAGCTAAGTTTGCGGGTAAAAATACCAATTTTGGTAAATAAGGGCTAGGGCTAAAAAATTGAGACAAAATGTCCATACCTGGCGGATAGAAGGACGCTGCAGGTTAAAATTGCAAGAAATTGCACTGCAGGGCACCAACAATAATGCGACTTCACAGAAGCAGACTGATGCTGCACTATTCTTGGCGCGGATAGGTCTTGTCGCCACACCATAAACAGCGGAGGAGAACGAAGTCATTCTACGTGGGACATGAACAGACGGAGGATATAATCTTAAGACCTAAAGCGACCAGCAAAATTTAAAAAGATCAAAAGGATTTTTAATCAATACCCCATCCAATAATCAGTATCATCGTAGCGTGAAAATCCACTTCTCCAGAGAAATGGAGGGACTCACGCAAGTTTTGCTCACGGAGGTGATGCGGAGGTGGCACAGAATTTGCAAGGCGCCCACAAGAGTCTGCTTGTTATCGAGCCATCCATGCCACGACCTTATTTCTCACTGAAGGGTTAATTTCCCAATTTTTCATCTTTTTTTAAGGACTCTGTCATTTTTTCGACTAAAAATTTATGCGGAGTTGTCACATTCTAACAGGGGTGTTATATAAGTAGTGCATAAAAGATGCAGATTTTGGCACAAACTCAGATCCTACAAAAGCCCCTTTCCCAATTGCAGACAAGTCAGCGACCACTTGGTAATTCACGGTACATATTTGAGCATGAGCAATCAGGTTGCGGTCTCTTCTGTTGCAGGCTAGAGCCAAAGTGAATTTCGGACATGTTCAAAATTCAGTTTGTAAGGGAACAGGCTCTATCATCTATCAATTTTTTTGCTCGCGCGACTCAAAGCGTGCGTTGTACAACGTTGTATACGCAGTGGGATCATGAGACTATTGCTCAATGATCATACGTCATTGGGCATGTGTGTTGCACAATTTATCCACTTGCATGACATAATCCAACATGTACATATATATGTATAGTCAGGGATCTTCATTGATTGTATAAAAGTTGATGAAACAGCCGGGTGTTGAGCAAGTATTAATCATCACATGGACTTTTGGTATATCTTTTACAAACATGAAGTCCAACAACTTTACATTGGACATCTTGGCAAATTCTTATTGTTAAAGGCACCTTTATCAAAGAAATAAAAAAGTGCGTTGGTGGGTAAAGCCATGGATAGAAAGACGAATGTTGACCGGGTATAGTTCATGCTACCTAGCTATCGGACCAACATCTTTGCACAACCAATTATTGTTGCATCCAAGTGTCTTGCCATCTGAGTATTGTTTGATAAAAAATTCGTGATGAACCGCGTGTCGCCTGTCGTTTGCACAACTTTGCACACCCTTGTAGTGCACATACGACTTTATAAAACACTGGCGACTTGTCGTTTCAAAAGGCGCACACCACTAAACTGTGTTGTCATAGTTACATCCCTATTTTTATTGGGATTATTTTGTCGATCTCCTCTTGAACACGCATGGTCGCATGCGTCTTTTGGTCGCATGTGGTTGCGATCAATTGTGAAATATTTTTAAGTCCTTATATCAATAGCATGTATTGATTTCAAATGGATGTGTGCTTTATATCCGTATTCATTCCATAATTGTTAGTATATTATTTCAAGCAAGTACCTAAGCAAGTACCTAAATGAATACATTTTCTTTGTAATCTTTTTTACATAATTATGCCATTGTTTCAATAAATTGGTCATTGATTTTATCTCTAACTTCAACTTTGAGATAAGCAGATCTTTGCTCATAGTCACTTTGTACTGCAGAGTCTTGTGACCCTTCACGTGACTGTTCGGTCATGGTTCATGCTCAGCACAGGGATGTTACTGTTACATAGACTACTATGGTGCCAACTGTAAAGGTAAAAGTTACAAACTGCAATCTTGGCAATTCAATAAAATGATGTGTATTTTGAAAAAGGAACCAGTAGTGTTGAAATGTCGATTATAAAATTATATTTAAAAATTTGATTTTTAGAGTTTATATTGAAAGAAAAGCAGGTAATAAATTGAAGTAATTGATCATCGAGCCAAATAGTTCTCTGACATCAGTTCAAGCAACCCTAAAATTCTCTTTGGCCCAAATGAAAGTTACTTGGTCTTCTATATGGGACTCTATCTTTTTTAGCCATAATCTAAAGGACTATTGATGTTAGTTTATGCTTTTTTTGTACATGTAAGGTATGTGAATTGAAAATTTATTATTGTGGTTCTGTATAAATATTGGTTATT
Organism: Streblospio benedicti; assembly: GCA_019095985.1. Taxonomy (NCBI): domain Eukaryota; kingdom Metazoa; phylum Annelida; class Polychaeta; order Spionida; family Spionidae; genus Streblospio; species Streblospio benedicti. Next base: position 13,581,232 of record CM032669.1, read on the forward strand.
GTTTTGAAAGCTGTCAATAGAAAGCAATCTAAACGGCATACTTTATTTTTGTAGTTTACTGCAGTCCTTCAGTCACATGCTCTGGGCATGGTACGTGGTACTGAAGGCAGCTGTGTGTGTCTGGCTGGTACTTCAGCAGAGACTGCAGTCAGGGTAGGTGGAAGTACTATAGTACATATATATTGTTATTCTAGGTTGATATTAATTTACATTGGTCAATTGCATTTCATATATGGATACCTTTGGGTGGATTACCAACTCATAGGTAATTGATGTTTTTCCTATTTATATTTTATACTACCGGGTAATGCAGCTGAATGACATTATTTGCCTTTCAAATAAGCTAGAGCAAAAACACATACACGAATGTAATAATTGTGTCATTATCTCATGTTAAAAATATGATTAATATCCACTCACAGCCATTCGCAGACAGAAATAGAATTCTTTGATAATGATAGAATGATCTACAATTGTGCTTGTTATGTACCAGTATTATTACCATAATTCTAGAGTCCTGTGACCCATTACAAGATTGCAAGGTCATGGTCAGTGTCATGAAGAATCCTGTCAATGTGACTCATTCTATTATGGGGCTAACTGCAAAGGTCAGTGGTCAAGAAGAATAATTCTACTTCTGTGACTGTGCCTGTATTTATATGTATTATAAATGAATGTGTAATATGAGCCATGACGCGGTGACCTGGGTTAGCAGTCCAAAACCAGAGGTACAGGAGCATCAAAAGTCAGTTTCTAGGGTACGTACTGAATATTATTGATTTATGTCGTAAAGTGTATGCGTAGTTATGATTGGCGGCTGTGGAATGAAAATATATTTAAGTATCAAAGAACGTGACTATAGAGATACACTAGAAGCTACAGGTAGTGTTCCAGATTAATTGTAATAATTCTTGAAAAAAAGCTAATGTTTTAATAGATTAAACATCGTGTTTTTAAGTATTTTTGCCTGAATTTTGTTCAATTTCAGTATGAGACATGTTAATTTAACAGAATTTAATAGACTGTCCCGGCCTCCAAGAAAAAAAAAATAACTATTTAAAAAGTGGCAAATGGTTTCCGACGTAACCCGAGTCTGGCGTCATGTTTCATATATTCATTTTGTTTTAGAATGAAATTTTTTATGCTGTGTTAGTTGTTTAATTTTGAAATTTTATTTTTATGAACGCTTTTCAAACCATGTAGGTTCCTTTGTCAAAAAAAATATACATGTACAAATTAAGACAGTGCAAATACAGTACAAAGTATACATAATGGTTATTAAGATTAACGTGGTAGTATGATGGTCAATTTTTTAATCAGCAAGCTGATTTGTGATTATGAGTCTATAGAAGGAGTCTATAGAATGGTTGGTAGTGATCAAGCTTGGAGTTCATTGCAATGGTACTATTACTATTGTATATTTCTATTCTCTCTGCTATCTCTCTCTAGTGATGTTCTGTATTTTCCTATGATTTACATGGTGAATTGTGAGGTTTCTTGAGGGTGGTGTTCCAAAAGCATTTTATAAAAAGCATCATGTAATTTCTTCTTTAGAGCTTTCATGTGTTGGTGGCCTCTTACATAACTAGATCTACTGGATTCTCAAAAATATGTGGTCTTTACATTGTGTTTGGCTCATATATTGAATGCTTTTAGAACAAGAAAAATTTTAGAACAAGAAAATATCAAAAAATCCTTAGTAATATCTCACATATGATTCAGTAAGAAAGAAAAATCAACAAAAACAGATAGAGCACTTATAGTAGATAACGAGCTTACATATTTATACAATCAACCATTAATAAATGTTTTCATTGTAATCATTATGTGAAATGGTTGAGTAATGGGTGGATTCTCAAAAAGAAGTTTTAAATGTGGTCTTTACATTGGTTTGGTGCACAATATTGTCAAATGTCAAGCTTTTAAACAAGAAAACCTCAACCTACCTCCTTCAGATGCCCAAGCAAAAACGGCTCCTTGTACATATGCTCAAACCATACAGTGATAAGCTTTGGTATACAACTACAGGATATAGAGCGTGGGAAATGCCTTTATTTTAGAGGTGGCCTAGCACCCAATCATGCTGACTTACATATTTAAACGTATTTTAACCATTAATGATGGAATCAACGCGGCGGAGTTTTTGGGCGGGCATTGTAAGGACTATCATTATGTGAGGAATGGTGGAAAATGTGAAGCAATTTTCCCATGCTATTGGCATCCTGGTGCAAATGTAGTGGCAAAATTGAGTTTGAAAGTTATTTTGCCCATATATTTGCTGCCACCACCTTTTGAATAACCATGGGACCTGCAGCTTTTAGATTTTACATGGCTCCACATGTCGGAGCAGGGAAGAGAAAAAAAGAAGGGCTGCGGAGGTTACTTTGGTCCCAATGAAAGTAGTCAAAGGTGAATGGATGGAACGACCTGACACGGCAAGCCTATACAGGCAAATTTAAATGTATTACAATTGGTTTAGTGTAATGCTGCCACCAAATGAGGAGGAACCTGCAGCACTGGATGGCTCCCAATGTTCGGCTGGTTTGGTACGATTTATATGAGATTTTGAAATCACCAATAGGGATGGCGCTATGGAACCCAACTGAGATGTTGATGATGGCTTTTGCAGAGTTGATTAGCCGGCTCTGCATTCAGTCGAATTTATTTCGTGGAACTTATTTTTGCCCGATATTTGCGCTTTGGAGTGATAAGTGTCTTTTATAAACATTACTCAGAGTTGTGTTAATACTAAGATGTAGAAATAAGGATAGAGAAGGAAGAGAAAAAGAAGAAAGAAATTCGAGCTTGTCTGTCTTTCGTGGTGACGGTCCCAATGACGGGACAGTTGGCGGGAACGCCGAAAGTTACACACAGGCTCAGTCAGTACGCCTTCCTGTTCTAAAAGACTGACAAATGAGGAGGAGAGCACCCCAAGCGTGTACCAGATAACTCACCAGGGGTGGAAAAATCCTGAACATCTAAAAAAGAAGGGGGAGAGCACCCCAGGGGCACGGCAGAAACGATTAGCCGAGCTCGAGAAGGTTCTGGAACGAACCCGCAAAATCACGCCACCAACTCCAGTATTTGTTGGGCGTTCTCCTAAAGAGGATAGTGAGACATCCTCAAGCAGTACTACGGGCTCATCTTCGAGTTCCACTAGCCCCAGCCCGGATAGAGGGCTACAAAGGGAAAGAAACCGCGGCACAGAGGCGTAACCTCTAGAAGGCCTCATAAGAGAAAAGAAGCACTCGAAAAATGGAAAAGTGCAAAGAAACAGAGAAGGCACAGTAAGAAAAGAGGCAGTCCATCGTCTAGTGAGAGTAAAGACTCCACCAGCGATTCAGATTCATCTAGCAGCGATTCGAGCAATGATTCTTCAGATGAAGAGATGGTGGGCCCTAGGCCACGCCCTATTAAGGGGAAGGACAAAGGCACCGGGAGAAAGGGGAAAAGTCTGCGAAAAGGCAAGTTTATGAGGCCTGAAAAAGAGAAAAAGCAGACCCAAGAAAATATCGGACGACAGTTCGTATGATGATGCAGCTGACTGGGGAAGATTTGGCTGCTGTCAAATCAAAAATCGCTTCTTGGATGCTTTTTATGAAAAAGAAGGTGACAGAAAAGTGGAAAGAAGCCAATGAAATCAGGCAGCAAATCCACTGAGGGCCAAGAAGACGAAAACGAATCCTTTGCAAGATGTCCAAAATGGCGAAAGAGGCCTATGAAAACACCGAAACGGGGAGCCGATCCACCCTGGCTATGCAAAGATCGTAGACGGCGTTTGAGGTTGAGTACGTTGTAAAATCTCTTACTATAATAATACTAAATGGCTTGCAAAACTGAGAAATGAGCTGAAAACTGCCAAAGAGAATCTAGAAAACAAGGTAGATCTAATGGTTACTAAAACACATTAGAATTGAGAGAATAGAGTTTTAGAATTCATTCCTAAACAGAAAACAGTTTAAAGTCATATTTATTATTCATGTATGCGAAAAAATCTTAGCTTATTAAAGAATATAAGTCATAAAAGTAACAGAAAATAGTACAAATATCACTTGAACGTTGACTATTGTCAGTGAATCAGGGCTGCCAGAGAAGTCCCCCGCCCATTACAATTTTTCTCTTTATTTTTGGCTGTGGAAATCCTGCTAACAGTAATTTTCCTCCCACCAGGACCTTGTTCTGGGTGACTTGGCTGACCGGTCAAGCACTTTAGACATAGGCAGGCGAATCTAATGACAGCCAACTCGCTCTGGCCAACACAGCTGAAACTTTGAAGCCCCTCTCAGATCGCGCCAGCATCTGATTGAAAATGAGGTTAATAAAGACAGAGGTAAATCACTTTATGGGATCTACATTTTATAGTTTTTAATTTTTCGCTTTGAAAGCCACAAAAGCACAGGCTACAGAATACTCTTGGTGGACTGACCCTCAGTTAAACATGATTTGTATACATCTTACAAATTAAGACGGTTCAGAACTTATTTTGTGGAGGTGTTGCATTTTTTTGCATCAAATCATCCTCTGCTTAGGACATGTAATTCAGTATTTTAGAAAAAACAATTTAGCTTATGCTAAATTGGTAGAACATTTGAATTTAGTTTACTAATTTGTGTTGTTTGTTTTAGTGAGTGAGCTAGAGGCACAACACAGTGCACTCAGTCTGCAAAGTTGAGCAGCTCGAGACAGACCTCTCACAATCCCGCCTCCAGCAACGCTAACCTCACATCTACATTTGTAAGAACTTCAGTTATTAATTCTCTTTTTCTTCTTCATTAGATAGTAATAATCATTTTCTGGTTAACTTAACACTAAAACTATTTGGCTGTCTTTGCATAAGGCGAATGTTGAGTTTGTGCATGCATATCACATCTCCTTGCCATCATAAACAGCAAGACTAAATCCCCCAGGGGCACCATCTTTACTCTAGCATTTACGGCTTGATGAAACTGAGGCTATGCTCTTGACCTAGTTGGACAACACAATTTTCCACTCTCGGTCTCTGCTATGAAAACTCTAGACTGAGTTGGAAAGCTCAACACTCCAGTTGCTTACACGAATGCAGCCTTTCTGTGTCTGTAGATCTCGTAGTCATCAAATTATTTTTTGTATGGTCAATTTATCAGTTTTTTAGTGTGTTTTCTTTAATAAGATGCATTTTTCTATCATTTCTTAAATACTGATATATTGTATTTGTCGTTGCAGCTCCACTTTTTTTGAGGAGGAGCTGTCATGTCACTGGAGAGAAGAACTTAGTTGCGAAATGCCTGGAACAGATCCTAACCACACCGCCATGAAAGGACAGCCCAACTCGTCCCTCCAGAAGGTAGCACTCCTCATACTTGTACTTTAATTTTGGTTTTAAGGTAGTAAAATGCAGTGCAAACAAACAGTCGAGAAACTTGGCAACCCTCACAATTTGATATCAAATCTGCAACAATATGCAAACATAAAGGAGTTTATGGTACGCTATCCGCTACCTACGTTTTACGTTTACATGAGATGTTGATGATGGCGATTCATGGAAACTGTGGACGTCAATTGACTCTTGGCGGTCTTTTTTGCATTTTGTCCGAATTCTTTTTTGGACCTTTTTTTTCCCAATTTTATCGCTCTGGAGTTAAAGTGTCTATTATAAGCATTTCTCAGAGCTGGATAAAACTTTCAAGATGTCAAAACCAAAGGATAAAGAAGGGAAGAAAAAAAAGAAGAAGCGAGAAATTCAAGTTATTCTAGCTCGGTGACTTGTCCCATTGACGGAACAGTTGGCGGGGAACGCCGACAGTCACACAGGCTCACTCAGTACGCCTTCACAAAGACTGACTAATGAGGGGGAGAGTCTCAAGACGCATTCACGGAGATAACTCACCTGAACGCCTAAAAAGAAGGGGAGAGCACCCCAGGGCATGGCAGAAACACTAGCCAAGCTTGAGAAGGTTCTGAGCGAACCCGCAAATCACGCCACCAACTCTAGTATTTTGTTGGGCGTTTCTCCTAAAGAGGATGGTGAGACATCCTCACGCAGTATACGGGCTAATCTTTCGAAGTTCCACTAGCCCTGGCCTCGGATAGAGGGCAAAAAGGGGAAGGGAAAAAACGTGGCACAGAAGTGTGATAATACCGAGAAGGGCTCATAAGAGAAAGAAGCACTCTCGAAAAATGGAAAACAAGTGCAAAGAAACAGAGAAGCACAGTAAGAAAAAAGACCCAGTCTGTCGTCCATTGAAGTAAAGACTCCACCAGCGATTCAGATTCATCTAGCAGCGATTCGAGCAATGATTCTTCAGATGAAGAGATGGTGGGCCCTAGGCCACGCCCAACTGTGGGGACGGGCAAAGGCCCCGTGAGAAAGGGAAAAAGTCTGGCGAAAGGCAAGTTTCCGAGGCCTGAAAAGAGAAAAGCAGACCCCAGAAATATCGGACGACAGTTCGTACGATGATGCAGCGGACTGGGAAGATTTGGCTGCTGCCAAATCAAAGTCATTCGTGGATGCCTTTTATGAAAAGAAGGTGACAGAAAATGGAAAGAAGCCGAAGAAATCAGGCAGCAAATTCACTGAGGGCCAGAAGATGAAACTGTATCTTTTGCAAGATGTCTGAAAATGGCGAAAGAGGCCTATGAAAACACCGAGAAACGTGGGCAGCCAATCCACCCCGGCTATGCAAAGATTGTAGACAACGCATTTTGAGGTGAGTACATCATTAATATCTCACTATAATGTACTAAATGCCGAATGAAAGATAATATGATTAAATAAAATATTTGTTGAGGCGACTAAGATAGTTCGTGCATGCGCAAAAGTACTTTGTCAATAAAGAAGTAGAAGCTATAGGTGATTGTCAGGCAGCCAATAGACAGCT
>CM032669.1:13588188-13610174 GCA_019095985.1 Streblospio benedicti
AAGGGGGCAATAAAGCTTTGGGTTTGAAGAAACAGAGGGCTTTTCGGGGTTCGGGGCCGAGAAACCCTTTTTTAACCAGCTCCAAAACCCTTTGGGGGTCTTTATTTCAAAAGTCCCCCCCAGGGCCACTTGGAATATAGTCAAATGGAAGCTTGGGGGTTGTAAAACCTGTCTTCCCCTATTTTCTATCTTGGTAGAAATATGTTTTAAAAAAGACGGTGAGAGAAGTATAAAAGATCATAATGATAGTTGCAGATTTGGACTAATTGGATGACAGTGTATCGTTGAAGAGGTACATGAATTTTTGCTGCATTTTGAGGCAGGCTGATTTAATCCTAAAAGAACTTAGAACAAAGTGCTTGTCTACAACATCGAAATCCTATTCAGTGCACACTCAAAATGTAACTATTTTAGTGTATGTGAAGGGATTCAATATATCTGGGATCATGGGCAAGATGACTCATGGAAGGACATCTTAGGCTAAGAAAATTTAGCAAGGCAAGACATAGATAGAATGCCCAAGATCCCACTGTGAAAACTGAAGACTGAAGAGGAAACTTTCCATAGTAATAGTCAAGTTCATCCTCCATTGTTCATACATTAGAATGCTTAGGAAAATATCAAATGGAATCTCCACATTAACAATAAGCACTTGTATGACATGTTCCCAGCAGTTGGTAATAAGATTAAACCTAGACGACGCCTTGGGTATGACTTTAAATTACATCCAGCTGTGTATTGTGGGATCATGAGGCTTCCCTTGGCCACAGTTGCTTCCAGGCTCCCCGTGGGCTAGGGAGAATTAGCTGTTTAAAGCCTCCCTACATGGGGTGACAAGCTGTCACAACCCAGTTGGCAGAGCTCTATGGTAGTTAGCAGCAGAATGATGTTCTGGTGTAGAAGCTACAGACTACAGTGGAAAAGGTGGATGACCCTCCTTTCTGAGGAAATTGGTGATGCACAGCAGAATGCCCAAGTGAGGGAACAGCGGATTTCGTTGTTGCCGTGTGTTGGGCGTCAGCTAGAAAAGTGGCCTTGTTAAAAACTTGTCAAAACTATTATGGCAAGAAAATTATCTGTATCTGGGCTGGCATATGTCAAAGATGTGCCAGTAATGACTCCGGCTTGGCTGACTCTTGGGGGCAGGGTCCGGCCCTTATGGAAAATCATGAACACCCAACCAAGTTTAGAGCTGCTACCTGGAATGTGGGCAATGACGAAGAAGAAAGCTAGTGAGGTGGTTGAGACGCTGACACGCAGACGGCATTGATCTCTGTGGTATTCAAGAGCATAGGTGGTCTAACTTCTAGTCAAACACGCCGAATTAAAGGCAAGGATTCCATCTACAAGTTCTCCTGGACTGGAAATCAATATGATCAAGGCGGAGCAGTTTTCCTGTTGGCTGAGAAATGGATGGAGGAAGTCTTTTTTGAAGTACAACGTATTCTGATAGAATCATCCTACTGTGTCTCATCATTGAAAGGTCGTCTATGCTTTCATCTCCCTCCTATGCTCCCCAAGTCGAGCTGAAATGAGAAAGCACAGTTCTACGCTTAGCTGCAAAAGTGGTAGCCACGATTCCTACTTCAGAAGTCCTGTTTTTGGTTGGGGACTGAAATGCTCGTGTTGGATGCGATAGTATGGGTTTTGAGGAGGTTCTTGGTCATGGTTATGATGTCCAAAATGTTGAAGGTGAAACAGTTCTAGAATTGCTCGCAAAACAACCTGGTTGCGGCAACACTCAATTCATCAAGAGGTAGTCTCGCTCTTGGTACCTACTGCTCAGGTAATCACAGGACTCAGATAGATGTCTTTTGACCGGAAGAGTGTAGTAAAACTGTGAACAATGTGAAAGGTATTCCAACTGAGAAATGTGTCAACAGCACAATCTAATAGTTTGTGACTTTAGTCTTCTTAGTCTGCATTCCTACAGTTAGAAAATGGAAGTTCACATTTCGTGATACTTACCTAGAAGTTGGTTGCAAGTCAAGTTCAGAAAGTCTTTAGAGAGAAATTATCCGGCTGCTAACAATATAGACGCTGGGTTGTCCAGTCAACAACATATGGAGCAAACTGAAAGCCTCTATATGTTAGTGCGTAGTTCTCCAAGAGTCATTGCTGGATGCCTGAGACCTGCTGCTGGGACGCCAGACTGGATGATGTTGTCAACGAGAAGATAGCTCGATTCAAAACTTTCAAGGCCCTCTGACCAAGGTTAGCAAGTCAGATGAAGCCAAGCTTGCTAAAGATGCTTATACTGAAGCAAAGCATGTGGCCAAACGGTGGTTTGGGGTGTTAAGTTGGAAGCTGAAAAAGAAGTGTTCCGTGGCATCTCCCAACGAGACTAGACTGATCAAGATAACCAAGCTAATGGACCATACCTCAACCAGAATCTAGGGGAGAAAAGTGCATTGAGAATGACGCTAGAGAACTCTCACTCAGTGATAAGGAAAGGAAAGATGAAATATGGCAGGGCTGCTGGTCCTTCGAGCATAATGGCTGAAATGATGAAAGTTACAGGCGAAGAAGGTGTAGCACTGATAAGAGCTGGCAGAAGCTGTTTTTGTTATTGCTCAATTCCTTTAAGGATTGGGTGGAGAACTTCATCCTAAATCTTTACAAAGGTAAGGGAGAAGCCCTTAACCGTGGCAACTCCTGTGGACTCAAGCTCACTGACTAATTAATGAAGCTGCTTGAGAGGGTGATGGTCAACATTGATGCAATGCAGTTCGGATTTGTTCCAGGTCAAGGCACTACTGCACCTTTTTAGTGTACCAACCACAAGAGAAGACCTTGCTTTCCAACAAACCTCTGTATCTAGCATTTGTCGATCTGAGAAAACTTTTGACCATATACCAAAAAATTCCTTGAGGTGGAAATTGAGGATTGTAGGGGTGGAAATGGGCAGTTTTTGTAATTCAGGGCATGTATTCCAATGCCAGAAGTGGAGTGCGGGTTATCGCACAGTACAGTGAAAAAATTAGAGTGGGGTCGTTGTGCATCAGTGCTCTCTCCTCATCCCTCTGCTATTTATCATCGTTCTAGAGGCTTTATGTGCCGAGTTCCATTTCTGATGTGCCGTGGTTACAATATGTGGATGACCTGGTGGTCATAGCTGACTCACAGGATGAGAGTATTGCTAAGCTGCAAGCTTGGAAGGACAACATGAAGCAAAAGGTCTTAGAGTCAACATGAAGAAGACTAAGATAATGGTGTCTGGTGTTGGACATGGCGTTCTGTACCTGTACCTGTGTGCCGCAGTGGTGTAGGTGTTAATGCCATCGCCTGTTCACAGTACAAGCTCTGGATGCACAAGCCCTGCAGTGGTATTACTGCGAGGCTTGTGGCTTCCACACAGACTACACATTTCCAAAATGTCAGGGGGTGAAGCTCATCCCATTGATTGCAGACCATCAATGTGGATGGATGGGTCAGCAAGTAGCAGCAGCAGCAGCAGCAGCAGCAGCAGCAGAACAGCAGCAGCAGCAGCAACAGCAACAACAGCAGCAGCAGCAAGGAAAAGCAGCAGCAGCAGCAGCATGTAAGTGTTCACTATTATGTAAACCAATCAGAATAATAAAAAATTGCAATGTAGATTCAGGACCCCCCCCACACAAATTTTTTATTTTAATATTCATTTTACAATTTTTAGTTATGATGAAAATATCACGTCATGAACTTGCTGTCAGCGCATTAACGATGCCGGGCCCATGGACAAAGATGACTGGAGAGTGGAGAATGTATGTTCGCACACAGCTGTGGTTGACTTGAGTTAACAAATTAGCAGCAGCTCAAGGCCCCACACCCCTCAATAGACCCTGATTTTGCTATGGAATCATTTGCTTACACTGTGAAAAAAGGAAATATGAACCAATTTAGCTATTATTTGTTATGTTTATATAAATATACATATTTTAATCCAGGCAAATATTTGAGACCTAATAAGTATGAATTAATGTAAATTTTGAATTGAATCATACTTATAAATCGATATAGCTATTCATAGACTTTCATGTTTTTTTTTCAACCATAGCTAAAATATCTATAGACAGGGGTCGATAGAGAAACAAGTTTATCATAATCAGTGCGAAAATTCATAATTGATATTGCCATGTGACAAAGTGAAGAAACTAAAAAATAATAGTTAAGATTAATCTTTGTTAATTTTAGTGATAATCTATTTACACATAATTTTTTATGACACATGATATACCGGTAGTTCAAAGTGTATTTTTAAGTTCTATTCTAGGCACTTTGTAAATTGGCAAAAAGCATCTTTTTAAAAATAACTATGTTTTTAACTAAATACTATGTTTCACATTTTAAACTGTTACTAACTGTCTGGGCTATTTTACCATGCATTTCACACATGCAAAAATAAACTTACACAACAATTCAAAACTGGTTGTATTAAAATTGTAACCTTTACTTTCATTTACATTCACATCCTGTGTTATTGTCAGCGTAGTCATATGCTACGACTTTTAGGCCAGCAGAAAGGGGGAAACCAACTGCCAATATTTTCATAACAGGTATCATGAATCTGACAGCACCTAGAGTAATAATATCAATTTATGGAATACATTATTTAAATACAATGTATACAATGTATATATGGGAATAATGAGCCTACAAAACTGTTGACCACCATGTAAGATTTTCATTTTCTGCTGCAAATTCATGTGTTCAAAGCGGGAGGAATATGTGGGATTTGAAATATGATGGTAAATCAGTGGGATCGTTCTCAGGTCCATGTCGGACTGTACTGGGCACATGCCCCCCATCCCCCAACTCCACCCTTGTTTTTATTTCGAGCTTATCATATGATTCACAAGTTATTGAAAATTGAAAATAACACTGATTATATGAGCCATGTAAAAGAGATTCCCATAGTCCAACATTCTGTCATCAGAACGTTTTCTGCATTATGCCGACTTCTCAAACAGATTCTATTTCATGACTAATTCTTATTCAATTGGTTCTGGTCTGTTCAATAAATATGACAATGAATGACAACCACTCCCTTGTTGAGATTATGCAGAAAAAACGCTCTCAACATCTTCTGGTCCCCTAAATTAGTATGTTGGATTCTATTCATTACAAGTTACAATTTTAAAATTGAACATATCTCCATGTAAGCAAATTTTCTTACAGATACAATTTTCTAGAAGAAAATATGAAGCGGCCCACTGTTCATGACTTCAAATATCCGCCCTAGACAGAATGGAAATAGATGCTGTGACCAGATCAATAGCCAAAGAACATGAGTCAGTGGGTGTTACTAGTTCCTCTATGTTATACTATCTAAAACCTAACATGACAATTGTAATATCTACTATTCCTAGCATTGTAATGTCTTCATAACGATAATACATACTAATTTACTGACTAGCATTAATGCATGTAATTAGGTTTATATAAAATAACATTATTTTACCATATATAACATGTTAAAAAATACATTATTGTTTTACAAATGTATCATTTTTATATTGTCTAGATTTCTGAGATGAAAAAATAAAAAAACAAACAAACATAGCTTTGCACCCTTGATCAGTTTTAGAATCCCTTTTACTTTGATCCCTCATTTCTAAAGTCATATATCCAGGAGTTTGTTAGGGAAAATTTTGAAAACAGTACTGTTGGTCAGGAAACCTTATTGTAAATCAGTGTGATGTGAGAAGAATGGACAATGGTAAATTTACCTTACAAAAAACAAAAAACAAAAAAAAAAAAGAAAAGAAGAGAAAAGATTCAATCACCTATCTTTATGAAGACTATTATTTAAGTAGTAGGACTATCCATAAATTCAACAAAACTAAACTATCACGTTATTACTCACTAAATTAAACAAACAGGAGGCGTTGGCCCTTTGATGACTAGTGGACCCTTTACGACCGAACTGATGTGGTGACGAATCACATTGGCAGACTGAAATTTGATTATGCCAGGTGGAGTTCCTGACAGAAAGCAGATGGCAGGCGATGTTTGGGGTGATGTTCTTCCCACTTGGTAGGGGAAGGACCAGCGTTTGTAGCCATTGATGGATCTTGATGGTTTCTTGTTACAATCTTTCGGTTCAAAAAGGCTGGTCTTCTCTGTCAGTGAATTTGGCAGTGTCAGTCGTGGAATCTATGCCCTGAGTTAGATGTATGGATCTGAATGACAGACTGAATGCTATGAGGGTCCATATGCTCCTTGAGTCTTGTCTCTAAATTCCTGCTAGTTTCTCCAATGTATGACTCTTCGCAGGATGGGCAGCACCATCCGAAGGCAGGGATCTGTCTGAAAGAACATCACCCTGATGAACCTCCATCTGATTTCTGCCAGGAATTAACTCCACCTGGCGGAAAACCAAATTTAGAGACAAGCCCAAATGTGAGATCGCCACATCAGTTCAGTCAAAGGCTCCGTGATGAGAAGCAACGCCAGTGTTTGTTGAATTTAGTGAGTAGTATCATATTCTATAAACTATGCCACGAGCGTCGACATTATGATGACATTAGTTCATTATGTAGTATTGAATAACAGGAATGTAACAGAACAATAAATGTAGCACATCATGGAACATGTATTCTAATTCAGATTTTAATGGAAAAATAATGAATTCAAAAATAAAAACACATACTCATCTATACCATCAATGGGTGTTCCACAACCGCCCCAGCCACAATAACAACCATATCCATTGTAGTCCAAAATGTTCAGACCTTCACAAGAAGCATGGCTCCAAAATCCTAATAAAGACCTTTTCTTTTTCTTCTTTGATCTGTGGAAGTTAACTGTTTTTCATTAAAGAATAGCATCGATTTAGCAATGCATAATTGAACACCTCTTTCATCAAAGCATATACAAACTGAGCAGAGTATCCATAGGGTACATATTCACCAATATAAACTATCTATATATATTATAATAGAAGTAATAATAAATCACATACATATATTTTTTTAAAACAATATTTAACAGTAGCATGAAAATATTTAAAGGTAATGAATAAATTTGATATGAAACAAACTTCTGTCCACCAAATAAAGAGAATTTTGAAAAAAATCTGTAAGAGTTATCCACATGTATCTCTTTTCTTGTTTGATTTACGGATATTGTTTTAGTTAATACTATTTTATTTCATTATGAACATACTTTGCATATAAGGCCCCATCTAATGGAAGAAACAAGTAGAAAAGGGATTAAAGTACTATTTTAGCAGTACCATACTGATGACATTGCGCTGATGTTATGGAAATCTGATGAGTGTGGAAGATGAAGTCTAAGTCTTGAACAGCAGCCATCCACAATGTCCTGGAAGGCAGAGGCTGGGGAATCTAGACCTAAGTATAAAGACGCCTATTCTGAATGCAGTATAGAGCATGACTGACAATAATTGAAACCAAATTGGTATATGGGTTCGGAATTGCAATTCACATTGCAAATGTAATTGAAACACCAATTTTAAAGGTAAAAATAAATGCCAAAACTTCTTACTCATCTAAAGGCAACCATTTATCATTGGGCCACCAAAGAAGCCAAATGAAAACTATAAAATTGACAGTAACTCAACTTTTAAAAAAAGACAAATCATATGATAAAAATGGGACATATGTTTCCCAAGCTTATGCAAAATATTTCATACTTTATCACCTATACCTATATCATACAATTTAACAATGTGAGTTAATTTGACTGACTACCTTCTACAATAGCATTCAAAATAGCAAGTCATGGTAGGTTAGTGGTTTTAGTAGTTATACCTGCATTATCTATGAGGGAATTCAAGTTCGCTTGCAAACCAATTAATCTTAACCCGGAAGATAAATGTTTATTCTCAACGATTCCTAATGGGTGGTTCATATTCCACACATACGGATACCATGTTGTTGATTTACGCTCATCTGCAAAAGTACAAGTTAACAAATCAAATACTTTTGTAAAATACAAAAAAGACTTCTCAACTGTCAACAATGATTGCAAAAATCTGCAACATTTACTACTGTAAATTGTAATCAAATTGAATCAACAGTATTTCAAGCACAACCGCACATGTATGTTTAGCATACCTGGCATTATAAGAAGTGGCAAGTTTGCAAAGCCGGCCAACTGCGAAGAGTACAACCTTGATCCATATTTGAAGAGATGTCCTGTTTCTGGGAAACTCAGAACACCTGACTGACCATGATACGTGAACTCATTTTCAGCATATCCTGTCTTACTTTTAATTTGGCCAAATACACCATATTCCCAAGTGCTAACCATTTTTTCTTCACCAGAAAATATATGTGTCATTGACCTGAATGTTTATAATAACAGCTGAAGATCTTGTTTGAATCTCAATTAACATACAGAATAAAACATTACAAAATCATAAAATAACTTCACGACATGCTGTTATATTTTTTCAACTTATATAATTTAATATCATTGCAAAATCAAAATAAACAATGGCGAAATTCTAGTGTATGCACATAAAACTGCGATAGTGTGAGATATAGAATCTCTAAATTATTTCATAAGATAAACATATGTTATTTGAGTATGTGTACTATTGATTGAGGACATAACAATCAAACATACCCAAACGGGTCAAAATCGAATGACTGTAGATCGTCCATGTGATCACTATACTGGCCTAGTAATCCATGTCCAGGAGCTGATACATAGAATGTAGCATTTCCACCATGTATCTATTTTAGACAAGAGCAAGTAAGCACAAGTAACAAGCTTAAAATCAAGTTATTTCGATAATAATAATTGAGAACTGTGTAATATAATATAATAATATACCTTTGCAAACGGGAGAGGATGATTATCCCCAGTCACTACGTTATAAACATAACTATACTCCTCTTCTCCACATCGTTTCTTCTTTACATTTCCAAAGGGATCATATGAATATGAGCATCTGAATCAAGTTGTGCAATAAATTCAAGTACACATTAGATTGTACAATGTACAAGTGGTAAATTATGATAGCGAAATTAGCGATCAAAAGTAATTGTAGGTATGTCTTTATATATGCTCGTGGGAGATTAAATATAAAGGGACTTTACAGATGGTTGATTTAAAGATAATCTCAATCAATTTTATGTGCAATGAACAACAGATGAAGAGATGGGTCAAATGTTATTAGTCAAACATAGATTATTCATAAAAATAATTTATCCAGATAAATATATCATATCTATATGACAGATATTTATTTCGTTATTATGAAATGTATTTTCTGTTTAGATTGTATTAAATTGCATCATTTTGTGCTAGTATATACTAATTTAATGAGCCTCATTTTAATATCATTTAGTTTTTATAAAAGTGACAGATAAACCTGGAAGGGCTGGGTATAATCTTCATATCATGTGTTCATACATTACTAATATTGTATATACCATGGCACGATAATCAATCAATCAATCAATTAGTCAACTAGCAAGATTTTATAAGAAAATATTTTTATTGTAGTTGTTTAATAGAAATGTGAACAAAACTTTAGGCATATAAATAGAAAGTTACACAGTTCAAATAAAAAGAATTACATTGTTTATGTTTGATATCTATAAAAGTTATTTAGATAAACTTAAATGGTGAAAGTAGGTCACTGCCACCTGGTCACTGTTGTAACGTGCCAATTACCCATGGAATATTTCGTACAATCACCCATGTAAAGATGAAAAGTGCTTTTTATTAGTGGTGTGGAGACCTAAATAATCATCATTTGATGAAAGGTATGATTTCTGTAAAGTTTGATGTATGTAACTTGACTTTGTGCTTGTTAGTTAAAAAAAACCTAACACATTTCTATAATTACCATTTGTATATTTTACCAATTGCAAAGAAAAAAACCATCTACATATTTTTGTTAGGAAATACCCCTATTCGTAATTCACAAAATTTTGTTATGTCACAATTTGTGTATATAAAGAATCAACGCTGTTTAACAATGTAGAAGAATTAGCCATCCGAACAAGACCTTTGTGTGCAACCAAAATTTCGGCAATTTCATGCAACTAAACATTGAGCAGCTTGCATCAGCCAGGCTACAACACGGCATTTGAATCTCATTTGACATCAATGATAAAAATGGCCTAGCCGTTATTGTTGCAGATATAGACCAGTAGTTTGGATGCATGTAGAGATCAGTTTCGGATGGTGATAATATATAACTTACTCAATGCCAGCCTGTGTACTCCTTATCAGTCTATTCCATTCATCAAACCTATAGGCTGCAACCTTCACACCAGAATCATAGACTTCCTTTATGTTGCCCCTTTCGTCCCAGGAATAACTGTCATTGCCACAGGACAAATACTGACCAAGCGTATTAGTTTCACATGCAACCTTCTTCCCATCAGATTCAGAGTATATGCGACTATGTCGAGCATTGTAGCTGTATTGTTGTACTTTACCCATGGAGTCTTCCACTGATACAAGCTGATCAGCTGGATCATATCTACAAGATGCCCAAAAGTATAGCAAGAGAATCAAAAATATTGAACAGATACAACATTGTCATACTACTATTCAAAAGCTTTGAAAAGTGAATTGAAAATAAATTATTATTACCATAATCAAGATACCATTTCATTGCCAAATGAAATAATGTCTTAACCTTGAAAACTACCATAATTAATAATATTGTGAATAAAATGCATGTTCCCACCTGTACTTGTGTGTGCCCGATTGTGAAACCATCTCTTTTAACAATCCTTTTCGGTTATAGCTTAGATGATAGCTAGAAATAAGAGTCCCATTCGCAAAATAACTTTCCATCATCTTCAAAGTTCCTGTGTCTTCATTGTACATATAATCTGTGTACTTGCCATTCGAAAAATGCTTCTTTAGGAGGCGACCAGAAGAGTCGTACTCAAATGAGATTATCATGTCTACTTGTTCAGATTTTAATATCTGTACTTGAGAAACCAGCCCCCGTGAATTGTAAGCGTAGTTGATAATAAATTCCAAGCTGCTGCTGATGCCTACAAGTATATAAATGAGACTCTTAGTTAATAAGTAGACACCCAACATACATATAAATATAATTACAAAAAAACTACATGAAAAAAACATTCCTAGATACACAGTTTTCATACAATATACATCTACCATACTTGACTAATGCAAGTTTTTAATAACATGAGAAATAAATGGGTTAGAAAAGTTAAAAAAAAGGACAATTTACTATATACAAAAAAGAAATTAAATTACTTCATAACAACTAATAACTTAGTTTACCCAACTTGTCAATAACGCATGACATTTATTAACATTCATTCGATAATGTAGCTATTTTCCAAACGGAGATATCCATGTGAATAAAAAATTCACCTGTAAGTTTGCCTGTACTCTGGTCATAGGTGTATGAGAAAGAGATGTCATCATCTTCATGTGTGACTTTGACTGGTCTGTTGTTGTCATATCTGATATTGCTTACTTCAGGCACACTAACACTCAGAAGTTGGCCTTGGTTGTTATATGACAAAGATTTGGTTTGTATACCACTTGACATAGACACCTAAAAGAATTTAAATCAATGATTAAACTATAAAAATTAGTGCAATCGTAAACTGTCCCATTTTCTTTGAAGACATAAAAATTCATATGCTTGATTATTATTGATAGTAATTGATGAGAACCACTAGAATTAGTAGCATGAACCCATTTGTTGAAATGCATGCATTATTTGCAATACATGAATATAAAAAAGATATGTGTAATTGTTCAAAACTATATTAAAATTTAAGTAAATTATTATAATTCTTAGTGTAAAACAAACATTAACATGAAAAGCATAATATTTTAACCTCAAATATGTATCAAATAATGATTGCATATCATATACTGTTTTCGCAACAGGGCCGTCAGAAGCCAAGAAGGTGGGTAGGGGTGCATTGGGGGCGGGGGGGCCTTTATATACCGAGATATTTTTCCCCACATCAGCATTTATCTGTTCATTTTTGAAGACACCACTTAGTGCATCCAGCAATTCAGGGTGTCACTTTAATACAGAACCCAAGACGTCAATAGGTCAGGTTTCCAAAGTCCTTTGTATACAGTGCATAGATATTCTTCAAAATCCACCTTAATTCCATTTATCTGTTCATGTGAACACTCAGTATTTAGTCCTCTCAGACAGCTGCACCACCACTCCAGAGCTTCAATGGGCCAATTTCAGAGCATCTGCCCTTACATCCATGGCTTTCCACAATAGATCTGGGATGGGTGAAGGACATGTATAAAGTGTTAGTTTATATAAAATTGGTGCGGAAAAGGCACCGCACATAAAATTTCAAAATATTTATGGGAAGCATGCCCCGGACACCCAGCACTTGCATGCCTGTTGAACATGTATGTGTTCCACAAACTCTTTTTTATCAACCTTTGTCTTATTCTCCTAACACACCCACCTCCCGAAGCACGATGATTCATTTGAAAACAATTCTGGGGTTTGCATCCTCCAGGATGCCCCCCCCCCCCAACTTTGGTGGGATACACAAATAACACTCCCCTTTTTTCAAAACTTTCTGACGGCCCTGCACAGCATTAGAATTAATTTGTATTCTATACTTAATGAGCAATAAAATATTCATACCAAGGAACCAAGATTGTCATAGTTTAACATCACTTGAACACTATCTGGCAAAAAGACATTAGAGATTCTGCCTTCAGAATTATAGCTCAAACTGTAGTTTAAACCATCGCCATGGGTTATATTTTGAATTTCTCCAGAAGATGTGTAGGATATTCTATATATTTCTCCCATGCTGTCTGCAATACTTTCTAAGCCACGACCAATGTTATAGCTTAGTTTTGTCTCATCTGTATTGGCGTTACTAAGAAAAGTAAACTCCCCGCTGTGCTTGTCATCTAACATAACCTTTGGAATGAACATCATGAAAATTAATATCAAAATAAAATAGAAAGATTAGCATCATTAAAAAATGAAATTGAACCCATATTTATTTTTAAGCAAAATGGATTTTACTTTTAACTACAATATTCACAAACAATAAATATTATAACAGAATTACATATCTTGGGACACTGATACATATTAAATACTGATACCTTATAAATGTACATGTATATCATACTGTAATATGCTTCTTTATAAGAGGTCTGATTAACCTTTATTACCTGGTCTCCAATAATATGTATTGCACGCCCGTCCGTATAAATTCTCTTTGATTGAGCAACCGTGCCGTCCAGTTGAAGAACTGATGCAAGGTTCAATGATGAATCATGCAAAATCTCAACGGAAATGCCATCATTTGTTTGAATTATCATACTTCCATCAGCCCTTTGAAAAAAGCAACCCCAAAAATATACAACCAATGTAAATAGTATAGCCTGAACAACATGCTGAAGTAGAGGATAATATTTCAAAAATTGGTCCATTATAAACACATTAGCAATATATATTAATAATATGATAAATATAAAATTCATAATTGTTTCCTTCTTGACAACGTGGCATGTCATTAACTTTGCAACTTAAATCATATATTCAATTATAATAATATGGTAAAATATCCATACTTTATTTTCTAAAAAGCCATAGATTATCAAATTAAATCATATCTTTTATCATTTTCTTTTCATTATCGTTCATTATATCATAGTGTTACATCAATTAATTATGAAGCTCTATTTCTGGTACAATGGGCACAATATGTAATGTGTCATGAAATTTACAAAAAAATGTTCACACAAAGAAAGCTTAATTAACTTACACCATTTCAATAAAGATAAAATTCTTACTTATATTGGAATACCATTCTGTCAATAAAATTATCCTCTTGATACATAGTTGATATTACACTAACTCTAGAAGAATCTTCATATTCAAACTGTTTCTGTAGACCGCCTGAATAGAATTAATGTAACACAAAATGTTAGACAATATACAAAGGCAGATTGGTCTCAAATTCTCAAATGCATTGAAGGGAAATTGTTTTGATACATACAATATATACATATATAGCCAAAACCCTGAAGTGTTAAGAATCGCTAATATTTGTAATTAATATTTGTGTAAAAGAAGACAGGTACAAATTTATTTCTTACTTTGATAGTTCACGTTTACTAGGGAAAGGTTTTCGTCATACATGTATTGAACGGAAGTAGATGACGTTGTTACCGACACAAGACTGTTATCTTCATTATAGACATAATCACTACAACAATATATAACTTAACATAAATAATTGTTTTGTACTAAATACAAGACTTATAATATACATAAGAGATATGTTTTCGCTTGATTATCTTGAGTTTCTTTATGATAAAATTTGTCTAAATTTATTTCAATATTATAATTTGACTTTAATAGTTTTGTAATTTAGTCTAGAACATTTACATTACTTAAAATGATACAATTACCTATATTGTAAGAGATTCTCATCATGGTCATGCAATTCAATTCTGGTTATGAGTTTCTTCATGTTGTACAAAAATTTAACTTCACCATATTTGCCATGTGAGAATGCCTTTACATGTGAGTTATCATAAAGAACTTCAATCCAGAGCGGATCAAAATTTATGTGCCTATAGCTAGAAACTTTTGATGTTTCTGCATCTATTAAAAATTCTTGATTTAAGTTGAAATCTCTCAGCAAGAAAACTAAAACAAAAACATACTTCAGATACTGATTCATATATAAATGCTGAATAATAAATAGTTGACTCCTAGAAATGGGGAATAAATAAACGTTTCAAATACACAAATTCCATCATTTAGGCTATTGTTATTTTAAGATATACTTGAATGAAACAAACCATTCCCACATTTCCACAAAACACAATTAAGTGATGGTGACTTGTACTCCCCTTTAGTATTCAATTTGAAATGATATGCTTCATAGTCAATTATCATCCGCAGAGATGTTTGTGTGATTTCTTCAATTACAACACTCCTTAATTAACAAAAATAAAACAATAACAATTCAATGACAAATGGAGCTGGAAATATTTATCCTAACCTTACAATAATTCTTTTCAATTTGCTTTTATTATTGATTTTGATATTCATCATCCTATCTAGAATTTATGACAAATTAGCTTGACATACTCACCAATAAGGAATGTACCACCCAAGTCCAAAAGTACCTTCCATTTTTCTAGCAGACACTCTAGAGGGATATATTCTTTCTATCTTTAATAATTGTGAGATGTGATTTGCAGGATGCATTATATCTACCTCTGTCACTAGACCTCCTAGACATTTCAATGTTAAAATGATAAGTATGATTGACAGAAGGTAATATATGTTAACATTCTCTATCAATATTCTTTTAAATTATTTCTATGACTTTCGGCATGTAGAAGTATGTTAAGAACAAACCAAGGTGAAATCCATTGTGGTGTTGAAGAAGGTATTCAAGTACTTCCTGGATTAAAAATGAAGTGCTTCCAGTTAAGCTCAGGGTGTTGGAGGCTTCAGAGATCTTCTTTTTAACATTATCGAATGATCCAAGAGACTGATTAAATTGTTTCCATAAGAAAGGTGGGAAATTCTCCTGCAATTTTATTGTTATTTTATATAAGGTAAATGTAACATCCAAGGTAACATATAAAACCGCGATAATAAATGACAATAAGTGGTGTAAGTCTCGAGTGACAACACACGAACAATGAATAATTTTTGTATCAAATTGCGAATGTTGTGTTCATTATGTCAAAAACACTTAAAATGGTATATAGTTGTAATTAGACCATAAAACGCCACACCTTAATACTTATCATGAGTGCTTCAAATTTAAGTTCATCAAGATGTGAGAGTTGTACTGCCATTTCTCCAACCTCTCCACGTTTAGATGCAACAATGAAATCAAATCGCCCGTATCCTTTGGGTGGAAATGAGCCAGCTGGCCCATTCAGAGGGGACATCAAGAAATAGTGAGTGTTCTGAAAGTCAGTGACTGAATGGCCGTTCTGTAAAAACTGCATCCATCCTACACCATATGATTCTAACACTAGCATCTCCCCAGATACATCGCTATAGCCCACATTCCGTAGGTTGAGTGATCCAGTCGCCTGTCGCCCAGGAGCAATAGCCCGAGGTAAACTAAATGAACTTGCAGATCTTCCTTCTGGCAAAATATCTACAGTTATTGCACCCATTAGATGCGTTTCATTTTTTGGAAAAAAGTTAATCATCCGCACATTATATATTCCTGGTTCACGGTTCTCAATAAATGACGCATAAACGTCTGTTGAACTGAACCTATAGACTTTAGATGCTGGATATGTCAATTCACTATTAAACAGTTCAACTGCCACAATCTCAGCAAACAATGTCCCTTCTAGTCTTAGTGTGACAGTGCCTTTGTTCGAAATAGATGTTGGACCCACTTTATTAATTTGAAACTTTGCAATCTGCGCTTTTAGTATTACACTAGATGGCTGAGAGTCGACATTTTCAAACAATACATAATACAATCCCTCTTTCGTAAGATGTACTATACAAGTCTGATTGGAACCTCTCTGATACCTTGATGTGGAATCGTAATCATATGCAGTGGCTGGTGTCCCGTGTTTTATAAAGATCTCATGAAACCCATCTTGACTTGTGACTGACACTATGAGAGTTTGTTCAGGCGGGACATTTTTAATGGCAAATCCACTTCGCCCGGAAAGTGTAACTGGCAATGCTTCATCAAGAATTAGCTGTGGATATGATACCTGCATAGTATCAGCACTAACACCAATATTGTTCTCTCTCTGCACATCTTTTATATTCGATCTTGTGCGCACGATTGCATAGAATGAAGAGTCTGGAACAATGGGTACAACAGATGTTTGTTGAAATTGCTCACTCATCATAGAGGCTAAGCCTATTTGGGCGCAAAAGGGATTAGCAACTTCTGGGTCCGATATATCCCACTTGGTGTCTTCCGATAGGTGCAGTGAATCACAGTGATGACCTGAAGCTTCTTCTTGTCCTTTATTCTCTAGGGACCATCTCATCATGAACTCTATAAGTAGAAGCATAGTTTAGAAATCAACAGAACATATTTTGAAGATGTAGCCTACCACATATTACTATACAGATATTCATCTATCTTTACTATACATAAAGGGTATAAAAAAGTAAATGTAGAACGAACCATCTCCATACGATGCTACACTTTTTGACATTGAAACACCAGTAACTGCAAGGTCAGTTCTTGATGCTTCTTTTATGATAATTGGGACAGTAACAAAATTATTATCTTCATCAAGTTCAAAAATAGCATTTTGTCTATCCAGATCTAAAATAGAAAAGAAACTGTTGACCGTAATGTCTACTACAGTGTATCATGAGAGACATCTGCAATAGCCATTTACGTAATATACAAATGTGATCTCAACATAATCACAAATATCTAACTTTTATACCCACCAAATATAATATAAAATGTTGATGTAGGCAAATCGTATGGTATAAATGCTAAACACGATACATTGAGCGAAGCATTGATTTTGATTTCACTTTGAATGGGAACCGTCTGCAGGAGAGTGTCAAATGGATCAATCACAGCATCCATGCTGAGGTAAACGGCCATGTACCACTTGATAAGTCTAGACACAACAGACTCTCCTCCATTGAAGATCAAGACAGATTTTTGAAAAGGTTGTCCACTACGTGATTCCCATTGTGATGCAGCTGGAAGCTGGACTTGCAGGTCTGGCAGTACTCCGGGTGTCACGTCGTATTTGGTGTATGAACGATTGAAGAGCTTTACGTCTAGGTTGTCATTTATATCAATTACAATGTATAGATATACAGACTGGTCAAACGAATAGGGAAATAAAAAATCAATCGTCTTGTTGTATGATTCACTAGCAACCAATCCCCCTGTGTGAAGTGCCTGAAAGGCAGAACACAAATACAAATAGTATAACATCCTCTAATTATATTGAATCTTGGTGTTAAAATGTGGCAAATACATTACCACAAGAACATGAAAATAGTAGAATTAGGTAGAATCATATGCCCTTGTTAATCACAATACCTGCTTTACAAGGAAGGCAAAGGTGACAATGTCATTGTGGGTGGAATACTCCATTTCACTGATATACACAGCATCAACCCATGAAGTGACTGGAGCAGAATAGGATCCAACGTTAGTTACTCTGTAGGTAACAGTTACGAAAGAACTTGCTGAAAGCTGCTCAGTGCCACTATACGTGATACCAGAAAGACTGAATTCAGATTGCTTAACTTGACGAGTTACTGTTACTTGGTTCTTGTATATAGCAATGTTGTTGTTTTCCCCATTAACCTCAGATATCTCGTTGTTGCTGTCCGTTTTCACGAACACAAAATGCGTCCCAGCAGTTAGAGTGGACGTCAAATAACTTTTCTCTAGGGTGTATTTTTGCTGGTGCTGGAGTTTGGAGACATGACATTCATTTTGGAAACCGGAAGAACTCACTGCAATGGTTTCTCTCTCTGAGAAAACTACCTGATCACACCATTTTCGCAAAGTCACCATGGAGTTCCCAATGTTTGTCACAGTCCATGTTACTGTCAAGACGTCTCCGCCGGGTGATAGACGAACAACATCGACAACAGGAACAAAATCTGGTGATGGTTGAGAAACTATTTGAATTTTCTGGGATATTTTCTCCATTGATGAAGTAGGGCTTTCCCCTTGTGGTAATTCAATGAATATATGATATGGTCCTGTAAGTTTTTCACTTAAGAATATTGACAGAGAGCGATTTTGTTCTACTCCTGGAAGAATGTCTCTTGTTATTGGGTACCTATAGAGAATTGATGCCCTGTAGTTAAATTCAGGAGCCTGTGAAAGATAAAACGTTTTGTACAGAAGAGCATTATTTGCATAAAACGTTCCTAATCCAGTGTTCATCACTATCCAGCTTATTGTGATATTTGCACCAGCATATATAGTGTCAGTGTCATATCCAGATATAGATACTTTTGTAATCTCTATAGCTGGGTTGATATTAGGAATACTAATAAGTTTTCCAGGTGAATTATTGTTTGTTTCATTAGCTTCAAGGATGATTTCATCATAATCTGTGATAACGCTTAAATACACATTTCCAAAAATTGATCTGGGGATAGAAAGTGATTCAACCTTGTAAGTTCGCTGATTTCCGTATACTAATAGGTCGTTGCGCCAAAATGTGAATTGATGCAAGATATTTTCTTCTGTTTGATCCATCAAAAGAATGCCATCAGTCCATTGCAGGCCATAAGTGGATCCTCTGCCATCATTTGTAATCGTGTAGTTCAGATTTAGGTAAGCAGATTTTGCATCATTGTATACCGAACTAAATATCTCCTGTACATGAAGATCAGCTGGAAAGAATTCAACCATTACAGGTAGGGCATACTGGTTATTATTATCAGATTCAAATTCAAAAATGGCATTTGTTTCATCTGTTGTTACAATTAGACTGTAGCTGCCAGCAGGGGTAGATGCTGATAAAATGCTGGTAATAGTTTGGCTGTAGCTTGCGCCTGCTTCAAGTTTCTTATAAATCCATCTTCTGTCTAATTCAATGTTGACTGGTCCCTGCAGTATCTACAACATGTGTTTGCAATTACAAACTATGCTGTGCACAAAGACATGAATCACCTTGTTGTAAACGAAACTGTATTATTCATCATTCATTTATGATAACATACATTACTGATTACGAATTATAGACAGGGAATTTTCCGTAAATGCTCATTCGCAATATTCTATTCAGCTGTGTTTTCATTTTTCTGCGGTAAATTCTTCAAGCTCACCTTGGATCCAGTGACAGATTCTGAAAAATATGTAGTCTACCTTTAAAATTCCCCTTCTTCAGCTCCACTTCTCAAAATTCGCAAAATTCTCTTCGCATCAATAGTTTCAATGAATTTCCCAATGAATAATATTGATTCTTTGATTCGGATAATTCGCAAAATTTTGAAATCAAATTTGTTTCATTTTATTTTTATTCTTATTTTGCTGAACCACCAAATGGCAGTATAAAAATGTAAATGGAAATTTGTTACCTTTCGTGTTGCATAATGCCATATATGTTATAATGCAGCAAATAAAGTTGAAACAGTAATTTTAAATGACACATAACCAAACTAAGATCGCAAAACAATTGGTGATGCCAGTTGAAGGCCTAAAACAAATTTTGCGAAGAACACAAACAAATTCACGAATTTACAGAATTGACTAAGTGTGTCATTCTCAAAATTCACATAATTCATTTTTTTCCCAGAATTTGTGTAATATGAGGTCATGACAGCATGCTGATTCCAATTATTATCACAAATTTTGACATTTCACAAATTATGTGAATTTTCAGACATTCAGGCTTCTTTTCATTCATGTAATTCGAGAATTTCCCATATTATCGCCAAGGTGAGTAAAAGGAGAATTTATCATTTGCTTTTTTATAGATTGGTTCACCTTGATTTGGTCATTCATTTAAAAATTTCAAAAAATATTCAATGAAGCTAAATTCCATTTATGATCCCATAATTAGTCATCAGTACTGATGATACAGATATTATCAAATATATTAATTCACATAACAGGGATACTATAAACACAATGCACACAAACGAAATTCACTAGCATTATTATGGGAATATAGATAAAGAATTGAATTGTTTCACATAATATAAAAAACACATTTACAATAAGGTCCTGCCATGAGTGGGTTTCAAATGGTGGCCCATAGCCGTCATTGGTAACTGTGTAAGTAAGTGAGAAGCTTTCTCCGGCCACAATGCCCTTGTCAAGTGTAACCTCGGTAACAACAAAGTCAGGTGGTGGAGCCAATGTCACGAGAATAACATCCTGAAAAAATTATTATAATCAAATGTGGCAGTACAGACATGTAATATATTTTACACATTTGCTTTCTTTTCAAACACTATTGCTTTTAATGAAATAACCATAATAGACAGACAAAACTGTCATGGCATATGGATTGTGTGATTTCTAAATACCATTTTATCCTATTTCATATTTGATCAACTATTTCTAGCTCGCTTCTACAAATAAATATAAATAAACCTCAGACACTGCAACATTGTCATTATCATTAGTGTGCTCGTACACATCATTGAAACTATCAGTGACAACAATGATAGAGAAATTGCCATAGATGGCGTTGGGGGCATCGAGGCTTTCCGTGACAGTGTACTCGCTGCCTGGTGCTAGAATCCCTTCACGCGCAACCCTCCGCAGCAGATAATCGTTGCGATCTGTAGATGTTTAATGTTTAGAATGCTTGTTACACTTTACAATCACCCAGACAGATAGGTTAATAAGTTTCAAATAATACATGCATAATCAATGACAAAGTCTCTATTTAGAATTTCAAAACAGAGAAAGCTAGGGAGCGAGGGTACAAGTATTAATTACATTTTTTAATTCTTATGTAAGTAAACAATTGTTGGGCACATTGGTATTAGTACTGTTTATAAAATAATAAGCTATATATGTGTTTCCCAGTGCTTGCGGATACATTTTTCACACTTCTCTCTCTCTCTCTCTCTTTTAGACGATTAACCCACCGACCTCTGGGTTGAGATGATAACAGGGCATAAGTAGCTGGTGGTTACGGAGACAACGGTTCAGCCATGTAACCTTATTAACAGGTAAACTGCTTGGGATGATTTCATTCTGGGAATTGGGGTGTTAGTACCGCCAGGGTTTGATAATCAAATGGAAGCTTAGGGTTGTAAAACCTGTCTTAACTATATCTATCATTGGTAGAAATGTGCTTAAAAAAATGTGTGAGAGAGAGTTATTTAAGCATGTAACAACAAGCTAGTAATCTTAATTAAAATAATGATATTTCACTGTAGCCAAACAAGCACATAAAAGATTTATTAGACACTTAATATGCAGACATTAGATTTCAAATACTATACCCAATGTGTCATCTAGCGACATGTAGACAGAATCATACCATGTCCTTTCTACATTCACACCACTTCCAATGTTTTCTACAATCCAGCTTACAAAAAATGGAGAGCCTAAAAA
>CM032669.1:13625014-13690035 GCA_019095985.1 Streblospio benedicti
ATGCTAGACGACACAAAATGAAATAAAATCTATACTGTTTACACTAAAAATCCTTTACGTAACAGAACTTTGACAAACTTCTCACATTGCATTTGTCAACAAACATATTCAAGATAAATTCATAACACAAAATTTAAAAATTAAGCCTTTACAAGGAGTCAACGGGAAAAAGAGTCATTTAGGAGTCACAGAGGTAAAACATTATCTTTAAAAACACGCTCAATCCATATTTAGCTGGCATTTTTTTGCTAGAGGGTATTTTGGCAAAGACGAATATAAGACAGGTCCATTTTGCAAGTACAGTCAGTTGATGCTTTTTCAATAACTCGCTTTGAGTAAAATATTTTTCATAAATATCACAATAAAATGTTTTCTCCAACTGACGTTCTACAGCAGAATGTGGGAGAAAGCTTTCCCACAAACTTGCCAAAATTAAGGTTTCTCATCAGGGTGAGTTTTCATGTGACTTTCAAGATTTTCCTTCCGACGAAACGACTTGTTACACACTGTACATGTATGTTCTTCCTCCCCGTTGTGGATTTTCTGGTGTTTGATCAAGCTGCCACGTTGAGTAAAACACTTCTCACATTGACTGCACCGATAAGGTTTCTCTCCAGTGTGGATTCTCATGTGCTCGGTCAAGTGGCTACGTTGACTAAAACAGCTCTCACATTCACTGCACTCATATTGTTTCTTGCCAGAGTGGATCTTCATATGTCTGGTCAAGTGGCTATTTCGACTATAACACTTCCCACATTGACTGCACTCATATGGTTTCTTTTCATTGTGGATTCTCATGTGACTGGTCAAGGTGCCACTTTGACTAAAACACTTCCCACATTGTCTACACTGATAACGTTTCTCTTCAGTGTGCAGTATCCTGTGTTGGGCCAAGTTACTACTTTTACGAAAACACTTATAACATTTACTGCACCGATAAGGTTTCTCTCCTGTGTGGATTCTCATGTGAGAGGTCAAGCTGCCATTTTGACTAAAACACTTCCCACATTGACGGCACTCATATGGTTTCTCCCCAGTGTGGGTTCTCATGTGCTCGGTCAAGTGGCTACTTTGACTAAACCAGCTCTCACATTCACTGCACTCATATTGTTTCTTGCCAGAGTGGATCTTCATATGTCTGGTCAAGTGGCTATTTCGACCATAACACTTCCCACATTGACTGCACTCATATGTTTTCTTTTCATTGTGGATTCTCATGTGGCTGGTCAAGTGGCTACTGTCACTAAAACACCTCCTACATTCACTACACTTATATGGTTTCTCACCAGTGTGAATTATCATATGCCTGGTCCGACTTCTTTTCGTAGTAAATGTTTTCTCACACACTTCACATTGATGTTTGTTTTCATTGTCCATAGTCTCATGCTGATGTAAACCAGACTTTGGTGAGGCGTTTTTCTCACATTTTGAACTATTAGCTTCACTTTTCTCGTGGTTTGAACTGTGAGCTTCTCTTTTCTCACATTTTGAACTGTTAGCTTCTATTTTCTCACATTTTGCACTGTTAGCTTCACTTTTCTCACATTTTGAACTGTTAGCTTCACTTTGCTCATGTTTTGAACTATTAGCTTCACTTTTCTCATGTTTTGAAGCGTTAGCTTCACTTTTCTCATGTTTTGAACTGTTAGCTTCACTTTTCTCATGTTTTGAACTGTTAGCTTCTATTTTCTCACATTTTGAACTGTTAGCCTCACTTTTCTCACATTTTGAACTGTTAACTTCACTTTTCTCAAGTTTTGGACTGTTAGCTTCACTTTTCTCATGTTTTGAACTGTTAGCTTCACTTTTCTCATGTTTCGAACTGTTAGCTTCACTTTTCTCATGCTTTGAACTATTAGCTTCACCATTTTCCTCACATTTTGAACTGTTAGCTTCTTTTTTCTCACATATGGAACTGTTAGCTTCACTTTTCTCAAGATTTGTACGGTTAGCTTCACTTTTCTTACATTTTGAACTGTTAGCTTCACTTTTTTCATGTTTTGGACTGTTACGTTCCCTTTCCAATTCCATCATTTTACGTATTTTGACTTAATTTGCAAATTCTCAAAATATTTCTAAAACTTAATCCAAATTAGAGCACAAATATAGATTGGTTTTATATATAAAACATCCATGAAACTTGCTGTTAATTCCTTTATTTGGTTTTGCAATAACGTTGATGAACAAGCATTGGGTGAAGCATCATTTGAATCTACATATTCATAGTCAACTGTCTCAGACTTTTCATAAAATTCAGTCCGTACAAAGTTCTTAGTAAAACTTGCAAATCTGCAGCATCAAGTCACAATGGCCCCAAATGGAACAACTTTGTAAACATCAAGTCACAATGGCCCCAAATGGGACAACTTTTTAAACATTAAGTCGCAATATATTGAACAGATTCATTGGATTTCTTATTGTACAATACTCTATAAATCCTTTATACTTGCTTTAATATGAGCCAAATATTTTCTCCCTCTTGATCAAGAAGGCTTCATCATGGCCAATGTTCAGTGATTGTCTGACAGTATCAACACAGCTGTAGACATCACGTGACATCAGGAAGTGGGTCAGTGGCGGGGTGGGGGTCGTGGGCGGCCGTGTGTTCCGGATGCTCTCGGCTTCAGTAGATTGTCATAGCTGTGTGATAGCATATACGCACCTTCATCACGATTCATAGTGTTCTTTGTGCTGCTATGGCTATCGATTCTCTGATTTGTCTATCTCTTACACTAGATTCCTTCCCAACAATCTTTGTGTTATCCCAATCTGGTGTATGGTTGTGTTGGACCATATGATCCGTTATCGCGGACTTGTGTAGTTCACCTTCGGAGGAGAGACGTGTAGTTCTGTAGTAGTGTCCAGGAGTTTAGCTGACATTTTATCTCCCTTAATACGGTAAGTGCCGCTAGCTCCCCGTCTATGATAGCACCATTGACTGATCACATTGTTCGCTCGCAAGATTACATTGTGTTATGAGAACGTGGACTGCACCGATGTACCCGTTGAATTAAATGGGCTTATTCAGTCGGTGCGCTCATTGCGCCGGTTGTATGGTTACAACCCACCTCCTTTTCGAACATGTATATACATTTGTCATGAGAAAAATGGAGACCCCTGTGAAGGTCTCTCCAAATGCTAAACAAGACCAGCATAATGAAACAGAACGATCGATGGAACATACATTGCGGCCTGATGACATTAAAGAGAACGAAAAGAGACCACAATTATCACAGATTGACAGTGTTGCTTTTTTGAAGATGAGGCCAGTACAGCTTCGCCCTCTACATGTTTATCTTTTACAGATGATTGTGAGAAAAAACACATTACGAATGGAAAGTACAAATATGTAGTATGTATTGATGATATATCACTAGTTTGTCATCCTGGTCAGAGAACCAATGTTAGCTGTTGTTTGGACCATCAACCAGCTATTATGAGAACAAATGGTAAAATTCATGTGGGATACCCACTATTCAAACTAAGACTTGAAAAAGAGAGAGAAAAAGAAAGAAAAAAAGAAAAAGAAAATAACAGGTGATAATCTGATATCCCATTTTCATGCTTGGTGGGACATTCAAACCATGATAAATCACCTAGAAATAGTCATTTTTGATGAAACAATAATATTTGAACAAACAACACCTACAGAACTGCCAAAGCGACCAGAAGCCGTGCAGATCAAATCAGATGTTAAAATACATGGCCAATCAGCAACAGTTGAAACATTTCAGACGTGGGAGAATAAAGAAGAATATCTGTATAAGGTTCAGGAAAAGTTTAAGATCAAAGGGAAAGTATTCGATCACTTAAATGATGACCAATTCAAGTTAATGGAGACTATGAAGAAATATAACCCTGAATGGGCATGTAAGAACAATGGACTAGAAGTAGTTGTCCAAAAAGGCCCATTCTATCATTCCGTGCAAAAATCACCGCCAATAACCCACGCTGATTGGTCAATCTCTGTGCTCAATTTTGCGATGGAAAACACGCTCCCAAAAAAAACCACGGCGCTAGTCTAACCTCCTCACAATATCAATACAGCCGCTCACGTAACAAGACGTGTTTCGTTGTTGCGGAGATCAACAGTTTAGACTAACGCCTCCGCGCGCTCAAAACTGTAGGAATTGACGTCTCCGCGCGCTCAAAACAAACGAAATTGACTTGAATGTTGAATGTTATAATATGATTTATTTTAAAATAAAATGGATTTTAGTCATGATAGAATGGTGATTGACCACTCGATTGTCGTGTCAATCGCAAAATTGAGCATGCTGACGTCTGATTTACCCTCACTTCGTTCGGGTAAATCAGACGTCAGCATGCTCAATTTTGCGATTGACACTCCAATCTCGTGGTCAATTCCTACAATAGATCCGGAAAAATATTGGCAAGGAACACCAATCAGGAGCGCAGAAGATATAGACAGGGTTAAAACCAAGACTAAACGTGAAGAGCAAAGTACCTTAATAGAATGTGTTTATAATGAAACTACCATCGAACAATATCCAGAACTAAAAAAAGCCAGCTGCCTTATGTTTGACATACCAGAAGAAAATAATGATGCTTTCTAAGTTTAGTTTTCAAAAATTATGTGGTGTGTAAATGTTTTAAATTCATTGTAATATTAATAGGCATTGTCTAAAACTAGCAGCAGCTAATGATTTCTGAGGAAAAACGTTGTATAAATAAGTATTTAGTATTTAGATGGTAAAACAATTGACTAATCAAATAGCTTTGTGATAGTTTATCGTTAAAAATACATTATCTATTTTTTTCTAGGTAAAAAAAAATGTTAAGTCCAAAGAAATTATTTTCTAAAAATAGCATAAAACAACATAAAATGGTGTTGTGTACATGAAAAAAAAAGAAGATTTTGTTGAATGTATATGATTGTAACTACACATGTAATTAGCCCAGAGTGTGAAACAAAATTGCACGGATTACAAAAGATATGATTTATTTTGCTTATCACAAGTATATTTGCATATATTAAATGTCAAATAAATAAGTAAAATAAATAGAAGTAAAACATAGAAGAGATTGATGTTTCGGGGCAAGTTAAGCAGGTTTAAAGGCTATGGCAAAAATTAATAATTGCATGTGATATAAATTAGGTGCAATTGCTTTGAGAGCTATTAAAAGTAGAAGCATAAATTTAAGAGATGTACATAAAGTGTTAAAGGTGCAAAGATAAAATTAAGAACTGTACTTCATACAATTAATTTATAGTCTAAGAAGTTGTTGATATCTATGTATATGATATCAAACATGCATGGAAATTATTATTAAAATTATCAATATGATGTATTTTACAAACTTTAAATTTTGGTACAGATTATTAATGTCCTTATGTAAAGTAGAATTTTTAGAACAATAATCCATCCATAATTTTACTCAAATAAGCTTGGTTTAATAGCAATATTGAAAAAATGAAATTTGAATTAATTTGTTTATGAGAAGGCTGCTTTCTCAATATATATTTCAAAGACAAACTTGGTTTGTACAGCTGTAATAAAGCATTTTAATTCTTTGAAAAAAAAACAAAAAAACAAAAACAAAACATAAATAAATAATAAAAAAAAGTATATACATTTGTAAACGTACGGATATCATAGAAATAAAATGTGTCTGTATAATGATATATGCAAACGTATCCATATGTATTCAATGAATTGTAGGAATTGACCACGAGATTGGAGTGTCAATCGCAAAATTGAGCATGCTGACGTCTGATTTACCCGAACGAAGTGAGGGTAAATCAGACGTCAGCATGCTCAATTTTGCGATTGACACGACAATCGAGTGGTCAATCACCATTCTATCATGACTAAAATCCATTTTCGTGATTTTATTTTAAAATAAATCATATTATAACATTCAACATTCAAGTCAATTTCGTTCGTTTTGAGCGCGCAGAGACGTCAATTCCTACAGTTTGGAGCGCGCGGAGGCGTTAGTCTAAACTGTTGCACTCCGCACAGCATGAACACGCCTTCATGGCCTTACTACGTCAGCGGCTGTATTGATATTGTGAGGAGATTAGACTAGCGCCGTGTTTTTTTTTGGGGAGCGTGTTTTCCATCGCAAAATTGAGCACGGAGATTGACCAATCAGCGTGGGTTATTGGCGGTGATTTTTGCACGGAATGATAGAATGTTCAATTCTAAATGAAATGAAATATATATGATATACACAATGCCAGGAATAAATGGATTCCCGACAATGCCCAATCAGGGTGGCATTGGCGTATATACCTGTACATAACATGCATTCATTGCATATGACATCATCATATTACAACATTGATGAGTGGGTACTTTTTTATTTGATGTTATCAGTAGTTATGTGTGATGCGAAAATATGTCTCATGGTGTATGTAGTTCATTATCACATTTATTGCAGCAAGTGATAGCAAACTGTACATTGTAAAATATCATAAATAGTTTTGATAATGTGAATGAAAAGAATGCAATTATACAGGAGAACTCCAATTCATATGCATATCGTAAATCGGCGAGCAATGCATAATGGAAAGGAAAGCGAGTCTTTTTAATAAGAAATTTGTATGGATGCCCAAGATCCTGTGTGGATAAAACGTGAAAATTACAATAGAGACAGTTGTTTCGTGCTTGTTGAAAATTAATGTTACACAGAAGATCAAGATTGTTTAGAAGCCTCAAAGTATGACCAAATATGGTAGCGATCTACTTTCGGAGGCGTATGCAAATTAGCTGATATCAACGAGGTGCTATCAAACTGCCATAAACAATAAAATAAGTACTAAGAGTATGCGGTGGTTCAATGTAAATAAGCGATGATCGTAATTACTACATGAACTCTCCAAGATTCTTCACTTGCACATGATAGTTTGCTGCCCTTGAAGATCTATGACCACCAACTACACAAAGTATCTATTCACGAGTGTTGAGAGACACTTCAAAACCTATAGTTTGTTCTCACCATCACAGTAAAATGCTGAAAAATAACCTGGCCTGTTGTTCATATTTACGTGTATGCAACCACCCACTCATCAAAACCACAACCCAAGCAAACAAATAACGAGTATATTATGCACACATGTCATTCTCTCAAATTCTAAACTAAATGACATCCCTTCAGCGACTGAAACATTTTACTCGTTGAAAGTATGTCATTCCGGATGCAGATGTGCATGGGCTTAAAGCCGACGACGAGATTTTGTACTCCAAGTCGGCTCCCAAAAATTCTTGAGAAATCTTGCAGAAATCAAGGTAAATCTATGCCAGCATACCTACACAATATTACACATGCAATAAGGGAAGTTTAGATGAAATTCAACAGTGTTATAGGTATCCCAATTTATAGCACTAAATTTCATTTTTGTTCTTTTCACAATCATGAGGTTTTAAATTGTGTTGGTATTAGATTGTATACGATTTTTTTATTTGCATGTTAAGACAAACTGAACCAACAAAATATATATATGAAGACATCCACATATTCAGAGGCTTGATGGTCTATTTTAAACAGACCAGTAACTACCCACAGAAATGCATAACACCCCCGACACACACACACCCCTCTCGCGGTAATCACGTTGTAATTGCAATAAGTATTTGTAAACGTGGATATTTCAATTCCAACGAAAACATTTCTAGGGAGATTGAGACCAAATTATAATGTAAAAGTTCGTTCATTTCTACAATTGCCTTTTTCATAATAGTTGGATAAGTTACTGGTATTTTCACTCGATTTTATCGTGATTTACGACACATTACTAATAAATATAGGTATTACGTATATATCTTATATTCGTTGAGTGATTCCTACTCATTGGAAACCAGAAGCAGGAAGTTAATTAAGTTAGTTGTATATACGCGTTTTCAATGGTTAAAAAAGGAAGATGGTTACAAATTGAAAGGGCATTTTACAATTACATACAAGTCCAACGCATTGATAAAATCATGTGTTGGGTTTAACTGTGGAAAACAAACAATGTACATGTTATGTAGTCACACTTTTACAATAAAAAGTGACGGAGAAGTCTCCAAATTATCAGAATGGTTTTGTATCTTTTACTTAATATATTCTTCTTTGAATTGCTCTTTCGTGACTGACGTACTTAAAATGTAGAGATATGAAAGATTGTACGAATCTCAAACGTTTTACAGCAGCATCCACAGACTATTGATGTGCCCAATCCACAAACTGTATAGTGAAACTACAGAAAGTAGAAACTTCCTGCTTTTTTCATTAAAGTACACTTATAAGGATTTAAAAATCAGTGTTTGTTGTCCGTCAAATAGTATTGTTATGTAATCTAGTGATATACCCGACAGGGTTGGATCATCAATCTTCACTTGGACTATAATAGATGCATCCCACCTATAATGACACAACCCAATATCCCATTCTCTACCCCTTCATGTCAAACATGTGATCATTTTCAAAAGATGTGCAATTTTTACTTCCCTTAATCATTACCAGAGATACGTCTACATGCATTCAAAACGATTCATCAAAACTTTTACACTTCAAGCTATGAATTTTCAATATCACAATGTATTCAATACACTTCAGCATAGGCAGGTCCTGGGAGGGGCGCAGGGGGTGACCCCCCCCCCCCCCCACACACACACCTCCAGAGCACAGGGGGTGACCCACCCGCCACCCCCCACGCACACACCCTCCAATTGATGCATGAACATTTTGAATGTGAAATGTGAAAATGAAAACTTTTTATAAAGTTAGCTCTAACTTTGACCCACCAGAAAGTGGTAACACCAGAGATAAGCGGAGCTCTAAACGAGAATCGTTTAGATGGCACATTCCTTCCTGTGTCATGCAAACTTTCTTATCAAATGAAATAGTCTAAAATGAACTCATATTCCTGAAAATACGATCAAAACTATTTCCCACAACAATTAAATCCCAGGAAAGCTCTCGATTCATCAACATGTATGCATGTTGTGTGTACGATCATCTCAATATTGTGGTGATACACAAATCCAACTGTGTGTGTATACAACACCGACATGAATGTACACAAAATGTACACAAACAGTACCACGTGGTACTGGATAAACAACATTCCCGTCTGCCTAGCAGCCGCCGCAAGCCGGTTACTGCTGCTTCCCTTGACCTCTCCACGGCGATAACTGATACACTCCCACTACATAATAGCGACCGTTTTCTCGTCTGCTGTATCCAGGCAACAACTTCCAGGCAGCGCTAGTAGCTAGCAGCGTAGTCTTGGCAACCATCAATCACACGACATTTATGGCGCACGTGGTCTCTGGCTCATTACCGCGACCTATAATGCACGTGACCTGACCTGTTTAACATGTCAGCGCTGAGTGGGCGGGGACTGCAGCTGTCAATCACGGTCCACGACATACAAGGCCGCCTGACCTTTCACCTGACCTGGATGAGCCGAGCGAGCCGCCTTGTTTGGGGGATCGTCTGCCAGCAGCACTGCGCTGCCAGGATGACCGCGTCTTGGAGGGAGAGACCACCGACTATTTGGGTTATCGTGCCGCCGTCGTCGCTGATGAGTGCTGTGCAGACAAGAGTGTGCACTGCTCTGACGTGTCTGTCTACCTCCTGGCAGCCTCAATCCTGCTAGTTGTTTTTGCCATGAAAGTTTCTTAGCCGAGAGTGCATTGTTGCTCACACTCAGCGTGGCATTCTTTGTGTTGGTCCTGAATACGTGGGTCAGAGAAATATGTAGATCACTTGTTGTTTTATGGGCGGGAATGTGATGAATTGATTGCCGGTTGACAAATTATATGGCGTGGACATGTCGCGCAATACATATATTCTTATTGGTGAATACATTTCATGCTGGAACTCCCTGGAGTGTATTCTGTTATTGGTAACATTAAAGTATGCACTCTACATTAATATGCCCTCTCATTAGCTTTCTGTGACCAGTGCAGATTCCAAACCTGATGTTTTGCCAATTTAACGAAAAGATCCCACAACAATGTGTTTGCCTGGAGTCAGCACACAGCACATGGTTGAGTGTGCTCAACACCCATACATTCAAAATGTATAAATCATAATCACATGCATGATTTTGATAAACTTGAATTATGACCTTTGACACTATATATCATAATACAGTACTCGGTGTCTCGCACTTGCCCGGTGTCAGTGACTTAGATGACATGATGTGACGTCATTAAATCCACCTGTCACCACTAGAGGGCTTTGTGCAGACTTATCGTTTGCCACAAAACGTATTGCATCATTACCTTTAAGAAAGGAGTTCTTTTTGTTCTTTAAGACGTTATTACATATTCTTACACTATGGCATGTGTGGTGCTTGTCTCTCATTTTGGTAGGATGCCACCAATCTTTACAAGATGTCAACTATTGTTGGCCATTGCTACGCTCTAGTTATTTACAGTGCAGTTCACACCATAAGCTGCAATATCATGATATATGGGTGTTGTAAATATTTCAACCATCTTAAAGTTGACGTTTCCATGTATATCCATATACGTGCTAACAAGGATACACGTATCACTACTACTACTCATATCATTCATTTTATCTAGTGTAATTGCGGAAAATAAGATTTCAAATTGTAACAATTGCAACAAATTGTAACAGCCTAAAATTACACATTTCCCAAACACATATACGCTATGAACCATTGAAGAAAAGGTAAAAATCATATGATGTCAACAATATTACATAAAAATCATTGTTAACACATTTTTCATGACTCAGATGGCATTATATCTGATTATATGCTGAGAGAGAAAAAAAACGCCGAGTCAACAACGTTCTGATAACACGTGGTGTTAGCTGGTGCTAACTCCTAACGCGGACAACTGGGTATAATGACATTTGTATAGTGCGCATGTGCATAGGCTTAATAACTAA
This sequence comes from Streblospio benedicti, assembly GCA_019095985.1. Classification (NCBI taxonomy): domain Eukaryota; kingdom Metazoa; phylum Annelida; class Polychaeta; order Spionida; family Spionidae; genus Streblospio; species Streblospio benedicti. The sequence continues at coordinate 13,635,893 of CM032669.1, forward strand.
CTACTTGTAACTATTAATAATATTATTAATAATATGGCTTTCGTGGTCTTCCGACAGTTACTATGTCGCTGACCAGTGTTATTAACTTCTAAAGCCATTCATTGACAGATCCAGGATTTTCGAAAGTGGGGTGGGGTGGGGTTTCACTTTAGGGATTTCATGGGTTCTGTGCGCCTAATCCTATGCCATTTGCCAGAAAGTTATATAATCAAAGTTGCACTTATGCTGCATGTAGGCTACGTAGACGTGCACCATTGCTATACATGTAGTTACGATATACATGTATGATTCCAAATTATTGAAAACATATCTTAATAATATTTTTGTCACATACTCTTATACTTTTTGGGTTTGGTGAACAATTGTTTAAAATTTGGAATTTCGAAGAGTATATAAATAGGCTATTGTATCGAAACTTAAACTAATAAAAAATGAAAATTGTTTTTTGTTTTGTTTTTGATATTTGCAACAATTGTGAGTTATCATTAATAGCAAACTATAAGAAGAGAAATCATATTATCACATTCGTACCGTGTATCCTCTCGGCGGGGGCGGGTCGATTGTACAGCTGTTGGTCCATACCTAGAGGAAATGCTCTCTAAATGACTTCAAAATGGAATGTAATATTGCATAACTTGGACAAACAGTTTAATTAGTCAAGAAAAAAATGCGTCCATCTAAATGCTAGTATGTCTGTTTTAAATGCTGCTTCTTCCCACATTTATTGCAGAATTTCTATGTTTTCATCATATTTTATGTTCTTTGAAACACGTGTGTATTGTCATGGTTTAGTGTTGCTCTGATTTGCCATTTTTATGTGAAGTCATGCGTCTTTGGCCCATTTATGATTATGACTAACACAGTCAGCAATAAGTCTGAATATGTCATCAAACTGTGGGTCTGTCATCAACAAAATACTGTACATGACAAGAGTGAGCATAAGTGGCATTGCTTATGAGACGTGATTAACCACTGATTGGTGTTGATGATACGATGAGGGTGTGTGATCAGGGTGAATGATATACGGATCAAGTGTAGTAATGCATATAGAGGGTGTTGATTTAGTCATACACGGTTTGCTTGCATCTGAGGCCATGCATTCAATGATTGAATTAAATTGAATTGTTTCTCGCACATAAGGACGAGCGTGCATGCGTTGTAATTAACATCATTTGATGGAAATACTGCCGCACCTCCATAGCCGCATGGAACAAATTATCAAATTAAGCGGAAATCAAGTGTCTATAAAACAAGAAACTATTTGAGCATCTGTTTACACGAACTTAATTAAACATAAAGCAAAACTGTGTATACAAAACCATTGCATTTTCCACTTCACGTGAACTACAGATTATTTGCGCATCAAATGTCACAGAAAATTCGTGGCATGTCTAGATTTAGCATCTCATGAGCTTCATATCGACTCGCTCGAGCGTGCATCACCATGGCAACTGCATCATCTATAATATTACCAGTGCGTGGTTCATGCAAGAAGTGGAGTGAGTAATTTCTATCTGCACTTGACCGATTTTTCTGACACACAGGAATTACTCATCCCGTATGTGTCAGTCCAAGTACCAAGATTGTACACACTCAGCCCCGTGACCCCGCCCATTTCTTGTAGACACGTGACTGTGGGAATTTCCTGGAGGCAATTTGCATAATTGTGTCACGTGAGGAGCATCGCTCTATATGCATAATTATGCGGCCACGTGGTTGTCGTGTTTACATCTTGTAGTGGCATGGAATGTAAACAAACGCATGTGAGCGAAGGCTTTCCTTATATGTGTTGTAGAACGGTGCTGATGACAAATTGTCTTGAACTTTGTCAAATAATGAAACATTTATGATATATTACGTCTAGCAAGCAACAACATTAATCACTGTTCATAAAAATAATTATTTTCTCATTTTATTTCTTTGCGTTGTTGCATTGATACATCAGGACGTCTAGATCAATTCCTTGGTGTTCCTTCCAAGCCAATGCCTGGACATATTCTTATCATCTTAACTACATACTACAAAACACAAATCATAAATCTAGTTACAGCAGCACCTTATTGGTACACATAATTATGTTTACTCTTCATGTTGATTTTAATAACTGATTCTAGTACAATTTATCAGTCAAGTGCAGACCGGGCATCCCAGCTTTTGCCGGACGTCAGTTCTGAAATGTACCCGTGGAAAGCACTAATCACGGTGCAGTAAACCATCTAAAAGATTCTCATTTAAAGCTGCGCTTTTCATATTGGTGTCGTTTGCTGTGGGACCAACGTTAGAGCTATTTGATACAGGTTTCATTTTCATATTTCACATTCAAAATGTTCATGCTATAGCTTCTATATCAGAAATATTCATGTTCAACTCATTGAAGAAATTTTGATCATCTGGCATGTTGGTTGCATATAATCTATTATTGAATGCTACTTTATAGTAATGATATTTGTTTGTAATTACACATGTTTCAATGGCAACTGTTCATTGGTGTTACAAGTGAACTTTGATTAGGGAACAATTTGTTAACAAATACTTTGACGTTACACCTACATTTGATGATCCAGTCACATTTGATGCTCCACTCACACTTTCCATGCATTTTATATTTCATAGAATTAACTCAAAGGACTTATACAAAAATAAGTATCATTATAGATATAGTTAAAGTTGTCTGGTTAATAAATGAGGAAACAAATACTTTGGGAATATAGCAATGTAATACATGAATTAATTAAACCCATGACATTATGGTGGTGCTGATTTCCGCTATCACTTGGTTTCCATGGCTATCATTGAGTTACCCCCCCCCCCTAAACCACACACCCCCGTTAGTTACCCTATACTTAGATTACTAAATTTTAGATACTTCGTCCATTGAAAGATTGAAAGAGGTGAACAGTTGACCTTCTTATGCACATTTTCAAGGTGCTCTCTCTCACACACATCTTTATAGAAAGCACATTTCTACCATGATAGACTTCAGGTCTTCAGCTATGTATATCGTGGTAGAACTGTGCTTGCTAAACAGGTGCGTGTGAGAGTAGAGTAACACTTGGAAACACATATATTTTATACAGAAGTCTGAATTTAGTTTTAGACCTTGATTTTAACTATTGGTTGCTAAAAAAAAACCCTGGGAATTCAAGACTACATGTTTTATTTGATTTGGATGTTAATTAAATCTAGTCAAAGTTATTCAGCCTAATTTGGTAGAGAATAAATATATATTGCAGGTTAAAATGTATTGTTTTCATATATACAAACCCACTTGCATTTTCAAATTATAAGAACATAATGTTTTTTGCACACAAACCCATTTGCAGTTTGCATCATTATACCTCTATTGTTAAGCCATGTTATTACCATATTGTTAAGATCATGACCAATCTGAGTTTAAATCTGTAAACCCAAGTTAAAAGTTCTGCTTTGATCTCATGGTGATCGGACTACTCGCAATAGGTTAATGACGGAGTTGAGATCCAGAGGTTGTGGTCACCTCAGAGATGAGTTAAACAGTGGTACATAGAGGGGATTGATGATGTGTGAATTCAGATTTCTTGGGTGGCCGCTAAATTTACTTTCTGCGCTTGACTGTAATAACAATCAATGGACATATAGACTACCATACGTGCTTGAATGCTCTACATGTGTTTGGTGCATTATCATGTTATAAGCACGCCTCGACATGATTAGAACAGTTTATCTTGTTGACATGTCATTATCAATATAATATAGAGGTATTTATAGTGTCAATATCCATGAGCTCACTAACGCTTTACAATAAAAAAAGACACATAATAATTACTGTAAAACTGAAACATTAACATTAAGAATACTGATAACGAAAAACTGGACAACAAAATCAAAATTTAAAAAGCTAAACAGTAAATTAAAAGTATTTAAATTACCAAAGATCTAGTTCCCTACATACATTGTATCAAGTTTTATTGCACTATCATTTCAGTGAGACAGGTCACAGGTGAGGGAGATAGGAGTACGGGAGAAGGAGGCTGGTCTTGGGGACCATATCCTGGGCAACTTTGTTTGCCCGGCTAAAGAAACTGTGAAAGGGGGCTACATACAAAAATCATAAATCGAAAATTCACCAGTACAGTTCATACACCAGAACGCCCAGTTTTCCGTTTTCGGAAAGGGGTGGGTTTGTTTGTTTGTTTTTGTTTGTTTGTTTGTTTTTATGTTTTTTTTTATTTTATTGCTTTTTGGGGGTGGGGGTGGGGGTGGGGGTGGGCCTCAACCACAGGATTTCGTAAGTTTTGTACGCAGACTCAATTTACACCAGGTCAATGGCCCACTTATTGATCATCAATTAACCATTTCTCATATACGTGCTACCGCTTCGGCAGCACATTCAGCGCACAATGCTAATCACCCACACAATCGCTAACTCACTCACTCATTCAACCCATTGACCTGTAATGTACTGTACTTAATTAACATGTAGGTGCCACGAAGCAGTGTGCAACTACTTTAGGGATGAGTTTGCTCAACACCCACCACCTGGAAACGAAACCCATGAATTTCTGGTCCAACTCCCTATCCACGCGGTCTTAGAAGCACATGTACAACACCATTGTCAATAGACTTATTGTTGGTAGAAAAAAAACTAACAATATAATTATGTGGTTTTTTTAAATTATTTTCAATTGCTATATTATCAGAATTTCATAAAGATCTCTGATGCTATTGATTTAACCCAGGGTAACTACATGACTCGAAGAATTTACAATTTTGATGTTTTGTGTTTAAAGTGCATGTGAAGTATTTTATATGATATCATGTATCATAATAAGCAAATTCGTCACATGTCGACAACAATCTTTCCAAATATTTGTGGATGGACTTAAAATAGCGTCATCTGAATGCAGCTAACATTGCTCATGTGACATGACTTGTTAAGAACCTAGATAACCTAAAATACATTCAAAAATGCATCTGGTATATGTTCCTGATAGAATCGTACTGTTGGTAATATATTATATTGCATAGTAAACACAAAACATTGATGATGACAGAACATTTTGAGTGAGATTCAACTTTTAATGTACCTCATTTGTCATATCTACGTCCGTCATATAATCGTCTGTCATTGGACATTACTCAACTATAGCTGCTTAAAATTTGGCAAAATTGGATAAATATGTATGACCAATTACCACTTTTATTTACACTTTCAACTAGGGGAGCGCTCGCTTACTTGATGGTTGCTTTTAAACAGTTAAAATGAGTGTGAACAGACTATCACAAAATTTCCAAATCACTGCACTTTTTATTCATATGATTTGATATGAAATATGATATGATATCGGTTAAACAGAAATATACTATATATGAGTGAGACCTGGGCAATGAGAATATAAGCACATTTTGTAGGCAAGGGGAGTTTTCCTATCCGGGTGCATGCCTGTTTATGTAGCGTGCGCTGGATCAAGTGGGCCCTGGGGAAGTACTGTGTTGCATCATGTGCGGATTAGTGCAATGGGGCCACAGTATAGTACAACCTGTTGTTGTGGGCATCACATGGAGGCCGTGCCCCCCTTCACGGAGTGGTCGTTACAATGGGCTCCAGCATTATGGGAACATGTGTGTGCTAGATTTGTATAGAATTGATTTGATTGGCCAGTTAAGTTTGCATTACAATAATGGTCAAGCCAGAATTTATTTGTAAATGTGACTTATAGGTTGTATATATCATCTATCAATATGCTACTCTACTCGTTTGTTTGTTACATCATACCACAGCAATAATACAAATCAAATTGAAATAAAAAATGACCCACAAATTCCACAATAAAAACCAATTTTAATCCAGCCAATCAAAAACAACTTCCTGATTGTGGTGCTGGTAAATAATGCTATGGAATATTGCTGAAACTATCGTAATTGTAATTCTAGAGGACTGTGTCAGCTTATTTCAATAATGTGAAGTTGTAAAGTGCATAGTAGAGCGTAAATTAAGCCTAAAACTGATGTCCTGTCTCCCAGGTCTCTGTACCTCTTAGATACCCTTCTAGTAATAGTAAAATGTATGGTATCGCGTTCGTAAATCATTGTTGTATACATACTACACACACCCTCCTATGATACTGGGGCCCATGTTTATTACGTGGTGGTGGTGTTGGTGATGGTAGCAGTTCTTTTAGCACTAGAGCAACTCAGAATCAGTATACAGTATAACCTAGATTTAAGATCACCTCCACAATATATATAACCATATCATGGGTTTCCAAAAACACTTTAAAAAGACCCCGGCGAATATCTGTGATCTGCAGTTGCAGATTCAGGAAGTGCACAGGATGTGTGGTACACACGCGTTTACATGATTGCCTATGCTGGCAACTGTGTCAAAAAGATAATAGATTAGGGCAGAACACCACCCCAAACCCCACCCCACCTCATCCGTAGATGTTTCGCTGATTTTGCACCTATGCACTGTCATCCGAGTGATAAAGTGATCGCGCATATAAAGTTACATATTGGCATACGAAACACCACCTCTCGACATTCCTCACCTATTTCCTCACATATCTTCTTCTTTTTATCTTAATCCTGCCTAGCATCTCCTTTGGGACAACAGCCAACGATCTTATTATAGAGGTTGTCCTAATAAAGAGGTTCTACTGTATTTTAGCGCTGCAGACAGCAGCGCACCACACGGATTTAGAAAGAACTAAAAATGAACGCGTTTTGTGACAAACTGTACAAAGACTGTTGTATTTGTGAAAAAAATGTTCATGGTTGTCCAGGGATTGTGGTGCATTTCCCAATCATCACCTTGCCCAAGTTGCCCGTGGTAATATTAAATTACTAACCATCAATTTAAAAGAATAACAGATAATGAATTATGTACGTTAGCTTGCCGGTAGTTTGACAAGGGCATTTTCCCATTTTCCTGCACTTTTTCTCACACTTTTTAATTAAAGAAGATTCCCTGATCAAAGTAAATCCATGGTACAGTCTCGCTAACATGTGTGTATCATGGTTGTAGGACGTATGATGCACGGTTTAATTTGACAGGTTAAACGTTCTGATAACTGAAAGCAGAATAGAATCACAAACACCCTCACTGCTCGTGAAAGCAAAGCTATGTATACAAAAAACATGACACAACCGCTTACAGCATTGATAATTGATAATCTAGCCTAATGTTATTCTGCCCACATGTGTCATCTCCAAGTCCTGCATTTCCATGCAGATGACCGGTGTCACCAAAATTTAAATTTCAGTTAGCCTGTTTCTTTGTTGCTGTTCTTTACTTCTTTTTCTATGTGTTTTGAGACAATCATCGGTCATGAATTTAAAATTTCTTTATTTTCTTATTTCAAAATGGAACCAGGCTATTTCTTGATCATTACTCTTCATAAACTGTTACATATTCCCTGATGAGGACACTTACGTGTCGAAACGTTGGAATAGTTATTAATAGATTACGTGAAATTACTCTTCCATTTTGTAATAAGAAAATAAAGAAATTCTAAATTCATAATATTGTCTCAAAACACACAGAAAAAGAAGAGAAGACCAACAACAATGAGACCATCAGTGTCGTCTTTACTCTAAAATCAAACAAAATGCAAATAGCCTGCTTCTGTTGTTGTATTATTCAAATAATTAATATTATATACGAGAGCCACGATATCATGTAGGATACAGCTCATCTAATCCCCAACAAAGCATATGTACATGTATACATATTGCCCTGTTTAGCCTTGACTGTGGTAACTGTACATACAGCTTCACATTGCTTGACAATTGGAATATTAGATGGGTTAAACTCACGCAACTGAGTATCGTATCATTAATGCATGATGCTAATTATAACTGTTTTTGTACATGCCTATATCATGTATATCATAGTCAGTGCATCCGACTTTCTAAAATATATTCAACACTTCCCAGTTGGGTGTAGCATGAAAAGATATACATCCAACACAATCGTATTCATGCACATGACTCGTGGGAGTTACCATCTCCGTTTTAATACGAGAATCGCTTTCATTGTTGTTGTTTGGTGTTGGTGATATGTTTGGTGTTGGTGTTCTTGCATTGAATTGCAAGCACTACATAGAGATGAGCTTTTACCAATGGCCATATATACACGTATATTATGAGACAATTGCAGATAAACATGAATATCATTGGTTATGTATTATGCAATTACTACTGCTGATGCATACACGCTATAACAATATTCAGCAAAATTGTCAGCAATATAACCCGGGCAATGCAGTGGCAAATTATACAAAATTTGCATAGATAATCCATTCCAGACTTTTCACAGTGTGCATTACATTTTGATCATTTTGCCGGGACATTTTGTAAACAAAGACTACTGTGGCACTACTGCAGAGCCATGTGGAATTTGTATATGCTGTGAGTGAGCGCACAAGATAACCAGATAGGCCTACTGACTATGCAATACACGCATATAACAAAATCTAACATTGTATCAAACTTGTGTCCGAAATATGCCATTTTTAAAACACACGTGTTTATTACTATCCTTTTTTACGATAAAATACAATTTTTATTGTTTGTCATCCCGTCTTTTGCCTTGAATATGCATCTGCTCATACATTATGCTAATAGGTCCCCATCTCAGTGAAATACTTTAAGCTAACATGTATATTGTTTGGCTACGTGCAGTATTTTATGATAACTGTCTCCTTAATAATAAATTCCATCACTGAGATTAATTATTGAAAGCAAAATTATGCCAGATTTGTATTTGACTAGCATCCTGGACTGCGGTTACAGAATCACAAATTCCGGAATCGGAGAATCCATGGACAAAACAGGCGACAATTTGAATCCTCGTCTGAATCATACGATTTAATAAACAAATGATCGTGAATGACATCACAAAACTACGAGCACACTCCCTCTATTATGAAAAATACTTTAAATTTAACAAAACTGCCCCAAAATTATCATTAAATTACACAAAACCACGGTATTTCAAATAATCGTCTGCAGATTAAGGATCCATCAAAATGGCGCCATTTTCAACTATGCCGGTTTTCAAACTGGCGCAAATATTAATATATCGCCCTCAGCAAACAGAGTGAAACGCGTGTGTAAAGCACGGCCACTTCTTTATCACCGTCTCGACCTTCGATCTGCAATAAAGGCAATTGATTCTAACAGTGAGGACAATATAAGGCAAAGAAAGCGGCTAGCACAGTATCACATGAATAATCATCAGCAGAGTCTGCGATGACGTCGCTTCCAAGATGGCGGATCGCGATGCGCGCCAAATATGGGCATCGGCGGTGCCAAACTCCGCCCAGCGTGGCCGAAGCGCTATATAACCAGCCGGTTCTCTGGACACAGCCATCAGTTTTTCTGCGACACAACAGTGTGTGCACCTCATCCCGTTTTCTCTCTCTTGTTTGATCCTTCGATCTACCAATTTCGCCATCATGTGTGACGATGATGTTGCTGCTCGTCGTTGACAACGGCTCCGGCATGTGCAAGGCCGGCTTCGCCGGAGATGACGCTCCCCGTGCCGTCTTCCCCTCCATCGTGGGTCGCCCCAGGCATCAGGTGAGTTTTTTTTTTTTAATTTTTAATTGATTTAAACTTTGAGAAAATCTGATGAGTTTGGTGAAGTTGCAATGCACAAGTAGCTTGCAGTAACTCGTAGTTGAGGTTGTAATTCATTGCATGGGATATGCGGGTGATGTGGAAAACAAGCCGCTTTGACTTTTTTTTAAGAAAATGCAAATCTTTTTTCAAAGTGTTAGATTGTGGTTATAAGGCACAGTGGATAATTTGTGCATGGGTGAAAATAGTTTGAATGTTGCATTTGGATTAGCATCGCACATACGGATAAAATTTGAATCACTTTTGATTCACTTATAATGTTTGAATTTATATCCTACCGTTTGAATTCTTCATATCAGTCATCTGTGATGAACAAATTTGACTTGTAATCAATAACATTATACCCGACCTGTTGAAAATGTATAGCTAGAGCTTGCTACTGCATTGAACTTATTGGTTTTCTCATAAACTCGTCAATATCTTGCATATGTTAACACATTTAAAAAACTTGAGTAATATGATACGTAAATTTTGACAATTTGATATTGTATTAATTAACTGACATGACTTCTTGAGTGTTTGCACTTTTGGCATTGCTATCTCTAACAACAATGAAATTGAACTTGAAGTCATTTTAAAATGAACTCCATCCCCCGAACCCATCCCAAGTACAAGTACAAGTCAATGCTATCTAACTGAATCTGCAACTTGGAATGGTGCAAACGCTATCGGATACGTGATTTGTGCTAGGATAAAAGATGCCCTCGGTAACTGAAATAATCATAAGTCTCATAGAGAATCTGATTCTGCAGTATAAAACTACACCTTGTGCAAATATCGGCTGCTGCTATCACCACGATTGTACCGTAGTGGCAGACGGTTGTGAAAAGTCAAGTAGCTTGATGATAAGTTTGGGCATGTTACTGCATTGTGAAATATTCTCGTCAGTTATAGACATCAAAATTTAAATTCTATGCACGGTTTTTATTCTTAACACCCCACTTGGCACAGTTTAGACATAAAACGATTGTAATTGGTTAACAATGAAATTTCTTTCAATTTAAAAAATCATCCCATCAACAGAAAGTGGATGTTGATGATCTCTAATACAATTCAGTGTATTCTACTGGCACTGAACATTTCCGAATCTACACTACTCCACTCGGCCCAAAACGAACAGACGACTTTTCAAATGTGCGGTGCCATCTGTGATTCATTATATACTGCATTTACTCGCCAGTACTCCTCCGCTTCCATGAGGCAGGGATGTTTATCTTTGCTCCCAGGGGGTCACTCGGGTCGCATTCCCTCTATTTTTACACGTGCTGAGTAATAGTATAATGAGCAAGGCTGCAGTGAGCCAGTCTAATCGCGACTGAGCGAGGCTGCTTCTCACGAGCAGTGCGTCGGTTGCTGGCCATCAATGAAAATGGGCGTTGCCGCCAATCGCATCCGTAACGTTTTGAAAACTTATCAAAACACGTTCCCGTCCTCTGATAACTGTCGCCGCGACATGTTATCACGTTCCATTTGTATCTAGCGTGGGTCGTATCCTGTCTGGATCAGATTCCTGTGATTCTGAAATCCTTGTTGTTATCCGGAAGTGGATCCACGTGGAACTCCGTCTCGCAGACGTCGCCTTATTTGGCGATCTATGCAAATGAGCGAGCACCACGTGATGCGGGATGAACTTTGGAGCGTGGGAAGCTCCGCCCACCTCTGTGATTAGGGAATACGGGTCAAGGAGCAGGATATGATTACTGTGGATGCGGTTTTGAGAATCTGGTTCTAAAATTAGCAATGCTGTTGATAAGAACTCTGAATTTTAGTGACATGTTTTGGATTGTTTTCGGTGTGAAATTTACGTTTGAAATTTAGAAATAATCATTGCAAAATGAAGTTGTATTATCTCAGCATGCTACCACCGAAACGTGTCTGAATAAATTAGTAATTAACCAACAAATAAATCAAGTGCTAACATGAACGCACCAGCCACCAATTTTATTAGTGCCCGGGTGACTTTACAACATGTCTGGTGGTTATCAAACGACATTTCAAAGCCAATATACTGACTCACGTACTTTAGTATGCGTGTCATTTACGATAGCAAAAACTTGGCCTAACAGTTGCCTTGTTTGATAAGACCGTCGTGGGAACTCTTAAATCCCGGTGGGATAATAACTTTGGCGGTTTATAGCAAAATCAGATCAGCGGTCACGTTCAAGTTGCAATTTCAGTTTTTCGCTCCCCACATTCACTACTTCTCAATCATATAACCCTAACCGATGGACGCATATTGTGACACACATACAATGTAAGACAGATCATAAATTTCTACTTCATCACACACCTTGCTAAACAAGCAGCTCTCTATCAGTTGGCTAATTGGCCCCGACGTAAGACTAATGACCACAGGTTTACTAAATGACCCACTTATCCAGTGCGTAATGACCTGTGCATGAAACCTGTCACATTTGACACACACTTCCTGGTGGTCAAATTTCGCAAAGTCAATACACAATGATCTACCCTGCACAATACACTTTGTGAGCATTACTTCAAAATGCAGTTTTATCTCGTATAGATATTGAGATATATATATTACAGTAATACAAAATAAAAGTAGCTCACGGTGTCGTCTTGTTAGTGCCATGGGGCACAAAGTTGACAGCTTGTGATGACGTAAGAGCGCATCTTCTGATGACGCCAGCTTGCACAAATCGCTTTACATTCCGCAGCGGACATGTGTCCATCATCGCTACTGTTGTGTCAGGTCCATGATGCCATTATCTGCGCCGTTCTCGCGGTTATGCAGTATCCCCGTCAATCATGCCTATATCAAAATGTCAAAAACAAGCAGCATTCACTGCTTTGAAGTAGTCATGATAGATAGCTGTCAGATCAAACACTCAATCGCGCGTGTCACACTTTCATCCCCAAACTACCGCCTCCAAAACAAACAAACAATACATCAACACCCTCAACTGACCACGCATCTCCCTTTGTCTCCTTTCAGGGTGTGATGGTGGGTATGGGCCAGAAGGACAGCTACGTCGGCGACGAGGCCCAGTCCAAGAGAGGTATCCTCACCCTCAAGTACCCCATCGAGCACGGTATCGTCACCAACTGGGACGATATGGAGAAGATCTGGCATCACACCTTCTACAATGAGCTGCGTGTGGCCCCCGAGGAGCATCCCGTCCTCCTCACTGAGGCCCCCCTCAACCCCAAGGCCAACAGGGAGAAGATGACCCAGGTGAGGATGCGCCCCTTGATACTATATAAACTCAGTAGTCCCACTATAAAATGTTCAGTGCGACAGCATTTGTTGTCTTGGCAACGATTACTTACTATAGATACGGGTTAAGAGAATTGGGATAGCAAGGGTTACACTGTATATTTGATCATAATTTGGGGTTTTCCCCTCCTGCATACGCTTTGGGTAGTTTCACGAGTGTTAGTCCTTCTCAGTACAATTGCGAGCTAGTCACAAAATAGACCAGTGTTTGAATTTACGATATGAATTGCCATGATTAACAATGTTGACAAACTTTACAGTCTTAAAGTTACCGTAGTTATTGTATGATCTTCATAGCTTAACGTATCCCTTCTTGACCAATGCATTCAAATACAATACTCGTGTTTGCGCAAATCAAATGCCACTGCGCGTGTGTTTTACACAACACGGGGAAACTGGGCGTTTTCACGCCTGCGCACGCGCATAAATATCGTCTGCTACTCAACCACAATAAAGTATCACAATTCCTCGATGAACGTAGAAAAATGTGCGCTACGTGTACAATAACCCTTTATACGTGAACCACATTTAAAAAAAAAACATGGGAAAAGGTGGTGCATGCGTGAACTACGTTCAAAAAGCGTGGGAAAAGCAGACGACAGCCCGCTGCACACCACATTTCCAACGCACTCCCGAGCACACAACTTCCTTCACCCGCTCCCGCCGCAGCCGCCGTCCAATATTCAACCGCCACCTCTTTTCTCCACTTGCAGATCATGTTCGAGACCTTCAACGCCCCCGCCATGTACGTGGCCATCCAGGCCGTGCTGTCCCTGTACGCCTCCGGTCGCACCACCGGTATCGTGCTCGACTCCGGCGATGGCGTCACCCACACCGTGCCCATCTACGAGGGCTACGCCCTTCCCCACGCCATCCTGCGTCTGGACTTGGCTGGCCGAGACTTGACCGACTACCTGATGAAGATCCTTACCGAGCGTGGTTACTCCTTCACCACCACCGCCGAGCGTGAGATCGTGCGCGACATCAAGGAGAAGCTGTGCTATGTTGCCCTCGACTTCGAGCAGGAGATGGCCACCGCCGCCTCCTCCTCCTCCCTGGAGAAGAGCTACGAGCTTCCCGACGGTCAGGTGATCACCATCGGAAACGAGCGCTTCAGGTGCCCTGAGGCCCTCTTCCAGCCATCCTTCTTGGGTATGGAATCTGCCGGTATCCACGAGACCACCTACAACTCCATCATGAAGTGCGACGTCGACATCCGTAAGGATCTGTACGCCAACACCGTCTTGTCCGGCGGCACCACCATGTACCCCGGTATTGCCGACAGGATGCAGAAGGAAATCACCACCTTGGCTCCCAGCACCATGAAGATCAAGATCATCGCTCCCCCCGAGAGGAAGTACTCCGTATGGATCGGTGGCTCCATCCTGGCCTCCCTGTCCACCTTCCAGCAGATGTGGATCTCCAAGCAGGAGTACGACGAGTCCGGCCCATCCATTGTGCACAGGAAGTGCTTCTAAGCGCTCTCTTGTGTCTCATGATGATGCGTCCCTCCGCCAACGCCATGGTTGTTTACTACTATTATTACTCTATCTCACCACTACTGCTTCAACAACTTGCTATGATCATCGCAAACGAAATATAGTACTTCCACCTGACGACAACCGACACGAACTATGGACTTGAGAATTCGGAATCGAGCAGAAGGGAACGGAACTTTTATCGCTCTTGCCACGAACTGCCTTGAAAATACGCGCAGACTAGGGGGAAATTATCACTTGGTGCTAGAGACTGGCCTTCAACTAGTCATCAAACTGTAACATCAATGAACTGATTTCGTTCTTAAAATCAAATTGTGATATGTAAAGAAAATTTCTAACAATAGCACTAGCTAGCAGCAACGTTTTAAGATGTTGTATACACTGGTCTCAGAAAAACGGTCAATTTTTGTACCTTTAGTATAATAGTTAGTTTATATTAAAGACACAAGTCTCTTATACTGTTTCATCTTGTTTTAGTTGTCTTTTGATACTACATTTTTACACAGTACTATGTACCCTGCTGGCAGCAGGTGGGGTTCAGTTCAGTTGTTACTGCTTTTCTTTTATTTGTATACATTTTGTTTTCTTGTAAATTTTACAGTTGACAATTAAACTGAGCTCCAGAACAAGACGTTTCGGTCTTTTGTCTTTGTGACAATAGATTTACAACACATTTATTTTACATCAACAACTATTTACATCACTTTATTTACATACACATTTTAGAATAACAACTGGCTAACAATTATGAAACACATTTATTTTACACCAACAATTTTTACATCACTTTATTTACTTACACATTTTGTAATATACAACAGGGCATCAATTACGCAACTATTTACATCACTTTATCACTAAGAAAAAACAACTGGCCAACAATTTAATCTTAAGTTTTCATATAACCACATGCAGCCACATCAATAGCCTTGGTACTAAATCACATATAAACATTTTGATATGCTTTTATTAAATACCATGGACAGTTAATTAATAATGGAACCATTAATAATAGTCTCCCGCAACTGTTACAAAATATCCGTGCCCCATCCCAACCTTTTATCATACTTCCAGCTTCATCTGATCAAATAAAATACACAACGTGGTGCAAAAAAAGTCCACCATTGATACATTTATACACGAAATCTTGAAATTATATATATTATCATTTGAATAGCATACAAACACTTTTAAGTGCAGAAACACTTCAATCAGAAGGCACACAAGGTAGCATTAGTGATTATTTAGCCAGAAGCTAATTAACGCCCAACTGTTCGTGTTCATTCATCATCCTGTACAGAATTACAAATTTCTATGTCACAATTTGATGCAACTAGTCCTGATCTTGGCATTTAGTGACGCACATAGTTATAATTACGATATAATAACTTGATATATTGTAATGGTTAACATTGTCAAGGATCGTTGATGTCGGCGACACTTGAAATACAGTATAGGTTCACAACGGACTCGTATACATGTAACAATGCAAACAATCTTACACCAAAAATGATTGTGCTGCAAGCAGCAATACGAAACCTTGACATATGCACTTTGAATAATGTAATTATTGTCAAATAGTAGATTCTAAAAAAAAAAATCATAAGCGGGTACATATTACAAACTATAATGAAATAAATGGAAACCTGTAAGGTTTAGAAATTCAACAACCTATATACATGATTGAATCCAACACACTCACCATTTGGCCATGCCCTGGGGTGTGTTACTTGGATGCATTCACCACCTACACGTCCATTCAACCACCTACTTAGTAACATCTAGCATCATCTACAAAGTCATTGTATCTCATAGAAGACGTGTTCACGTGCCTAAAGATACAAATACAAAGCTACAAAGGGATCAGTTTGGTGACACGTGTGAAACAATAAGATGAAAAGCCCCTTTAAAGATCTTTGTAAACAATAATTATATTCATACCAAAGAAAGCACTAAATTGCCATGAGCTTGCATCGAATGTTAGAGATTTTAAATTACTGGGGGCGTTTAAAAGTTTACCTGCGGTAATGCCTTAATTTGTGTGTTTACTACTTTTAAATTGACCTAATATGCATCCTAAGCACCTGAATTGAGATGTTCAGGTGCGTAGGAAGCAAAAATAGGGGCCGTTTAAGAGACCACTTGAATATCTCCGGGGGGAAAAAGAAAGAAAAAAAAGAAAAGAAAGCATTAAAGCTCTCAAAGTCTGTGAAGGTGTTACTTCAACAATGCGTTGGTTTAGTAGGGCCATCGCACGGGGGACATAGCCTCTTGCAATTGGTCGTAGCTCTTCCTCTCCTCTTGGCCGTAGGTCTTCATTTGGCCTCAGGGTTGAAGAACGGGAAGGGCTAAGCTATACATATTCAGCGAGTGCTACGACAGCTCCAATCCTGGGGGTTCTGAAAAAAACAAGAGAATCCCACCATGGACTGGGTGTGAATGCTCGAACGTCAGCTGCACTAATAAATGTAGATATACAATTACGTTACTCACTGATAGTTTACATTGAACTATTTTTTCGAACAACAATTGTAAACCGGCCATACGCAGTAGAACCTCCAATTAAGACCACCTCTCTATTGAGACCACCTCTGTAATAAGATCACTTTTCACGGACCCAAACCTTCATAAAGCTAACAACATGAACCTCTGAAATAGACCACCACTGTAATAAGACCACCTATCACTGGACGCTCTACTGTATGTGCACAATGTTTCTCACTGCTACCTACATACAAAGGACAGGCTCTTATATTACATAATGAAGCTTGAGAAATCTATTGGGGTTAATGTAAACACCCAAATCTCTCTTATATCATATTTATACGCACCTACTCTTACTTTCCAAGCAATCTGAGGTGCGTTATAGATTATTACTTACGACAACGCAGTAAAATCCAACACTTTGAGCACCTTGTTTCCTGGTCAAGTTGATGGATGTATTAGGTTGATTATGCAGATAATTTATCGCACTCTGTTTTAAAGTGATATACACTGTACAGGCTATCCTATTCAACAAGGTGTCGATATTTTATATCTTGGCGCAAAAAAACAACGTTCTACTGTAGCGTAATCTTTACTCTTGACGAACTCTGTACAAATAAACAGACGATTTTCACAAATGATCTTTTCAACCATGTTTTTGCATATTCTTATGTTAATAGCTGAAAACATACTCAGTTTGTGTGTGTTTTATGTGTTTTGGAAACGAGACAGTGACTGATTAGCAATCAAATCATCAATTAGATCAGCAGTAGATTAGATATCTTGTCGAATGCTACAGACAGGCACGCCGTCGTTCAGATATCTTAGAACAATTGCCCATATCTTTACGACTCCAAGGATACACAATTTTGAGTTTCTCATTTTAAAAGCAAATTCGTTTTTAAGGATACGATTTGGGATTTGTGAAAAGCTTTCACTGTATTGGATATCTGGAAGAAACGTGCACTGATTGATTGAGTATATTTATACGTTTTGGTTGTTCATGCTTTTAAAAATCTACAAGTGGCGAAACCAAACTTTCTTCTGTTACTGAAAAAGATCGTTACTAAAAAGGGAAGTATTGTTGATTTTTTAATTGATCGTGATATTTATTGATAGTTTCAATGCTGGTGTCAGTTTCTATTAACAGAAATTTGGTCAAATGGAATATTTGCATCGGATGAAATTTATTGTATTGTAGACTATACTGTCTAGTACACATATATGTGGATACCTCCAGATATTCGATAGTAATTTCTAGAATTCTTAGGACATTTAAGGCTAGTAAACATATGGTTCAGGTGAAATGCTAGACTAGAAAAGTGATGTAGACGTATGAATGGAATAACAGATGTTGTAATTATTACAACAATGGTTGTATTGGTAAAATGAGAGAGAAAAACAACATTTCAAAAGCACAAATGATACACTATTTGCACAATTCTACTTTAAGCAAGATGAAAGGATAAATATACGATGATCTTTAAATTACCATCTTGTCGAAGAATTGCATGCAATGAGCATATGACTTCCCTTAAAGAAGATTATTACAGAAAGTTCTATACCTGCCCTGTGCTACCTATGTGTACATTTACAAAAGAGGAATCAAATAGCCAAACGGATGTCTTTAGAAACTTGAATAGCAAGAACCTGTGAATTTATATCATAATTTGAATGTCACTACTTTATGTATTTTGGGAGCTGAGATCATCGCTGGTGCAAGTTCATATAGTTCAGCAATCGTGAACTAAACCTCGAAGTGATATTTGTTCTTGAATTACCCACTCACTCCAGGCTCTATCACCATGTTGCGTCCAATCGGCAAGCGGTTTAAAGACGAGCTCTGGGTGCAGAAAGTGGAGAGAGCACAGCCGAAGGTGGGTGCTATTTTTTCATTGTGTCAAATCTATAGCATATAGTTTCCAGTGTCTTCTCTTCAAGAGTGGAAAAGGGCGGCTTTCTTACTTTAACTTGAGGGTCTAAGGAGGCTACCATGGCCCGGGGGTGGGGTATGACAAATGAAATCATTAAGCACATGCGAATATGATTTTCACATGATTTGCTCCCTATCCTTTTCCCTCCTTAACTTTGTACGACTATTTTAGTTACTACATGTATCAAATTTCCGGGCGGTTATAATGAAAACGTGTATGTACTCAACAAAGAGTTTTGGTGACATGATTTCCCCTGATCCTATAATTGGGCTTCTCAGGAACAATATATGTCAAGGTGGACATCCTTTATGACTTTTGTGCTCTTATTAATCCGATCGATAATCTGCATTGTGGACACACATGTGCTTTTTACTTTTGTAGACCATTATTGCAAACTAAAATCAAGTAACGTGTTCCCGACATTAAGCAGTGCTTTACGGGGTTAGAGTGGGAATACTAAAAGTTTACAATTTGGATATACGTGCATATATAAAGAACAAAAAGAAACGATGATATCTCAAAACTGTCATAAATCTTGCATCATATTGAGATCACGAGCGCGCATATGCACCCTCCTCACCCCCCCCCCCGGCTGAATATCAGGTGCAAAAGATGCAACATCAGTCGCAGAACGGGGCGATTATTAATCCCCGTGGTGTTTTATGTAAGGTGATCTCCAGTGTAAGTGATATAGATTTAACGTTTGATAATAATACAATTTGACCATGGCCAACGTAACAAACGCGATCAAACCTGCTAAAAGTTTTTTTTCTGATGACTTTTGAGGCTTCATGATCAGTGTGTAAGTTTGCACAGTCATACATTATGATGAAGATGGAGATATGGTGTTAGGGACCATTCATTATGTATGAGGAGGGGGCCGGAGGAAATTAAATTGGCTAACTTTGTACCTGAAAATTGAGGGCGCGCCATCAACTTTGTACCTTTGTACAGGAAAAAAAGAGGGCGAGGGGGGGTCTCCGACTTTGTACAGAAATTTTCAGAAATTTCTTCGCCCCCCCCCCTCCCCATAGATAATGAACGGTCACTTAGGAAGATCACAAATTTATGGCTGCTGTATAATCTCCAAAGAAAAACACTTTATTGTGAGGTACAGCTATCAATGATCTAGTCTCATAGCACACAATAAAATTGACTTCACAATACTCGATGTAATTCATCCTCTACCAAGCTCAAGTTGCTTGGAGGTGGGGGAGAGGGTTTGTGCGTGCCTGGATCTACCAGCATCCAATGTTCTTTCTTGCAAAAACCATAAACAAATATTTGTTTTTTGTATTTTTAAGTCATCAAACTTTTAATATTACACAGTTATATGATTCCACTTACATAATATGCTTATATGAAATAATCTGACTAAAATTCGATTTCATTTACACATTTAAATGGTACATATTATTAATTATCAACCAGATGAAAATATAGAAGATATTTATAAATTCAAGATCTGTTCAACCGTATTTAAAATAATAATATGTGATTTGCCAAATCTATTTTGGACAAACCTCGATAAAGGTACATGTACTGATGCTCATTCTTATAATACACGAAACAAAAGTGATTTCCGAGTAAATTAAAACTAATTATTCTAAATGTACTTTTCAACATGCTTGTGCTAATTTATGGAAAATTTTACCCACTGATATTAAAATAGCTAAAACTTATTTCACTTATAAAAACTATTTAATGATTATTGTACAAGGAAATATAATTCAGTTGTTTTTTACACAAGTCATAGGCCTACTTCGATCGACTTGTTGTTTCTATAACTTTAATCATTTTGTGAAACAAATGCTATTGTAATTTTATAGTCATAAAAGTATTATGCACGTGGTTTGTGTTTAATGTATCTGTGCATACAAACACAATATCTATATTTGTAAGTGGTTAAGATTAGTTTACATTTAGAGCATTGAGTGAGCTTTACATCTGAACATATCTAGCTCCTAATGTGTCCACAAAGACGTGCTTGAGTCTGCCAGTAGAGAACCACGTTCAATGTCACATACGTAGCAATGTGTAACACAAACCCATGATTTTTTAACCCAAAGCTGCAAATGATAATAGTCTTGCCTTATGGTGTGTGGATTTGAAAAATAATCCAGAACTACGTGTACAATTCAAAACTCCACAAAAACAGCATTCGGTAATCCTCGGATGTTTCCGCTGCTCTCACAACTGTTGAGCTCCGAAACATTCCGAGTAGTTCCGAGTGCGCCATATCTTATATTCGGGGCCGTTGTGAATAAAATTTATTCAACGTTAGTTTACTAAATGGTTTTTAAAATAGGTTTTAGATGATCAACCAAATCTACACATAATGTATCGCTGGTATGTGGGCGATGTTGGGTCTAACCTGGTTGAAATACTTATTTGGCCTTAATATACTTATAAAAATAAGCACACCATTACATCAGGCTTTCATAGCTATATTCTGGTCTCTACAACGTCAGAGCGTGAATTTGTTCATGTTCCGCCTTGGGATATCACATAGAATATTTGAGCTCATGTCATGACATGAGTAAAATTGAAAATGAATCGAAACCTTTTGTTTCACCACCAATAAAGCTGCGTATGATTAGTCTTACCTTATCACATTTTTCAATCATTTTGTGAAGCAGATGCTATTGTAATTTTATAGTCATAAAAGCATTATACACATGAGGAGGAACTTGATAAGTAATCCACTTCTTTCCTCTCCGGCCATTTATATTACTACTTATATGTGATTTTAAATGTGTTTTATTGTTTTTATGATTATTGCAAATTGCCTGAAATTTATATTATTAATATTTTTATACATATGGCAAAAATAAATAAAAATATCCAATTGGTCATTCTCCATCTCTTTCCCATGCAGTACATTTTAGGCCCATGAAATTTTTATGTTCTCCTGTAAACTAAATATCTTATTAGTATGTATGTATTATCAACTAATATTGTACCTTGTATAAGCATGTTTGGAAATCTTTGATATGTGTTTGTTCTTAATTCATTTATATCATTAGTCTAGATTGTTATGGATTAATTTGTCATTTACCTTGTACAAGGTTTTGAAATTAAATAAACTGTTAAAGTGTTATTAAATTAAATACAATGAAACTTAAATTTGGAAAAATGAGTGTGTGCAGGCGAACGAGAGCTAAAAAATGTCTTTGTCTGCGTGTGTGGCTGTCTGATCATAACAGCTGTGCATAGCTAGAAAATCAGATTATAACAGTGCTACCACCCACTTAAGGGCAGAAAGTATATTTGTAAACGTACAGGTGTAAAACGATAATTTGCACTGATACTGTTATTCAATGTCTAATCCTTTAATCTTAGCACTTTTGACAACAAGATCAGGTTGGTGTGGGCTCTTCTATATGTCATAGTCGGGCTTACTAGATCATGTGCGCACGAAACTCAAATATTTAAAACAAACATTGAACCCTACATGTTTTTGCAACATACATGTATATACAAAGACGTTATACAGAGTATGCTGATAGTGTGTACCATGTTATTTGTGTTTAATAATTCAACACTGATTTCTGATGCAGAATGTACATGAAAATGGTCCCATGTGTGTATGCGCAATGGGTCATATGTATATGTTTACATTTTTGCTGATAATGCTATTTAATGCAAGTGGTTCAAAATAAAACTTGCCAGGTAGTTTGAGTAATATCTCCAACGTGTGATTAACCAGCATATTGTATCGTTTCTATAAATGTTCTCTAGGCCCATAAAATGTATTTGGACATGACGATTGATTTTTGTACGTGCGTGATAGAACACTAAATAGAATAAATAGAACACTAAATCAGTGTCACATTGCTTCCCATGTGAATACAGTGACAGTTTCTGGATGATAACAATGGCAGATCCATGACGGTCTTTTCATCAAAGGCGTGTGCTAAGCAACTAAACCTGCCCCAAGAACATGGTTTATCAAAGAATTTACAAGATAATAACCTGTTATGGAACATTTAGATAACAGACCACCACTACTAAGGCATCGACAAAATTTGATATAGTGGTTCAAAACAAAAACATAGCAAAAATATTGCAAAAAATAACGCAAGGCTGCCCAAAAAATTCATGAAAAAAATCAAATAAGGTTTCATATGGCTAGAAAAAAATTGACATAATCACCTTAGTGAAGTGTTCTTGAAATATTAAAAAAATAATTGAGGTTCAGTAATCTAAGAAAAAGAGAATTATATGTCAAATTTCATAAAAAAAAATTATTGAAGCTATGGTGAAAATAGGTGAAATGCTGCTGTATAATCTCCAAAGAAAAACACTTTATTGAGAGGTACAGCTATCAATGATCTAGTCTCATAGCACACAATTCAAATTGACTTCACAATACTCGATGTAATTCATCCTCTACAAAGATCAAGTTATTTGGAGGTGGGGAGATTGTGAGGGGTCTGTGCATGCAGGGATCTACCAGCATCCAATGTTCTTTCTTTCAAAAATCATAAAAAAAATTTTTTTTGTATTTTTAAGTCATCAAACTTTAATCATTACACAGTTATATGATTCCATTCACATAATATGCTTATATGAAATAATCTGACTAAAATTCGTTTTCATTTACACATTTAAAAGGTACATATTATTAATTATCAACCAAATGAAAATATAGAAGATATTTATAAATTCAAGATCTGTTCAACTGTATTTGAAATAACAATAGGTGATTTGCCAAATCTATTTTGGACAAACGTCTATAAAGGTACTGATGCTCATTCTTATAATACACGAAACAAAAAGTGATTTCCGAGTTACATGTAAAATTAAAACTAATTATTCTAAATATACCTTTCAACATGCTTGTGCTAATTTATGGAAAACTTTACCTACTGATATTAAAATAGCTAAAACTTATTTCACTTATAACAACTATTTAATGATTATTGTACAGGAAATATAATTCATAATTAATCAAAATGTCACTTTCTTCAGTTGGTTTTTTCACACAAGTCATAGGCCTACTTCGACTTGTTGTTTCTATAACTTTTTAATCATTTTGTGAAACAAATGCTATTGTAATTTTATAGTCATAAAAGTATTATGCACATGGTTTGTGTTTAATGTATCTGTGCATACAAACACAATATCTATATTTGTAAGTGGTTAAGATTAGTTTGCATCTAGAGCAATTGAGTGAGCTTTACATCTGAACATATCTAGCTCCTAATGTGTCAACAAAGACGTCCTTGAGTCTGCCAGTAGAGAACCACGTTCAATGTCACATACATAGCAATGTGTAAAACCCCCATGATTTTTTAACCCAAAGCTGCAAATGATAATAGTCTTGCCTTATGGTGTGTGGATTCCAAAAAATAATCCAGGACTACAAATATTACAATTCAAAACGCCATAAAAACAGCACGCCATATCTTATATTCGGGGACGTTGTGAATAAAACTTATTCGACGTTAGTTTACTAAATGGTTTTTGAAATAGGTTTTGGATGATCAACCAAGTCTACACATAATGTATCGCTAGTATGTGGACGATGTTGGCTCTAATCTGGTTAAAATATTTATTTGCACTTAATATATTTATAAAAATAAGCACATCATTACATCAGGCTTTCATAGCTATATTCTGGTCTCTACAACGTCAGAGCATTCAACATGTTCGTGTCGGATTATTAACATAGAATATTTGAGCTCATGTCATGACATGAGTAAAATAGAAAATGAATCGAAACGTATTGTTTCACCACCATTAAAGCTGCGACTGAGTAGCCTCACCTTATCACATTTTTCAATCATTTTGTGAAGCAGATGCTATTGTAAATTTATAGTCATAAAAGCATTATACACATGGGGAGGAACTTGATAATTAATCCACTTCTTTCATCCCCAGCCATTTATATTATTTATACGTATGGCAAATAATTAAATAAAAAATAAATAGAAATATCCAATTGGTCATTCTCCATCTCTTTTCCATGCAGTACATTTAAGGTCCATGAAATTTAAAGTTCTCCTGTAAACTAAATGCCTTATTAGTATGTATCAACTGGTATGTATGTATTATCAACTAATATCGTACTTTGTATAAGCATCCAATGGAAATCTTTGACATGTATATGTTTATAATTCATATGTATACTTAGTCTGGATTGTTATGTATTAATTTGCCATTTACCTTGTACAAGGTTTTGAAATTGAATAAACTGTTAGTGTTATTGAATTAAATACAATGAAATTTAAATTTGGCAAAATGAGTGTGTGCAGGCGAAAGAGTGCCAAAAAATGTCTTTGTCTGCGTGTGTGGCTGTCTGATCATAACAGCTGTGCATAGCTAGAAAATCAGAATATAACAGCGCTACCACCCACTTAAGGGCAGAAAGTATATTTGTAAACGTACAGGTGTAAAACGATAATTTGCACTGATACTGTTATTCAATGTCTAATCCTTTAATCTTAGCACTTTTGACAACAAGATCAGGTTGGTGTGGGCTCTTCTCCACTTACTAGATCATGTGCGCTCGAAACTCAAATATTTAAAACAAACATTGAACCCTACATGTTTTTGCAACATACATCTATATACAAAGACTTTATACAGAGTGTGCTGATAGTGTGTACCGTGTTATTTGTGTTTGTTAATTCAACACTGATTTCTGATGCAGAATGTACATGAAAATGGTCCCATGTGTGTATGCGCAATGGGTCATATGTATATGTTTACATTTTGCTGTTAATGCTATTTAATGCAAGTGATTCAAAACAAAACTTGTCAGTTAGTTCGAGTAATATCTCGAACGTGTGATTAACCAGCATATTGTATCGTTTCTATCAATGTTCTCTAGGCCCATAAAATGTATTTGGAAATGACGATTGATTTTTGTACGTGCGTGATAGAACACTAAATAGAATAAATAGAACACTAAATCAGTGTCACATTGCTTCCCATGTGAATACATTGACAGTTTCTGGATGATAACAATGGCAGATCCATGCTTTTCTCGAAGGCGTGTGCTAAGCAACTAAACCTGCCCCGAGCGCCAATCGCATCGACCAAAGAATATACAAGATAATAACCGCAGGAACTTCGCGTAACAGACCACCACTTCGGGACAGTCTTTATTTAACGAGTGCGTTGTGTTTATTCGCAGGACTGGTCCACCACTTCGCGGTCGACATACGGCGCCTATGAGCACGAGGACGAGGACATTATGCATGACCACATACGAGCGCTGGAGTGGAAGGTAGGACAAGAACTGGCTGACCCACGGGCAGTGGGACAGCCAGCGTACTAGGGAATATACAGAGGGGCAGGGAGGGGCACCGTTTCACAGATATCTTTGGTTGGTGGCACGTCTATATCCAGCAATGTATACGCCACTTAGCAACTGGCATTATTTTATATTATTAGAGAGACCCCATCCATAGGGAGATCCAGGGGTGCGCAGCGGGCGCCCCCCGCCATTTCCCCGCCAAAATACTTCATTTTCATGGGTTTTTTTACACGCCCGCCATCGATCTCGCGTACGAAACCCATGAAATCCCTGAAGTGCGCCCCACCTACTCACCCTTTTTCAAAAACCTGGATCTGCTATTGCCATCTCGTAATTGATTCACACAACGGAAACGAATGGGTCGGTCATCGCTATATGGAAGGTGGTTAACTTTTTCAGAAGACTCAATTTCTTTTTACTCTTTCTAGATTCACATTTCCAAGACGTGACACGTGAATAAATCGTGCGCTGCACGTGTTCGTGCGTGTGGTGTTTTATTAATGGGAGGATCATAGGCTTAAAAAATTGAATTACATACACAGTGCCATGTTGATTTGATTGATTGAATCATCTATTATAGTGACATTTTATACGCATTACACTTACAGAGTAATTGCTTTGAATACAAACTATATGTACCCAGCCCTTCTCTGGATTTTTATTCTCATAAGAAGTGGGTCCGTCATGTTCTAGATTTTGAAGACGGTTTTTATGGTATCAATTTTGATGGATAAATTGCAGTGAGAGTGTCGTCTTTCCACTCGACGCGAATCTAACAAATACAAATATGATGTGAGTAGCTCAAATAGCAGATGATATTCCCCACCCCACCCACCCCCACCCTCCGAGATAACTTACGTAAAGGCCACCTGGACCGACTGACGCATTTAAACATACAGCTTTTTGAACGATACAGGATGGTACGTAGTTCCCATCTCCCAACCCAAAAATGACATTACACTCATGTTTTTAGCATCGATATTCTGCCAGTGCGATAAGGTTTAATGGGGCCCCGGGCTGTGAATCAAAATGGGGCACTTTGGCCACGAGTCGTGACATTTTGTCGCGAATTGCAACTTTTTGTCTTGAGTTGTGACAATTTATCTCGAATCGCGACATTTTGTCGTGAGTCGCAACACCATGAAATATGTGTATGCATAAATTTAGCTTTCAAGAGAATAAAGAGTAAAACTGTTGGCAATATCTGGGGCCCCATATAATGTTTACTTGGGGCCCCTTGTTATTTAGGGCTTTACTGTGTTTACCAGATTTAACATAACTTGGGGCCCCTGAAAATGTATATACTTAGGGCTACTTCTTGGGTGCTTGAGCATAAATCGAATTACATGTAAAAATGTTGGGAAAATCTAGGGCCCCATAATAATGGACACTGTGGCCCATTGCTATGTTGGGCTTTGTGGTTTTACCAAATTTAACATAACTTGGGACACTAAAAATATATAGAGAATACAATGCATATATAATTAGCGCCTCTTCTGGTTTGGTGCTTTTGCAAAAAAAAAACATTTTTCGTGTAAAAATGCTGATAATATCTGAACCTTCTAAAAATACGATGTTTTCTAATGTGTTTTTCTCAAGTTTGCATGTGGATACAATTATTATCTTCTCTTTCTCTCTTTTATGGAGTGGCCCCTTATTATTAGAGGTTTGGGCATGTATTTTTTTCAAAATCTGGGGGCCCCTTGAGTGTTGGGTGCCCCTGGCTGCAGCCCGCTCATCCCTCCTCCCCCACCCCCATTTAATCGGTCACTAGGTCTAAAATCCATAACCCCGCCCAACTGACCCTTATGCCGCACCGCTGCCGCAGGTGTCGCACAAGCCGCGCGCGTCCGTAGCGGTGAGTTATGACTGGTCGCCGCGCGCGGGGGGCACGCCGCCCGCCAGCGTGTATCAGGCGCACTACGGAGACGGCTCGCCCAGGCTCAACAAGTGAGTGTGGCAACTAAAGAGTCCCAATCATTTATTTCCATATTGGTCCATAGTAATAACAAAATTTCTTGTATCAGACAAATCGCCCTGCCTGTGACCACTGGGGAAATACTTGGGACTTTTTTGCTCTAACATTTTCATTGCTACCCTTTTTGTGATTTTTCATGTTTTTGCCACTCTGAGTAGCAGATGTCCTGAAGAGACCTCTGACGTACAACTATTCTCATTAAAAATTCTGACCAATCACAGGCTTTTCATCTCAGGATGTGAATGAGGTCAGGTGATCAATCCGAGCATTGCTAAAGATTTGCAGACTGTCATTTTGCACTTTTCTATGCTTATGAAACACAGATAGAAGTACATCTATCTATCCTGCTGGTTTGAATAGTCTAAATATAGAATAACGATATACAAGTTAAATTAATAATTAGGCCATATAAATTTAAAAATTAGGATACTACAATCTCTGGCGAAACATTTCAGAGGTCAATTTGACATCTGATACTCAGAGTGGATTTTACACAATTATTTGTATATATAGTCAGTGATGTCAGCATTTCCCCTATGTTATTCTTAAGATGTAATCGATATTTTTCAAGCTTTTTAAAAAATGTTTTGCTAGTTTATTTGCCATCAGTTGTATGTTTACTGTCTTGAAAGTTCACCTATTTTGAACACCGATGTTACATTATGTCCAAAGTCGATTTTCAGTAATAAAGTTACTACTTACGGAAGGCCATCATATACCATTGTACAGCACAGAAAATGAGAAAATTCTTCACACTTTAATCTGTTTCACTATTGTCCAGACATCAATCTTAATCTACTACTTTTCGATTTGTAACAAATCCTATTATTCTGTAAATCATTGGAAATGATTCACGCTAAAATGCAGGATCCACATGAGAATGTTTGTGTTTCAACAAAACTTGAAACAATTATATGTAAATCTACACTTACAGAAATTTTTAACATTTTCAGACTTTAACTTTGTAAAATAGCCATTTTGGTAAAAGGCAAATGGACAATGATTGGAACAGCTGTGTTTATATGTTTTTGGAAACAATGAAATAATCCCTATATAAGGGCAAGATTTCACATCAACATAAATGTTTTTGGATACATTGGGATCTTATATTGACCAATGGAAGTTATGCTTTCCTTCACTGATTTAAGTCAGTGTCTGTCCTAACTATACGAATTGCTCTGCCGTTTTGAGTTAGCTTTACCTGGTCGATGTGTGCATATTTGCAAATCTAAAATGTTAAATGCTGAAATTTCTCTAAGTGTGCATGTCTTTCTAGGTTACTCAAAGCATGAAACATTTTTGCGTAGGTGTGGCATTTCACTCTAAATCATTTCAAATAATCTTTAAAAAAAATACTTGTCTTAGGAAAAATATTTTTTCATCTTTCAAAAAGCAGCACTCTGGTTGTATAGGCGGTGGCGGGGCCAAACCCCATTTTTGATGAATGGGTACCAAATTATTGTGCTAATATGTGGAAAGATTCATAATGCACCCCAGAGTTTTACAAGGCACCCCGTTTCCATTGTGGCATAGTCTGATGCAGTGAAAGCAACTTACAACTCTAATATATTGCATTGATATTTAAGCCCGGATTTCAGTATTTCAGTCTTTTGATTTAAACACTCACTGTCGTCTGCCTGCCGTTAGACTGCCTGCCGTGCCTGACGCGTCGCGCCGGCCGCGTGCTCACGAGGACGGCGCCACGGGCGAGTGGTTCACGGGCCGGGCCGGGGCCGGGGAGGTGCAGTCCACGTACGGCGCGCACTACAACGCCGACTCCGTGTCCTGGGGCTACGGGCTCGCACGGCAGGGTCAGTACAGCACAGCAACCTCTCTAGTATGACCACCTGCATGCATGATGGACTGGTCCAGACAGAGTTGTGTCTCTATAGAGGTGGTCTCTTAATTGAGCTGTGGATGGTGTGAGAAAATAGACGAGCGTAGATAGATATCGGCTTGTCACGTGTTTGTAACGATGTGATCGTGCATGTATATATCTACTCCATATTTCATTAAACAGAAAGCTGAATAAGTTCAAAAAGGTACAACAATGTTTCATTACAAACAAACTTCAAATAATACCTATTACATGTATGACGTTTAAGTAAAAACTATACATCTCCATATGCATCCCCTATAAACACCCACATACGAAATGTCTGCCTTTCCATCACTTTACAATAGACTTTGCAATAGACGGACTAGTCTTTCAAAAGACCTTAAATCTAATAGTTTTTATTTCTATTATAGCGAAAACCGCTCATGTCAACGATTATATTAAGTGCAAAGATGAAGAGCAAGTACAATTGTGACAGCCTCTAGCTGTAATAAATATGAGGTTTTTATGAAACCCAATGAATTATGTAGCATCGAACATCCTGCCCGTTATATCCTTTAAAACCAGAGTATTCATTGGCAGCAGCTGGAGAAGCAGCAGCATGCATGGGTGATTTACCAGGTAAACTCATCAAAGCTTCACTATTACAAATGAACAGTACCCCATGCCTAAACTGGAGAATACCTGCACAGCTGCTCTGAAAATAGATTGTTGTTCTAATAATAGAAACCATGTTTTTTTTGTAAATGACGCTCTAATAGCCAGACATCTTGCTACCTTTGCATCATTTGAAAGGGGGGCAACTGCCTCATATGTTTTGGGGAGATTTTTTTTTCTTCTTTTAAATTTGTTCTTTTTGTTCTTTTTTTTCTCTTTTTTTGTCAAACACTGAATGAAGATGTTCTGAGGTGATGTTCTGATGTTATAGATTGTCTTGGTTCTGCCGCGATAGTATGCATTAAAATTGTCATCAAAATTCTATTTTACACAGCATTTTAACTATACCTTTTATGTTTAACATCAACTACACCTTTATGTCACATTTGACTGTTTATGTGATGTAAACACAGCAGTGGAAAGCAAGAAAAATATAATTTCTTACGACCTGGTTCTGACTTGATGGCAAATGCATTACCCCGGTTCTATTTTGATCATGTATATATATTTTCTATTGAACCTATCACACCAATACATCTTCTACAGGGACACCTCCTCCCCAGCGTCTAAGGAAATATGCCTCAAGTCCACACGTTTCTTCCTGGTAGGCTATGGGTAGATATATGAGTCGCAATGCGAGCCGGTCACAATTAAAATGTCAATATAAGACATTAATAAACACGGTATTCAGGTGCTGTGGTGTCTGATAAATATTGTTCACAAAACCTTTCAAGGCATACAGACTTTAATACAAAATACCGAATAAACAGTCAATAGGTTGAAATGGGTAGATCAATAATTGTAATTTTATCAAAATGTTGTATATACAACTAAAAAACAAGATTATTTCATATTTCACGATGACGCAGAGTGTTGACAATGATGCTGACCTGAAATGAGCAAATTTCGCCTCTTCGTCTTTTAAACTTTGGCTACGGGCCTGTATTAGAACAGCAATTAACATTAGTTTCTCTCCAGCTGCCGAGCAGCGCCTCACAAAGCCTCGGCAGCCCCATGGGGACGGCGCCGTGACGTCACGCTCAGACGGCGACATGGCGGCGGCGGTGGGCAGACACAGGGGGCGGGCGAGGCAGCTGGACGCCGGCGAGCCGTGGGTGATACGCGCCTCCAGGTACCGGTGTGAGAGCATGTGTGCGTCAGTCTGTGTGTTTTGCGAGTTTGCCTGTGTGATCGTTTGTGTGTCTGTCGGTGTGTCAGTCTATGTTTGCCTTTCTAAAGGCTATGATATTTGTTATTTAGTTTGAATATTCATATTTAGTTTCCTTCATATTAAAACACCCACACAGAATACAACTCTGTTCACATCCATGCGCATATCTTAGACTGACTCTAACAGACTGATGTTTAAATATCATAAGAATACCATCTCCCTAAGCTGAGACATTTAGACTGCGGCTGTTTCTGAGTGCTATGATCACAAATTTCAATAATCTTTTAAAAATGTATTCTTGGCCTTGACAAAGGCTAAGTCTATGTGTTTCGTGCGACTGTCTGCATGATTTTTGTGTGTCAGTTTAAATGCTTTTTGTGTGACTGTCTGCGTGTTTGTCTGTGTGACTGTCTTGCCTGCCTGCCAGCCTGCAGTCCTCTTTATTTTCTATATTTATCTTTTTAGAGACATTGTCATTGCGCATGCGTCACTTAATCTGCTGAAACAAAGCCTTGTATTTCATTGGCTTGTAACTATCTTTGTATGTATGGATATTTGTATCTAGACAAACTAGGTTATGTATCGATTTCATTCAAACATTGCACAACTATGAGGTATGAGGTGACAGGCAACTCAGTATTAGAGCAACAGCAACAGTCTACTTGGTGTTGTTTGCTGTGCTGCTGCTGCTACAAGATCAACATGTGTAGCATGAAAGAGCCAATATTATCAGACAGTGGCACACAGATTATTTGTGGTTGATTACATACATTGTAATTGTCTGCTTTTAATCGAGATTTCCATCGCATTGTAGTAAACACTTTTATTGTGCATAAGTCAATGTTGTTCTAGCGACGCTGTGCTATATGAGCACGTTTAATCAAGTTTTTCATTGTTTTTACATTGCTCTCTGAAGACTTTTGATCTAGTTTTACAAAGTATATGTATTTCTTTGACTTATTTTCAATAAAAAAAAACTTGAAAAGAAATTTTGGACTATTTATTAAATGTTGCATGGTAAGAAAGAAAGAATAAGAAATATTCATATACAAGGAGACCGCATGCAGTTTACCGATTAAACTCTATTATCAAGAAGTTATCAGTGTAGAATTTCTAGTATTTTACTGTATTGCATGGAAACATTTATCTATGTACACATCTCCCGTATCTTATATGTCCTCGTTGTTAAGCACTGCCACCGTTTGTACTGTAGGTCTGAGCGCAATCCACAGCTGCACACGAGCAAGGACTTCTTCAACTTCAACTTCCGCCGCCCGTGGTACCCGACCGGCCGGCACGTGGGAAAGTCGTACGAGAGGAGGAACTGAACAGCAGACGACAGCGAGCATGCACGCTCTCTTGTCGCTCAGAGTGCTTTTGTAGTTTGAGCTTCTCACGTAATAAATCTGTGGGCATTTTGCATTTGATGTTGTTCTTCCTAGGCTATATTGTACCAAATCACAAAAATTGTTCAAAAATGTTTTTATTAAAACTTTTCGGTTCTACACAGCCCTAATCATAACACTCGAAAAGCTTCAATAAAAACATTTTTGAACAATTTGTGTGATTGGGTACAATTTAGCATGGGAAGTACAACATCAAATACATAAAATATGATGTGGCGTGAGGCGGCACTATAACCGATATAATGCCTATATTACTGGCTGGGTGTGGACTAGTGGTGGCAAAATGGATCTTACTAAATGCGACTTTGGTTTTGTTATTGTTCTGATTTCATTGTACTACTTATTTTGCAGTGTAGAAATAAAATATTGATACTGACAAAACACACAAAAACACACACTTTTATTTTGTTCACTAAACCCATTCACAGCTATATTACTTATTACTAACGTTGATAAACATAACAAACAAATAGACATGGTTATTACAGTTCCTTCATCAGACCCTTCACTTCGGTGGCTGTGGTCTGGGTGGGCGTGGAGGTGCCTGCTCCGGCAGGGCCAGCTCCCCACGTGCTTCCTTTGCCTTGTAGACGGAAATTAAATACCCTATCATTCTTCCCAAAACAATTTTGTCAGGTTTTAATCCCTTGTTTTTGGCCTTTTTTGATTTAGTGCCGTCGGGCATCGCATTGTTTGGGTCCACAAAAGGCACGCCGTCTGGCCACTGGCCTTCCGGAGTTTTCATCCACAATCCACGGCAGCTTCTTGCATGCAAGTATTTTGCAGCAAAGAGAACGATAACGAATGCTTTAATGTATCTGCGCATTTGTAGTACCTCCATTTTCTCATTGTTACTATAGTACATTGAGACTACTTTGTTTAGATGTAGTCTCAGCTCACCGTCATTCATTTGTTGCCAATCTTTTTCTTTCTTCCAATCGAATGACGCATACTGACTCAGTTTCATCTCGTATTCCGGGAGTGACTGTACTGAAGAGAAACGTCGTGATGGTAGATTTACCTAAAATAAGTGATACATAATTAACCATCAAGATTAATGTATGAAAACAGGAAAAGCAAGTTGCTTTAATATGGCGCTAAACAAATGTCAACAGTTGAACACAACTTCACAAATACTGGTACATGACTCATCACGACTTCATGAGTAGTGAAGTGCTTCTTAATTTTGCCGGTTCTTTTGGTGATAATATATTGAGGTATAACCCTGGTAAAAGTGTATCTAAAGTGTGATCTAAATAAACTAGAAAATATTGAAATACGTTGAATATACTGCTAACTGGAGGCTGAACTTTGTATTTTTTCATCAAATAATTTGCTCACTCATGCAATGATGGTATGGTATGGTATGATGATTCTTTATTACTAGTATCTGGAAAAGACGTCAAGACCATTGAAATTTTATTATGTTCTGAAATGGAAAAAATTAGCAATTGGTTAGATTCTAACAAGCTGTCACTTCATTTGGGTAAAACAGAGTCAATTTTGTTTGCATCAAAAAAGAAACTTAAGAAACATATCTATTCCGTCTTTGATTTGCGAAGTCACATAAAACCGGATAAAACCAGACAAAACCAGTGTTCTGTCTCCTTTTATCCGGTTCTGTCCTGTAACTTAGCAACTGGGACACATCCGGACACAGCGGGCGACGTAAAAATACGTCGTAAACAACAGGTACGTCAAAATGACGTACCTATGGAAAGTGCGAGCGTAGGACGTACGGGCCATCACGGTGCGGGGTCAATTAGGGATTGACTAGCTGATGGAGACAATGATACAATTGTCCCACCCCGCACCTCTAACTAGCGTTAGCTCACAGTATTGTACATCAACTTTCTATCTGTATGGAAAAAATCAAGATGGCCACTAAAATTCAAAATGGCCGCCATTGAACTTGTTAAAGGATGAATTTGTAATGATTTTGTTTAAGTGTATGTATTTGCATTATCAAACTTATCATGGTGCAGGTTAGCATTTATAATGTTGTGTTTATGCATATCAGATATATCTTAATATATAATAGAAATGTCTCATTGATATTTATAGCCAATTATTTAGCAAAATAAGCAGTTGCAGTTTGGATTAAAAAAAACTGCTCTAACGATGTTTAACACACCTATGTGTAAATGATGTTTGTAATTCAGAATTAGTAACAATATGAGTGGTTCATTTCACCTTTGATAATAGAAGATGGCCATCAAGGTTGTAATTCAACTCTGATTCTATGATTTTGCGTCAAGAGGACAAATAATGCCAAGCACCTCCCCATGCAATATGCCATCAATTCCACAACAGGGTCAGTTGAAATGATCAGAATGATCAACTGCTTATGGGATGGTGTTTCATATACTCAACTTGAAGAGCTGGAGACGTCCTTTATGCATTCAGAAGCTGCAGATTAAAAAGCATGAGCATGTAGCATTACTTGAACACATCCATACACATGTTCCTACTACATTGGCCTTCAATAATATTTACCGAATTGAAGAGACCCTGAGTGGAGCTGGCACATCATACTGTGTCAATGGCATTGCTGTACAAGCAAGCGTTTATGGTGAACATCAGCCAAGAGAGCCCACTCAAGCACTATGAAGAAAAGGATCACTGGAAGTGAGCATAAATCAATTGCCAGCATATAATGCTGGTGGACAAGTAGGACCACCAGCCTGAACCTATGTAACATTTGATATTAAAGAATTCGCGGCAGAAGCACAAATGAAGAACTTTGTTTGGATTTTGACTAGACTGTGTTCGGCACATGTTTGAGGATGGCCTGGGTTTAATGTAAGGGACGGTGCAATATTTACCAAGCAGGGGGGACCTGTGCATATCGAAAAACTTGTCTGAAAAAAGGTCATGTCCCATGCTGATGTGATGAAAAAAAACTGATGTCCCATGACCTCCATTCATAAAAAAAAATCTGTGTCCCCTCCCATGAATATAAACGTTTTTTTCACTTGCGAGATAAAATTGAATTACGGTTGAGAATCTGCAAAAAGGAATTTAAATGGAGTTGGTATAAAAGCAGTAGTAATTTAGAGGTGGTAACCAATTTAGGCAATTACAACATATTTTCATTTACATGTGGGATCTATTTACGGATTTCTGTTCAGTATTTTCACCATGTTAATTGTCTACATAAATGACATACAAAATGTACATATACTGACTATTGACTTTTGCAATTTTCGTCTATAAGAATAAGATATTTTATTGCAGTATACCAAAAATTACAATGAAAAGTAATAAAGATATACCATAGAAACTAAAATAAAATTATAAACAATAAATACAAGTTTGTCAAGTCACACTGAGTAAAATACTAAAAACTAGCTGGTAGCTGAAGACGTAAAGAGGTTATGAACCAGTGTTGAAATAATGCACTGTGTAGATGGTGACTAGAATTATAATATATATAGAGAGAGTTTGAAGAAGATGTGCCATGGTCGGTATTCGAATCAGACTGGGGAGATGAGATTAACTAATGCCTTAAAGTATATTCATATTCTTCCATATCATTATTCTAAGCTGTCCCGGACGAATCAGAGGCCAGACTTAGAGGACATACGGCATGATCGACAAGTTTATACGTCCAGCCTCTTGTTATTCCGTCCAACTCCCCCTTTGACTCTATATCTGTATATAAATGTGAATGGCAGTATTTGTGTTGTTACTTAAAGGATTGATGCAACACAGTTACAGATATGTGTATGAACCTTACAGGTGACATGTCCTGTTAAAAATCTTCTTAATTCAATGTTTTGATGTTGTTTGATTGAGGGGTGGGTGCGAGAAATATAGACTTATTCTGCATGAATTTAAGATAGTTTTCATTGTATTTGTGTATATGGCGTGTGATGATTGTTCTTATAAATGATCAGAAATTAGTTTGAGTCTTCCATACTCATTTTTTTATTTGCAGGTAAATGCCTTCCATTCTTAGGTGTAAGCAAGAACAATGATTTCTTGCAATATTATAACTGAGTTTGCTTATTACACACTACACTAGATTGTTAAAGAATGACAACAAGAGAAAATGAATTGCAAGTCCAATATATATTTTAACTTTCACATACAGATACATCAAAATGAATTGAAACAGAAAGGTATTTTTTTAAATTCTAATAATGACATTCATAAATGTTTACAAGTGGTTTGGGACTTCTAAATACAATATTCACAGCCATCAGAATTTAAACACTTTATCTTCCGTGCTGGTATTGGCTACAGCGATCCAGGGGTCGCCATTATTTCCAATCTACGGCTCCAAATCTATGGAAAAAAATAAGGGAAAACATGGTTTACTAGATGAAAATTTGTAGATGAAATTCCCGGCAATGAAGTTACATAATAGCCAATGAACTTACATAATAGCTGGGTAGAAATCGAACAATTTCAAGATTAAGATCTGATACAATATTACGTTTTCCTTTATCAAGTTTGAAGGATAATATAAAGTTTATGTGCTTGTTTTATAGTAGAACACTAGTTCATGCGTGGTGTTAATTTTCTAGCGTTTTGTCTTATGTGAGCCGCAGCCGGCAGTATATTACAGTAAAGATCAAACAAAACTAAAAATACAGTAAAAATCAAACAACACTAACTCTGTCACATGTATGCAATAGGGGTATGATTGTAACTCCTCAGTTGTAAACCTTAAGGCTCGAGGAGATGTCAAATATGATGTTGAAATTAAATTTTGGGGGTGACAAAGATGGGGTCAACGCCACCTGTGCCACGTTGACGCATATATATTTTGGCCCTTCCAATATAGACAAAATTATAAGCACTGTGAAGCAAATCTTACGTGGACAGCGAGCACCTGGACAACCACCGCACCCCGCCACTCTTTATGCTATAAGCACACAAGCCCCCGCCTTCTCTCCTACCTTCTCTCAAGCCAAGCCCCTCTTCACCCTCAGGCCTGTACTCACAAGCACCCACCCCCTCATTCTCTCAAGCTCTCACCTTGTCTCAAGCCCCCTACACCCCACCGCCCATACTTACTCAAGCCACCGTCATCTCTCAAGCCCAATCCCCGTCATATACTTACAAGACCCCCCCATTCTCTCAAGCCCTCACTTTCTCTCAAGGTACCCCTTCCTCCTCAACCGTATACTCACAAGCCCCCCCCCCCCCATTCTCTCAAGCTAAGCCCCCCCACGGATAGCCATGTACTCAAAAGTCCCCCGCCTTCGATCTCTGGCATTCTCTCAAGCCAAGCCCCACCCACCACGTCCACATACTCTCACAAGCCACTACCATCTCTCAAAGCCACTCCCGTCATAAACTCACAAGCCCCTCATTCTCCCAAGTTCTCACATTCTCTCTAAGCTCTCTATTTATTTTCATTTAGATGGTATATTTTTCCTGATTTTCCAAGTAGATGGCTACCCTTTA
This sequence comes from Streblospio benedicti, assembly GCA_019095985.1. Taxonomy (NCBI): domain Eukaryota; kingdom Metazoa; phylum Annelida; class Polychaeta; order Spionida; family Spionidae; genus Streblospio; species Streblospio benedicti. Next base: position 13,674,406 of record CM032669.1, read on the forward strand.
ATTATGCTATTGTGCTGACTGCTAACAAAAGTTTCATTCAGTATTGGTACTCTACACATTTTTTTTTTTTTTTGATGTGCAATAACACAAAAGTTACATATATTTATTCAACGTATATACAAATAAAGCTTCCTACAAAATATACAATGTTTCAAAAATGCATAGAGCTTTAATATGAAGTAGACTATATCAGCGATGGGCGCAATACTAAGCATTGCAAGCAAGCAGACTGTAACAACTTGCTGAAGTTTTTGTTCAACTGATTGAGTAGAGCCGGTGTAAGCTTTAGGTCATAGTTAAGGATAAGATTCTGTTCCAAAGTTTTGAGGTTTTGACAATATTTGACAATGGCTGGTATAATGGTATTGTTTCATCTGTGATATGACAACTCTCCAGAGACAATACTCTTAGCTGTCTGCATCCGTCAAGAAGTCTCTCAAAGTCATCATTAAAAGGTTTGATCACGAAACCCAGGTGTAGAGACACTAAATGTTGCAAATTCGCTAAAGGGAATTAACAAACTAACAAATTAAAAAAATAGTTAACAACTGGAAATCGTTTCAGTCGAGGCCAGTAGTAGTTGATGCTCAGTTTCTGCAACTGAGGACACCCATCTGTTAAGCTCTGCCAAAAACTAACAGGTCGGTGGCTGTTATGTACTGATATACAAACTGCCAGTCGCTGTAGGTTATGAGCATGCTGGGCTATAGCTATCACATCAGACCACTGAATGACGCCCCCAATAATTAAGGTCGTCAAATTTTGGCACCCTTTAACTAGCTGTAAAATTGCTCCAGGTTTTATAAATACACAGGCACTCAGTTTTTCCTCATCAGTCAAATGCAGATGCTGGAGTCTGGGACAACTGTCTGCGATAGCTGAAAGGACTGGAAGACTGTACTGGGGTAATTTATACTTTTGAAGGAATCTTGTTAACTTGCAGTCAATCATGAAAAGTGTCTCCAGGTCTGGTAACTGCTTCAGCAGAGTAGGAAATGCACTTATGTCACTATATATTCCACCACTCATATCCAAACAAAGTGTATACTTCAACACGTCCATGTGAACTAGTACTTCAACGAGTTTAGTGTCGATCTTCTTGAGATCTGCGATGTTCACAACTCGCCACAAGCATGGGATAACGACGGCATTCTTCCATCCAATGCAAACCAATCTGCACTTGACCAAGTCAGACAAGGAGAGATGTTTAAATATATGTACTAACATCTCAGGTGCCATGGTTCTGTAGCTTATCTCAGAGTCCATTTTGATTGGTGTTTTCTGTCAATGAAACTTCTACTTTTCAATAATTTTATCTGCTATTATGCTAATTTCTTTTGAATTGATGATCTACAATTGAAATAAACAATTTCTATCAATGGCTACTACGATACATATTACTAAGGGAACGATCAAATAACGCTACCGGGGGGGTCGTCCATTTTTAAGGGCTTGAAGAAAAAGTTAACCGACCCCCCCCATCAACATTTTAAAAAGTTGAGTGACCCCCCACCCCCCTCTGCCAAAGCAAAAGTCCTCTTTTGAAAAAATATACTGTGGCATGATAAAAATGTTCAGCGACCCCCCCCCCTGTATCATTATTTATGATCGTTCCCTAATGATACCTCAAAGCACATGGCATAAGATTTGACACTCAATTTGTAGTCAAAGCACCAAAAATTGTCAATACACTAATTTGAATCTTATGATAATATCAAAGCTTACATATTAATAATAACAATTGCTCCAACAATATTAGATATACAATAAATAACTCGACTTAAACTTTGAATACAAAATTACAAACTTACATTATTGTACTGAATAGTTTAATACTGAAGAATTGTTGAAAACCACTGAAGTTATATTGACGTTTAAAACCACTAAATCAATAATCCAGGAAGACCATTTAAATCAATAGTCTAGGTAGAGCAAGTGCAAACGCAATGTAGACTAGAGTCTAACACGGGCCACCGTAACCCCCCCACCCCCCACCCCATGGGATTTTTAGAGACACATATATCATTAAAAAGCCTGATCTAAGCTTTAATATTTGACATGTTGGATGTGATACAACCTTGACAATAAAAAGTTATGGATATTTTAGTATTGAAGGGTCGGAGAATAAAATTGGAAAAACTGAAACACCATTCCACTGATTTATTTAGCTCTTATATAGAGCCGTGAACACAGGCTTTTATGGTGTCATTTTAAAGCTAATTGATTGGCCTTTCTATGTAAAGAATTTGCTCTTGGAATATATACAGTGCAGGAAGGATGTCACTAAAGCAGCATGGTAACACAAAACGTGATGCATTGATTTTGGGCAAGTACATTATATTAACATTCTTATATATATATATATATATATATATATATATATATATATATATATTATATATATATATATATATATATATATATATATATATATATATGCTCTTATACATATGCTAGGTCGAAAAAGTACATTTGGAATATATATATATATAAATATATATATATATATATATATATATATATATATATATATATATATATATATATATATATATATATTTGAATTTGAAGTGGGAAAACTCAACATAGTCTAAATTAGACAAAGTGCCAGTTCAGTACAGTACAGTGGCAATGTCCAATACTAATCATCATTGCTTTCCAACACCACAAATACTTCTTTTTACATTTTATTTCTATATACATCCAAAGAAATGTGTAATCAATAGAAAAAAATCGAAATATTAATAAAATTTGATTTTAGTTTTCAAATGCAACAAATATGCATTGATATACATTTTTTTCAACATTCATGAGTTTGACAAATCTATTGATTAATAGGTCAGGGGACTTTGGAATCTTTAAATACATATACTTATTCTGATGAAAGAAAAAAAATTATTCTGATGAAAGAAAAACAATAATTTATTTGATGAAGAATATACTTTTTTGGAATATACCAATTCAAATTTAACAAATTGTGTAATGGGAATCATATCATTTGGTTTATCTTTGTCAATTAGATATTTCTTATAAATGATAACATTAATTAACTCTACACAAATGGCATCATTAAGTAACGTTACAATCCATGCTTATATTACTGATCAGTTCCACTTTCTTACCTATTGTTGTATGGACTTCATATTCAGCAACCGTGTGAGGGTATGGCTTGAGGAGTAAATCATCAGTACTACAGCTCCTTAAGACACAATCCATTTTCTCAATGCTATAACACATGTGACTTCATATAATAAGAATACACAAACATTTATATGTAACAGACTTCCAACAAGTGTGGTATCAAATGTGGTATCAGAGGCGGCTGACAGTGATCCCGGCGGGGTCTGGTGGGTTCCCCCATCCCCCTGCAAAGCGAACAAGGCCTCCACATCCCTGTGGATGCGACGAGGCCGTGGACACGTGAGACGGAACTGGTCAATTGTAAATGTAAATGTGGTGGTTTATAGTCTTGATCCAAGATTTTCTCTCACGATTTTACAATTTACACCAGGTCATTGGTCCACTTATCGATCTTCAATTGATCATTTCTCTTATGCTTGCATCGGCAGCAGCTTGCATTCAGTGCACAATGCTAATCACCCACACGATCACTCACTCACTCTTTCAACTTAATGAACCGTACCTAATTAACGTGTAGGTCCCACGGAGCAGTGTGCAACTGCTTTAGGGATGAGTTTGCTCAACATCCACCACCAGACCCAACTGGGAATCAAACCCACGACTTTATAGTCACCAGTCCAACTCCCTTACCACTCAGCCACGTAAGTACACTGGTCAGTGCGTATAGGCAATGAGCACCTGTATCCACGGAAATCCGCACACAGGGACCAGGTCAGAAACCTTCAGCCTGACGAAGTGAATGAAAAATTGTAAAAAGTGCTTTATTTTATTACGAGTAGGATACTACGATACTGGTGTTCGTGCGATGCACATGTACACGGCATATACCTAGTTGGATGGTTACTTCTAAACCACTAAAGGTTCATGGTCTAATCATGTGGTTTATTAAATAACTTCGTAACAGGTCATTATTTTAATGTTAATGATGTGGCTTTAAAGAATTATTATGTCAATCCCACCTGTAGTTGATGGTATTACAGTCTGGTGTTTGGCAGCAAGAAGTTTTGCAGTCAGTCAGTGGCTCCAAGGGTCCGTGAGCTAAGTAAGTGCAGGTGGAGTAAACATTATCCTCGTAGGTGCTCGCTTGGGTGAAGGAATCAGCCGAACAGCCTGTTTGGAATATGTAACAAATCACAGAGCGCACATTTGCAAACATACAGCTTTATAATTGTTAGTATTACATGGTCATTCCAATGAGTGATAAGAAAAGTACCACCAAACTGGGACGAAATAAGAAAAGCAAAAATTAAGAAAGGAAGCTGAAAGATCCAGGGGTCATGTAATAATGCATGCTTGTGTTAACGAGTCCATCATATGAGCATCATGTCCAGACCCACGGTCACATTTACACTGTGATTGCACATGAACTCCAAAACTGGGCATCCAGAAAAGTTGCACCCTAGAGGACAACAATAAAGGAAAGAGGAGGTGGATATATATGAAGTTCATTAACCAATAAAAGAAGTGATATTTCATGACTACTAAATAGGGATCGGGGGAAATTTATAAAAATTGAATTAAAAGAAATTGCTCTTTGTAACATTTGCAGGAGAGAAAAAAAATCATTTAGCAGAAAAAATCAGTAAAACTATCCATTGATATTTATTTCATGTAATATGAATAGGCAATGCCTAAGACAGGTGCAGCATGTTTATAGTCTAGAGATTAGGAAAAGTAAGCTAAATTTGTATACATATGAAAATGACATGGTAAAACAAATTAACTAACCAAAAACATTTGGGGTATATTTATTACAAAAATTTATGATTTCTTCTACTTGTTGGTAAAATATGATAAGTCCATAAAAATCATAATATTATACGAAATATTCAAAATTAATAGGGATGCAGGTAAAAATAGATAAATTGAAAAAGAACTACTGTTTGTAACATTTGCATCAGAAAAAATAATTTAGCAGAAACGATCAGGAAAGTTCTCTATTTATTTTCATTTAGATGGTATATTTTTCCTGATTTTCCAAGTCCGTGGCTACCCTTTTAATTATGCTATTGTGCTGACTGCTAACAAAAGTTTCATTCAGTATTGGTACTCTACACAAATGGCATCATTAAGTAACGTTACAATCCATGCTTATATTACTGATGGGTTCCACTTTCTTACCTATTGTTGTATGGACTTCATATTCAGCAACCGTGTAAGGGTATGGCTTAAGGAGTAAATCATCAGTACTACAGCTCCTTAAGACACAATCCATTTTCTCAATGCTATAAAACATGTAACTTCATATAATAAGAATACACAAACATTTATATGTAACAGACTTCTAACAAGTGTGGTATCAAATGTGGTATCAGAGGCGGCTGACAGTGATCCCGGCGGGTCTGGTGGGTTCCCCCATCCCCCTGCAAAGCGAACAAGGCCTCCACATCCCTGTGGATGCGACGAGGCCGTGTACACGTGAGACGGAACTGGTCAAATGTAAATGTAAATGTGGTGGTTTATAGTCTTGATGCAAGATTTGCTCTCACTACTTTACAATTTACACCAGGTCATTGGTCCACTTATCGATCTTCAATTCATCATTTCTCATATGCTTGCATCGGCAGCAGCTTGCATTCAGTGCACAATGCTAATCACCCACACGATCACTCACTCCCTCTTTCAACTCAATGAACCGTACCTAATTAATGTGTAGGTCCCACGGAGCAGTGTGCAACTGCTTTAGGGATGAGTTTGCTCAACATCCACCACCAGACCCAACTGGGAATCAAACCCACGACTTTATGGTCACCAGTCCAACTCCCTTACCACTCAGCCACGTAAGTACACTGGTCAGTGCGTATAGGCAATGAGCACCTGTATCCGCGGAAATCCGCACACAGGGACCAGGTCAGAAACCTTCAGCCTGACGAAGTGAATTGAAAATTGTAAAAAGTGCTTTATTTTATTACGAGTAGGATACTACGATACTGGTGTTTGTGCGATGCACATGTACACAGCATATACCTAGTTGGATGGTTACTTCTAAACTACTAAAGGTTCATGGTCTAATCATGTGGTTTATTAAATGACCTCGTAACAGGTCATTATTTTAATGTTAATGGTGTGGCTTTAAAGAATTATTATGTCAATCCCACCTGTAGTTGATGGTATTACAGTCTGGTGTTTGGCAGCAAGAAATTTTGCAGTCAGTCAGTGGCTCCAAGGGTCCGTGAGCTAAGTAAGTGCAGGTGGAGTAAACATTATCCTCGTAGGTGCTCGCTTGGGTGAAGGAATCAGCCGAACAGCCTGTTTGGAATATGTAACAAATCACAGAGCGCACATCTCCAAACATACAGCTTTATAATTAATAGTATTAGATTTTTTGTATTGACAGGTGCCATTTTAGTATTAGGATAGATAAACATCGATCTCTAGTTTTCTACTCTATTTCTCCAATTGACCAGTGGATTCACATCTTAATGTAGCATTCTGACAGAGTCCTTGTCAAGGTAATGTTCTGATATGGACGACATGAGGATGGTGCAATACTTCTGAAGGCCAATGCAATAATGTGGGTGGCATTTTGAAAATATGTCCTTGAAGTGGCCAGGCTGTCTTTAAAAGATTGTCTGGATCTATGTTGATCTTGAGAATTGTGCATACTTCTAGAATGGTAGTCATATCTTAGTTTCGTGCTCTTGTTGACACGGAGGGGAGGTTTCACTGTATTTCACGCCTGCTGCATGTGAGGTGGAGATTTGGTATCCCTGGGAGATTGGGTTTACAGATTGCCATTCCGTCAAATAGTTCTTGATATAATCTTTACATCAAACTACACTATTTAGATGGTAGTTAGTGTTTGTGTTGCCATCCACTGCGCCGTCGGCCGTAGCATAGCCATAAACAGAACTGTTCAGACTGCCAGACTGAGTGGCCGGTTTCATGTATGCTACATTACCTAGACCCAAGTAGATATAAATGTGGCAAAAAGAAAAGCACAACTTTATCCCAGGCTATGATATTATCACAGTCACATTTATTCAACTGGCGGCAAATTCATAGCTGCTATTCAATCTGTGGAAGGTATCTTTCATAAGACCAATTGCTGTATCTCTTTTATCTCTTATTCACAACGAAATGCAGTGCATGATTTAAGCCAGGAAAGTAATAAAACTCCACAAGCAGAGCATAAAAATACAGACTTGTTACACCCCACCCCCCCCCCCCCCACACACACACATAGTATGCACACCAACACACACACACGGGCACACACATGCTAGGGAAAAAGATAAAATAACACAACAAAAAGTCACAGGTGTGTACTGTGCGATCTCTGACAGCCTATCTCAGGAGTTAGGCGTAAATAGTTTACAGAATCATCCCCGTTTCAGAATTAATTCCAGTGCAGCCAGTGTTGCAATTGAAGCTGTACCGCCCTCACACACACAAAAATGACAGAAATAAAAGTGTTGGAACTAAAAAGCCCCAATTACTTATTTGCAAATTGGAATTACCTAATAATAATTTACACAATGATCACTGTTCCACAATGCTACTGTCTCACCATTTATATGTACAGTAGAAGCCTTTTAACTCGAACATGAAGGGAGATTATACAAATTCAAGTCACCTCCAATTTCCAGTTATCAGGGTTACTACTGATTATTTCTTCCAGTTATCACTGAATTTGAGTTATCAGACCATGAGATATAGCAGTATTGTAACTCACCGCTCGCTGCCACTGCTGCCGCGAGTCCCAACGCCAAGAACACGAGAAACGAGAGTCGCTGCATGATGTCCGATGCCCCAGACACTAATCTCCTACCTTTTATACATATTGGAGATGACAGTCCAGACCTGGAGACGTAGACACATGCACAAATTACGAGATAAAAAAACACCATAAAATAATAATTTAGTGCGTTTATATGTCCATTGTTCCCAGCTTTAATATGCAGAATCATTAGAAATTATCACGCTTATTTTCACCTTTGGTGTTATCTACTGTGTGGGTAGTTAAAATGTGTTTGATATGGATTTGGTGAATCATCATTCAGTTTTAATGGCTATTAATGCTGCCGTGTCTTATATACACTGAGGTAACATCTGCTAAATGGGAATATTTCAACCGAACTACTGTGCATACTAAATTATATGAATATGCTTTTTATTTGACAGTTTGTTAATACCCTGCACACTTTATATTGTTGATGATTATTGCATACGTGTAGGGAGGACACGTGGGTGTATAGACTACACTTTCACTGTTTGTATACGAATAATAGTAGAACGATGCTAGTGAATTGTGTCTCATTGCATATACAGGAATGTTCACACATATTTTTCTGTGTTTATACGTGCAATAATTCATATTCTTCTTGGATTTTTTAAAGAGTTACGACAATATTTCCAACATATCATTTGATGAAATTGCTCTGTGTATCGTCGACAATGTTTGCTGGTCAATATAACTTTATATAATATTTGTCCTGGAGTCTCCAACACTGCATATTTGTTTACAGTAATCAATATTCAAATACAAATATCTTATGTATTCTTATTACAAACATCGAGACAAATGCAGTTAGAGTACCGTAAATTTTTCTATTAACAGCCGGCCAGCTATTGGCATACTTCTGCTGGAGGGGGAGGCATTTATTACAGGTGAGCGTTTAATGGATGTAGGCAGTTACTATCGTAGAGAACACATAGCATCCTTATTTCAAATGATGCATGATTTTTAGGAGCTTTACACAATTCAGTCTCGTTATAATGCATCATGAATTCGAAACAGGCGCGCACATTGGTCACTAAATGGCTTTATAAGAGATATGAGGGGGCATATATTAGAGGTAGGCTTTTAACAGGATACCTGCCAGCTCAGGGGAACTTTTAATAGAGGTAGGCTGCTATTAGAGGTAGGCCATTTTAGATCTACATTCAGCTTAAATCCTACATATGTATAACTGTGTTATGGTTTCACCCATTGGCCTTCAAAGTTGGTACAGGCCAAATTGATCCCGTCACCACTTTTCCAGTGCCATCTCTTGCTTTAGCTGAATGTTTCTCAGGTCTTTAACTCGGCAGCACAATGTTAATACCAATTTCTTCATTGCTTTGATAATGCTCATTTCAGAGTTCTTTAGTTCACCCGGGTCCTTGTGGTTTTCAATGAGGGTTTCCAAGCCAATGACTGATGCTAGCTCTTCATCCAAGCATTGCTGCACCTGAGTAAGAATTTTGCTCTCTTCGTGGCCGAACAAATCTTCTTTGCAAGGCATCCGTCATCAGTCGCTTGGGATGCTTAACTACGTCTGTAATTTTGTAGGTTGATGACTACTTGAGCGCGCAGTGATATGGGACGATATGGGGCTACTCAACTGGACGTCTGGTAATTTTCTCCATCAGGACTGACACTTGGCACTACTACTTGTAAAAGCCGGATTTTATGCATCTTCATAAGGATGTACATAAAAGGTAATCCTTGTTCAAGTTTCTTGCATATTGGGGTTAAAACATATCTCAAAAACGGTTTCTTTTGGAAAAAAACCTTTGTATGTGATGGGGCATTTTTTAAAAAGTAAATTATATAAAATCGCTCATGGCAATGCGGTGATTTCCCCGCCCAACAAAATTGTTTGCGTTCCCTCTTGGACTGTTCTTTGCTCAACTAGGGAACATTGCTGGAGTCTCAAACTATACCAGTGACACAAAACTTGTAAATGATTGCCTTAAGGGTACATATCAATCTTCTGTCATTACTTCAATGCTGATACCTATAGTTTCATGAATAATCAAGACTATGTTACTCATGGCATTGTATTTATTTAGAGCATACCAGTACATTGAATTGCTATAATTGCAGTGGGTCCTCACATTGTTTCTCAAAAATATTATATTCATTCACTGGATTGAACAAAAAGAGTTATATCTGAAAGGACAGGTTGAATTTTGTAATAGTTTGGTGCTGGGCCCACGAAATGAAATAAAATGTGTCATTAAGTAACCAATTTTTGAGAACCACTAGCCTTTGTGTCGCACTTGGTGTTACAAAATGCCATAAACCACCACAGGATTCATGCCATGTTGGGGGCCAATTTGCAATGTTGGAATGGTATTGAAACCCAAAGGCCATGTCAAATCTGATTGGCAGAAGTTCATTAAAATTCAATTGGTGGTCATACATACGCTGTACAGGGGCATCCACTCATGAGATCAGCAAAACGTTGTGGTTAAAAATTGTTTACATAGGACTTCAGTTTGTAGATTGGACCTTGTTACTAGGTTTTAAATCACCCATACCTGGGACATGGTTAGTTATGATAATCTGAGGTCAATCAGATAGTGATGAACTATGGGGGGGTCGTTTGGCAAGCGCTCGGTAACATTAGACACATGGTCGTTCACAAAAATGTCAGATCTATTATGACTGAAGACAAGAGATGATTGTGAGATAGGAAACTGTGTTGTTGAAATGGACTGTCACTGCTAAGGAGTTTGAAACTACCCGCATATGGAGAGAAGAGAAATGATTAAAACTACCCTTGTATGGCATAAATGAAATCGATTTCCGCACACACACCACACACACACACCACCGCCGCCACCGCCGCCGCCGCCGCGCCACCAATTACGCTAAAGAGTTTGAAAAATAAATGCGTTTGAAAAAAAAAAACATCATTTTTTTTTCTGAGGTGGGTGAGTTAGACAATTCTGATCATTTCTGTAGGGTTTACCTTAAAAAACGAGTGTCGGTTTTCGCCACGACGCAAAACCGGATGGCTTTTCATCAAAGGCGTTCTAGAGGGGGTGCCCAAAATTGTTTGAATACTATTAAAAAAGCTCCCAATTCTGTACCCAACCTTGGCGCTCTTTTTTAGACATTTGGAAACCCTATTTTCTTCACGCTATCTTTTCCAACAAGTTTTTTCAAGAAGGGGGCATTTTTGCTTACGTTGCTAGCTTTACTGATATTCATACATTTCTTGACAACATACCCCCAAATTTTTGGCTCCACGCTATAAACTTCACTTCACGGATAAAATATAAACGTAAAATAAACTTAAGGAGACTTGCTGGAGATAAAAAAAATTTGGTGGAAAAAATTTCTTAAAAATGTTCTTATTTTTTATTTTAGTATAAAAGTACATTCATTTCCTTTTAAAAATGTATAACGCACTTTAAAGGTTGGGAATGGAATTTGGTTTATGGACCATTAGCCCATACAAAAGATCATACAAATACAATGAAAAATTCAGTCAATGTTAATTTTGACTGTAATTACACTTGGATACATGATCTTTTTAAAAACAAAATCTATTCCCGAACCAGTGTTATACATTTTTAAAAAGAAACACACATACTAAACTAAAACTGCTTTATTGCGTTTTTTATCTCCCACACGCAAAGGCGTCATACAAAACTCACGTTCGCAACAATGGCGTCATTGAAATGCAGCAGGCACACACAACCAATCATTTACTTCCTTCTTATTAGGTTATTAACACAGCGGCACACACATCGATAGTGCGGTGAAATAGGAAAACCCGTTACTTCTGAACTATCCGAAACCACATATGCTTTACTAAAGACATTATTTCACTTCCTTCTTATTAACTTTTTACTATCTATCTATCACCTCTTGCAAAGCATAACGCACTATAAAACGTGTACTTATTGCGATGAGTGATATAAAGGATTATGAGAAAAACCAAACAAATTGAGATTTGAGAACTTCACAAAAGCATTACTTTTCTGGTAAAACACAAGACACAAGACGGTTCAGATCTTTGCTTAGAACCCCAGAAATTCACAGCGCCCCACAACACACACACACACACACACACACACACACACACACACACACATGCATATCACTTACTTTGCTCACCACGCTCGCTTCATCTCAAGGACGCACCATCAACAAATATGAAATATTTTCTTTTAAGATGAAAATAGCTCTGCAAACTTTTGAGATAAAATAAAGAATCATGAGAACAACCCATTAGTCCAGAGCTTTTCTCTGTGCCAGAAATTCACAGCACCAAACACCAACCATGTTTTCAGAGTCCCAGAAATTCTCATAGGGGTTTTTGGCCGTGGAGACCTTAAAAGTCAGGGTCTTTTTAGTGCTTTTAAAGGTCTTTTTAACTCGGCCCTAAATTCTAATAGGGGTTTTGGCACTGGAGACCTTAAAAAGTCAGGGTCTTTTTAGTGCTTTTAAAGGTCTTTTTTTCTGCCCTAAAAAATCTCATGACCCAAAAAAGGGTCTTTTTTCGTTGTGGCAGAATATCTCATAGGGATACTGGCACACCTCGGATATACTCATAGGGGTACTGACCCAGTAGACCTCTAAAGGTCGAGGTCTTTTTCATTGTGCCAGAAAGTCTCATAGGGATACTGGCCCACCTCGGATATACGCATAGGGGTACTGACCCAGTAGACTTCTAAAGGTCGAGGTCTTTTTAGTGCTTTTTAAGGTCTTTTTGGGGGTGTTTTTAGAGGTCTACTATGCCAGTACCCCTATAGTAGTATACTTCTAACAAGCACATATCTTTAACTTGGTTTAGTATGTAAAGAGCAATAAAAATTGGAGGATGATAATTATAAAACCCAACAGATCATCAGACAAAACAATATGTGATTCATTGAAATGTTGGTAGCCTCCCATTAGACTTTATTAATGCCTCACTGCACTCTTGTTGTGGTTTGTCTGTATTATTCAAGTGAAATAGTCTAGGGGGATTATTAAAGCCATTAAGTAGTACAACGAAATACAGTAGAACCTATCTCGTGTGGAGACCTTTGTAAAAAATGAAAATTGTCCATGTAAGGCAGATGTCCTGAACAGAGAGGTTTTTAATATAGCAATGAAGTAATTGGAGAAGAGAAATGTGTACATACAATACGGGTCTTCTAAATATAAAAGTGCCTACTTAGACAGGTTTCACTGTACCTCGCACCTTATTTCAGCATTTCAGCAAGTATTACTGTGTATTAATTTCATAATATCTGAGGATTTCATAAAATTGCATAAATAGTTTCTGTTGAATTAACATTTTATGAAGAGAGGTGACTATACTTGCACATAGCCACACGAATGTTCATTTATGCATCAAAGAATTAACACTAATCAGTACATTGTCGGTCCATTCTTGTGATCATTTTCATAGTGGAACATGGAACATGAGAAATTATAGTGGGACATGCAACATAGAGGTAAAAAAATAGTGGAACATGGAACTCATGGCCCCGGCATCACCCCACTCTTTTAAGGTCTGGTGCCCCACAATTCCCACCTTAAAGGTTCACGTCATTGACAATGAAGGACATACATTAGAACCACCCATGAGACTGGTTAAAATTGTCAGAAGACACATAAAAATTGCATTTCACGGCACCCCGTACCCGGACCCGTTTCGGACACCTGGTTTGCGTGTCATATATTCCGTGTTCTACCCGTGGTTTCAGTTATGGGTTCTAGATCTAATGAAATCAAAGGAGTGAGACTCCTGAGAAAAGCCGAGCTTGAGATTCGAGATTGTTATGCAACAATATCGGCCGGGAGTGCATAGTGACCATGGTGGCAATGACTTGATAATCGAGGTTGTTGTGCTAATCTTTATAATCGTAATACAAACTGAGATACCGCTGTTAAGCAAACTTTAACATGATATTTGTATAATGTATGCCCTGTTATAAGTCTCTCTTGAATGAAATGTGCGTGAAATTACTACAACATGCGATATAAATCGAAGTTGTTGCATGCATGCCGGATAGACAGAAAAAAAGAACAAACATGGCGTATCAATTTTGATCGGCTGCAGCTCATTAACATCGGCGATTGTCGGATGGATGGTTCAAGTTTCATTGATGAATTCAAATTGGGCACTAATTTCAGCGTGTATGAATAGGCTTATAGTAAACGTAGTGGCAGTTAACCGGGAACAGAATGAAACGCCTACGACGGCTATAAAGCTCGAGTCTTCTGCGAAGCTCGGCTTTAAAAATCACGCCAATATGGATAATGGGACATGCTAGCGCTATAAAGGCCACATACTCGGCCCACATAGGTGTCATTTTGGAGCCCTATATGTAGTCTACATAATGAGCTTCACGTAGAGTAGAGCTGGATGGGTGTGTTGGAGGGCCGCCATATGCTGTAGAATGCGCCTAACTTGTATATATGCACACACAATGTCATATGGCACACAATGTCATATGGCACACTGTGTCACATCGCTCAACGCCGTGAATGGTAGACCACACCTCCAGCAGGAATCACATAACGTCCTCTTTCTCCAAAACCGACTAAGTACACGAGCCTCGGTTTCAGTGTTAGGTTACGTATCGATATACGCTATACGTACACGATGAAAACATTATTACGTCATTAGTTCTCAGAATTAACTGTATTCAGTATTTAAAAGTGTATATGACGTATAAAACGCTAATTTCTCGGATTATTTAAAGAATTATAGATGATGCACTTGGTTTGATGAAAGGATTGATTTGTAATTACTTCAAAAAGGCAATTTCCTCGAAAATAGCATGCAGCGGATGCCATCAGTAAATTTGGTCGAGCTGGATACACTACTAGTACTAAAAACATTACTGTTAGTATTAGTAATAATTGCAGCAACGTTCATAATAGTACTACTACTGACTTTTCACATACTAAAACTAAAACGTCTGTTAGCCATGTTTTAGATCTAGTCACGACACCATTATCATTAAACTAGCTTCCCAGATAAACAATATCTCAATTTAAAGTCTATATAGAAGACGGAGGAGAAACTTTTATAAGGTTACAACGAGTTGTTGATTTATTGAGTTGAAAAATATTCGAAAGACATGACGAAAGTTCATACACTTCGAGGCGTCCCTGGCGACGGCACATCGGGCGGTGCCGGTGCCACTGCCGGTGGCAGTGGCAGCAACCAACGTGTCGTCTTGTGCAGCAGGAAAGAGAGTCGAAGATGTGTGATCAGCAGATGATGATTATTTTCCTCGTCATTGGCATTGTTGCCGGAATTATTTTGGGAACCAGTATCCGCACCAGTGTTGATTGGTCGGAAAATGCCCCGGATCCTTTGGATGCCAAAAGAAAACGAATGTATTTGGGATTCCTTGGTGAGCTGTTCCTTCGTATGTTGAAATGTATGATCATCCCACTGATCGTCTCTTCCTTGATTTCTGGTCTAGCTGCATTACCTGTTAAATCAGCTGGGAAAATTGGTTTTGATGGCTCTTGCCTATTATGGCGCCAACCACTTTCATAGCGGTCATCCTGGGTATCATATTAGTGGTGAGCATCGAACCTGGATCGTATGCTGTAAGAGGTCCAAAGAAGGAGAGAGTGCAAGAGGGTGCCGATTTCATACTGGATCTTATCAGGTGAGGTAAAAGCTTTTTCTATTTTACTTCATTATTTCATATTATCCCTCTTTTTTTAAAAAAAAAAAAAATAAATTTTAAAAAGTTTTTCAAAAAAACCAAAAATCTCACGGGTAAATGAAATTTAAACCAAATAAAGGGTTCCCC
>CM032669.1:13690135-13715546 GCA_019095985.1 Streblospio benedicti
TTGTTTGTCCCCTTTTGGGTTTTTTAAAAAAGGGGTTGTTTTGTTTTTTAAAAAATTTCCTCAAAAATAGCATGCAGCGGATGCCATCAGTAAATTTGGTCGAGCTGATACACTACTAGTACTAAAAACATTACTGTTAGTATAGTAATAATTGCAGCAATGTTCATAATAGTACTACTACTGACTTTTCACATACTAAAACTAAAAACGTCTGTTAAATATGTTTTAGATCTAGTCACGACACCATTATCATTAAACTAGCTTCCCAGATAAACAATATCTCAATTTAAAGTCTATATAGAAGACGGAGGAGAAACTTTTATAAGGTTACAACGAGTTGTTGATTTATTGAGTTGAAAAATATTCGAAAGACATGACGAAAGTTCATACACTTCGAGGCGTCCCTGGCGACGGCACATCGGGCGGTGCCAGTGCCACTGGCAGTGGCAGTGGCAGCAACCAACGTGTCGTCTTGTGCAGCAGGAAAGGAGTCCGAAGATGTGTGATCAGCAATTTGATGATTATTTTCCTCGTCATTGGCATTGTTGCCGGAATTATTTTGGGAACCAGTATCCGCACCAGTGTTGATTGGTCGGAAAATGCCCCGGATCCTTTGGATGCCAAAAGAAAACGAATGTATTTGGGATTCCTTGGTGAGCTGTTCCTTCGTATGTTGAAATGTATGATCATCCCACTGATCGTCTCTTCCTTGATTTCTGGTCTAGCTGCATTACCTGTTAAATCAGCTGGGAAAATTGGTTTGATGGCTCTTGCCTATTATGGCATAACCACTTTCATAGCGGTCATCCTGGGTATCATATTAGTGGTGAGCATCGAACCTGGATCGTATGCTGTAAGAGGTCCAAAGAAGGAGAGAGTGCAAGAGGGTGCCGATTTCATACTGGATCTTATCAGGTAGAGTTTAAAGCTTTCATTTTACTTCATTATTTCACTATTATACCCTCTTTAATTATAGTCGTTCAAACCAACTTAAAATGCTACGCTAAACTGAGAATTTAAACCAAGTAATTAGTTGCATCACAATGTAAACCTAAAAATACTCTATCATTTTTATGTATTTAGATGTGCTAACATAATATCATAACACGTCTACTTTATCCATATAAGAGTTAAATATACTATTCAATTGTATAATTTTAGAAACGTGATTCCTCCAAACATCATTGAAGCGACATTTCATCAGGTGAATATCTTTTCATTGATAAATTATGTGCGGTTTCCTTTAAAAGTCTGTATGTGAATGATATCAAGGCAGAACTCACTAAAGTTATAGGACTTCTCTTGTGACCAAATGTATGATACATTAATTGCTTTTTATATAGAAGAAAAAAGCACAATACAGATACCCCTTTCTGTCATGGTTGCTACATTCTGGAAGATTTACAACCTGCTCCAGGCTTCGGTGGCAAAGTTGCTGGTTGTTTTTGTGCACCTTGCTTTAGCATTATTGAGTCACGTAACATATACAATCCCAAACATGTGTACAAATTTCATTGATACTGGAGTTCCACTTTGCTTCAATTCGATAGAGCTCGGATTGATCTGCGAGCAATCTCTTCAGAGCCTGGAGTCTCTTCCTCATGCTCCAGTTCTCATGTATGATGATCTTAACTTACTTCTTGGGATCATGTGACTGTCCACTTTTGCTTCTAAACATGAGTTGGCATTCTGCATATCACATAACTCAATGCCAAAGCGAGGTACACAAAAACAATCAGTGAAGCCTGAAACAGAAGGAACGCCCTGGCTACACATGCATCGTTACACATGACTGAGAGAAGTATCTGATTAGATTTTTCCTTGTTTATGAAGAATCCAGATGCTAAGAAAATATAGCTATAAATTATAATGTTTAATTTAGAGCAATCATAAATAAGTTCCCTATGGAATAAAACTACATAAGTTAATATACCCCGATCCCTGGACCCCGATACATGATTTAATAGCACAATCAGTCATGGTATCATCGTGGCTGGTCTAACATACGTTATCATCACATATGCATGTCTGTAATTCTTTTCATGATGATAAAGTTATACATACTTGGTTCATCTTGTAGAGTTCTACTATTTACACGACAGAGAAGGTGGACAGAATAATTAATGTCACAATGAGAAATGCAACAACTAATGAAACATGGATCAAACAAGGTAAATTTATCACAATAGAATTTTTGTTTGAATTGCTGTGTGATGGAAATCGTTCATTATGTGTAGCCCTAACCCTCTTAGAGCCACTTACGAATAATGTGTTTCACCTCTGAATGCTAAGACGAGAAATGATTTCGATAAATATAAAGCCGGCAAGAATTATTCCATGGCTTAAAATGTATATTCTTGCTAAAGATAACTATCCGTATTTGAATTGTCTGCTCTATGCGATTATATAAACAGTTTCAGCAGATACTAGCTTTGATTTGAATTACTTTCAACAACATGAGCTACAGTATTCTTAATTTCTTCAGCTGTTCTGTCCGACTGGTGTGTTGCATTTAATATGACCAGAGTGCAAGTTGCTTTAAAAATGTCTGTGCAACCACCACAGAAACATAGTTTTGAGGAAACTTCAAGTTTGATTGTTTGTTTGTTTTTTTGTTTTTTACTTAGTCCCCTCATTTTCAAAATGGCACCCTCTTTGAAGTTCACTGGGCCCATAGGTCCCCCCCAACAAAAAGCTAAATTGAAAACTGCACATGCTAGGTTTTATTGCAAGCAAATACGAGTTTTTGAAGCATCACATTTGCTGTTTAATCTACGCAAAATGTGAGTGAATAAATACCCTTGCAAATAAAATAGAAATTCTATTATTAATCAGTGGATTTCTCACAAAAATTTCATCGCAATGTTGAGTTAAAGTTGTTGCTGACACACCAGAATATGAAACAAAACGTACAAGCATTTGCATACGAATTTCCACTGTGCACTAAATGGAGGTAAAAACTGGGGCAACTACATTCGCCTTGGCATTAAGAGGATCATATGTTACATTATATAGAAATGCTTGACAAATGACATTGTCACAATGATCCAAATGATACAGCACCTGCTTTTTACCCCTGTAAATTCTGAAACATTTAGGGCCCGGTCATTTACAATTTGCTGGGGGGGTCAGGCAGATTGAAAGATCCAAGAAGGAAAGTCCGACCCCCCAAATATAATACAAAATGAAAGTCCGACCCCCCCCCCCATTAATGAGAAATGAATCCGTTCAAGTGAAATCCATTCAAGTCATTGAATTTTGTAAAGAGTCATTGAAAAAATTAAATTTAGTAGTAATAAGTCATTGAATTTTCGTTAAACTGGTAATTAAAATGCTGTTTGACTAGAGATTATTATAATTTGGCACCTTGATATCTTCCAAAGTCTCATTTCTGTGGTTTTGCACACACAACATAATATATGGTAAAATTTCTATTTCTGTAGATGTGTGCAAAAGAAGAATAGAACTCAATTATTTACATACTATTGTCATCTTCGATCTTTACATAACCCCTATTTAGATGAAACTAGGTATCTAGAAAAATTTCTTGAAAAAATTAAGGTCCAAAAATTAAAATCTAAAATAAAGTCTCAAGGGATTCATAAATATGAATTTTGAAATGAGTGTAACTCTAATTCAGATTCTAATGCAGATTCAGTCTGAGATATTACCATGTATATCACTTCCCATTTTTTCATCATTATCGTACTCTTTTTTTAAGGCATCCTCCCCACCCCCCAAAGCTCTGAGAATGAGTCTTTGGGTTGCATCACATGTGGGTACTGTCTGAGTTCCTAGAAGTTACCTGGATATTGTAACTTTTCACAAAAACCTGATTTTGCAAAATGTTGATGCAAAGACTGAAGTATAGAAATTTCTATCAGTTATTTATTTTTTCATTTCATTTTTAAAGAAATATATTACACAGAAAACAGACGGACTCCATTTGATGGAACTGTACAAATACACAATACAATAAGAAGATAAATGATGAGATGATAAGCAAGAAGCATCTTCGAAGACACTATTTTTGTTGTTTGGTGATCTGAAAGAGAAAGATGATACTCTAAATAATGATATTCCAAACACATGTAAAGAGATCATGACTCCAATTGTGGATATTATATACCGTAATACAATGTAAGGGGGCAATGGTTCCCAACTTACCACATTATAAGTAGATGTGTGTACTTTTAAAAGTAGGATCGTTGCACGTTATCCAGAAGTACCTTCCTTGATTTCCACTTTTGATTAAAGCTTTAACATATTCGTCAACTTTTTGACATCTGGCAACTTTTAAAAGAACAGCGTGTAAAAATTAAACAGTACTCAAACGTTTTTATCTATTTTGGTTTAAGTTTCCTCTAGGCTACTAGCTTGTTGTCGTTATATTATAATGTAGTGAAATATAGGAACAATTTGACACATTTATTTCTGGTTTCTATGAAATACTGTTGAAAACTAGGTCACCAGTAGCTTATGAGAATGTAAGTTTAGGATGTAATAGTTACCTTTTATTGGGTCCTCCTGTTTGGGTTCTTTAGATTTTGCACAATTGTTTTTTCTCTTCATGAAGCTTGGTAGTGTTGGCAATATTAACCAGGGGATGGCTAGATGTATATTTATTTATTTTAAATGATTAATATGTAAAAGATGAATAGTTTTGTGAATTAGAGCACTGCACAGCCAGTTTGTGTGCAGTCATTTTGTCTGTCATGCAGCTAAAGTAATGTTGTATAAACAATATTTTGCCGACATGTATTTTTGCACACCTGGTGTCATCATTTATCAGATTTCTTTGATTATAAGTACAATGCAGTTTTATTAGACTAAAGTAGTGTGAAGAAGTGTAGTAAATAGAACACACGAGCTGACTGTACACACAAATCTGTGCAGTGATCTAGGTACCAACGTTTATGAAATTGTGTTTTATCATAATCATGTCCAATACAACTTTAATAATACATGTACTATGAAACGGATACTTACCACATAGCGGCACAAAAGGAGACTACATACATCACGTAAATTATCATTATAGCAGCTCCAATAAGGCAATATTTGTTTTCTTCTGAAATGCAAACCAAGAAATTATGATTAGGATGGTAAAAATGAATTTTTGTTCTCATTTGAGGGTCAAAAACCCTTATGATGAAAATAAAATCTAATAAAGCGTGTTGAAGAAGTTGAAAATCTAATGCATTCTGTGAAAGAATTCTACTACACATCAATTTTTAGAATTGTCAATATAGAATAGAATTTTGAAATATGGAAATAATCTTAATTATGTATTTTGCCATGTACTGGTATTGTAACGTTTGATAATCACATGGACTTTTCCAACCAATACTTATGAAGAGATCATCCAAAAATTTTCTTTCACAATTTGTTTTCATCGAAGCCTTTACAAATGGTGCTTCATGAAATATCAAAGCCATAAAGGCTACAAATATGAATACTCTTAAAAGTAATTTCTGTTTCTCCATTTCAGTTTATTTCAGCAATGTAAACTGCTGTTTAGTCACTATGTATCACACAGATCATGTGGCTATAAACGGATTCCTATAAACATAGACACATTGTCTGCCTTTCCATTTCATCAATAACTCTCAACAATATGAACTACAATTAGCTAAATCATGTACTGTTGGGTTACCATGTAGCTTATAAAGCATGTGACTTTTTCTCTGTATTCTCATTGGTTAATGACATGACATCGCCACCAGAAAAATATGACCATTTTCATTGGTTGTTCGATTATGACATCATCAGTAGAGGAGTGAAGCACTATGGGTAATTTAAGTTGTGACATCACAGGAAAATATTCCATGATTTAGGGTCTAGTCCTAAAAACTTTAAGGATGGCACATATTTCTGCTAGTAAAAAAACTTACTAAGGGTTCATTATATTACCTTACATACTGACTCGATGATTTTGGCATTGCGGGCAGACAAGTGTACAAGGGCATATGGAAAGTACACATTGGAAAAGGACATGTGATTTTGCATCCTACAAACCCATTTTTGGGTGAGGTAGAAGTAGTTGGATGTATGTAAAATGTACAATTTGAAATAGCGTCTGAGGCTATTTCAAACAGAAAAACAATCTTAAAACCCATATGTGTAGCTCAGTTTCATTCAGGGTTTGACTGACGAACAATCCCTCCAATACATTGGAGGTAGTTGCCTCCGATGGCTCAAAGTAGCTACGGCGCTGTTGTAGCATTATCATAAGTGACTTTATGTCTGATTATGATCATTAGTAATGCTGGTATAATAAACGAAGTAGAAATAAGTATGAGATACTTAGATGAATTGCATTTAAATTTTTGTCAATTCACATTTGTCAATAAAACCTTTCTTTGTTTTGCAAATTTCATGCGATTATGCTTGCTCTTTCTTTTTCCCTCAAAACCAAAAGTGTGACCCCTCCAATGGTCTTCAAATTGAAAGAATGACCCCCCCCCCCCCGACTTCAATTTTGAAAGTATGACCCCCACCCCACCCCACCCCACTATCTGCCTGAACCCCCCAGCAAATTGTAAATGACCAGACCCTTACAAAGCAATCAAATTATGTAAGACAGAGAAAATACAAAAAAACACTAAAATAAATATGATGTGCATTGTTGACATAAGAAAAACTAAAATAAATATGTTCTTAGATGTACATTGTTGACATAAGAAAAACATGATAAATGTTAATAATGTCTAGCCGATTTCTTTAGAAAAAAATGGGTCCTATACTAAAATTGTGGACTTTAAACCGAAGAATAACACAGGAGGCACTAATGTCCTTGGTCTTGTGGTGTTTTCTGTCTTGCTGGGTTTCATTGTGGGACATCTTGGAGACAAGGCTAAAGTGTTCAAGGATGCTGTGGATGGTTTGAATTGGGCAATCATTGATATGGTCAAGCTCATTATCTGGTAAGGGATTATTCTTTTGATATTTACTGTATCTTTAGACCAGTTAAACAGTTGTGTAGATATATTTGCAATTTGTTTAATTTTAGACAACACAGATGGTCTCATTGTTGTTGTTTTTTTACTACTTATTCTGTGTGTTTGGAGACAATAAAATCTTTGTTTAATTTACTTTAATCTGACGTCTGATTGTTGGCTAAAAGGGCCATCCTAGAACCAATTAATGTGCATTTTATTCTTAATATTGTATTTTTAATGTTTAGTCATTGTTTTAGGCTATTTCTTGATTTTTACGTTTTTTTTATAAATTGTTAATTAAAATAATATTCCCTGAAGAGGACACTTACGTGTCGAAACGTCGGAATAAAGTAAATTAAACAAAGATTTTATTGTCTCCAAACACACAGAATAAGTAGTAAAAAACAACAAGTTGTGTAGATATTTATATTTGTTCAGTTAGTTAGTCTTTTTCAAACTGCTCGTTTTTAAGCAAAAATGACTGATGTTTTTCAGGTTTGCACCTATTGGTATCTGCTTTCTTCTAGCAGAGAGGATTGTGCGCATGACAGATCCAGATAAAGAGTTTGCTGCGCTTGCTGTGTACATGGCCACAGTTTCAGCTGGACTGCTTATTCATGGATTTATCTTTCTTCCTGTGATCTATTTTCTGGCCACTAGAAAGAATCCATTCGTGTTTGGACTTCACATGATGAAGGCTTTAGTGAATGCCTTGGGAACAGCTTCCAGGTGAAAAAAACAACATACAAAGATAAATTTGCAACATTTTTATTATTTGTGATTATATCAAAAAAGTGATTTGAATGCTTGCTTTTCATTCATAAGAAAACCATGATAACAAAAAATGCAAAAAATTGCTTTATAAAAGCTGGAACATGATATAAAGCAATAACATAAGATGTGCGTTTCATTCATACTGCTTTGTTTAAGCCATAATTAACACACTGAAATTCCGAACATATGCTTTATAATATATTTGATTGTTGTACAATGTATTGTCATCTATAATTAGCTCGGCCACTCTTCCCATCACCCTCCGCTGTATGGAGTTCAACGCGGGTGTTGATACACGCATCTCTATGTTCATGCTGCCGGTGGGTGCTACCATCAACATGGACGGCACCGCGCTCTACGAGGCCGTCGCCGCCATCTTCATTGCACAGATCAACAACATCAAACTGAACGGGGGCCAAACCATAACCATTGCGTAAGTAAATATCATGGGCACTTGGTACAGTGGTAGGTCAACGATTGCTTTCATTTTTTTTGCCCTGTGGCAGTATCTTATAAAATATTATGAACTGCTTCTGTACAAGTTCTCATGGAAAATTGCTATTTTTTCCCCTGTCATCTTTCTATGCAATAATTTTTTAGTATGAGTTGCTACTGCTACATAGATTGTAAACAAAAAAACTAGAAGACAGGAAAACAAAATTTTACTGCACTTTTATGATATATTATATTTCCCTGCTTATTAACAAGTTATTAATAACTTTTTTTTATAAATGTGTTGATAAGAGTGGCTATGATCCTATGAAAATATCTAATGAACAAGGCAATCTAGTAGTTTTAAACGTTTTATAAGAGTCTTGTCATGTAGTGAACAACATGTGGTCTCATTTTTTATTTTATTTTCTATCTTTTTTGTTGTTCAAATATTAATCAAAATGTCACTTTCTTCAGTTTGTATTTTACACAAGTCATAGCCCTACTTTGACTTGTTGTTTCTATAACTTTTTAATCATTTTGTTAAACAAATGCTATTGTAATTTTATAGTCATAAAAGTATTATGCACATGGTTTGTGTTTAATGTATCTGTGCATACAAACGCAATATCTATATTTGTAAGTGGTTAAGATTAGTTTACATCTAGAACATTGAGTGAGCTTTACATCTGAACATATCTAGCTCCTAATGTGTCAACAAAGACGTGCTTGAGTCTGCCAGTAGAGAACCAGGTTCAATGTCACAGCAATGTGTAACACAAACCCATGATTTTTTAATCCAAAGCTGCAAATGATTAGTCTTGCCCTATGGTGTATGGATTTGAAAAATAATCCAGGACTACAAATATTACATGTCAAAATGCCATAAAAACGACACGCCTTACCTTATATACGGGCACATTATGAATAAAACTTATTCGACATTAGTTTAGTAAATACACGGTTTTTAAAATAGGTTTTAGATGATCAACCAAGTCGACACATAATGTATCGCTGGAATGTGGAAGAGCACACGGGATGTGCAAATGCACATTACCTTAGAAAGTCAGTCGTTTACAACACTAATCATGCATCTAGTGTCTTCTATCCACCACAAATTTTCACCATATCCATATGTACTTTTGATTTCTCAAGCACAATGATGACAATGTCGTATCTACCACTATGTTTGATACTAAAATCACCCAATATCATTGTATTTTTTTTTAATACTCGTCTCTTTAATTTTGCAACATTACGTTACTGGAGAGCACACAAACTAATTAATTTTCAATAATTCTCATTATTTCTACTTTCATATATCGTTGACAGGTCGTGTTGGTGCAGGTGCATTGTGCATTTCACGACACCAAGCAGTAGTCTCAATCATCGAGGCTGTCTACCGCATAAATGACAGCACACGTAACCTGGGCTTCGTGATTGAGACTAAATCTATTTACAACACGTCATTTAAATCGAGTGCATTTTTGTGCGCCGGTAAAAGCGTATACACGATGCGTGGTTCAATCGAGTACATTCGATAATGGCGGCGCCCATATGCGAGCAAAAATATCAGTATTTTAAGGAAAAAAGTACAAGTTTTTATAATATTTGGTCATTTCCCCTGAATTTTGGAATTTCTCAATTCCGATTGTAATGATCGGAATTGACTTCATATTTCGGAATGATTCCGAAATTTCGCAAAATACTTGGCAACTCTGCACGAGTAACATAGAAAAAGAATGGAAAGCATTTGTTTCACTACCAACAAAGCTGGGAATGATTAGTCTTACCTTATCACTTTTTAAAATCATTTTGTGAAACAAATGCTATTGTAATTTTATAGTCATAAAAGCATTATATACATGGGGAGGAACTTGATAATTAATCCACTTCTTTCCTCCCTGGCCATTTATATTACTACTTATATGTGATTTTAAATAGTTTTGTGTTTTTATGATTATTGTAAATTGCCTGAATTTTATATTATTAATATTTTTATACACATGGCAAATAAATAACAAGTTAGTGCAATATATGGATACTAAATTGTATTAGTGATAGTGAAAATGATAATTTCTGGACAGACTGTAGCTATATTGGCGGCCATGATTAATGATTTCCTCAAAACTGTATAAATTTCAGATATTGTGATTGCTTACAAAATTTTGTAGAAATGGCAATTACATAGGACTAATTTTACAAATTTGATATTCTGTCTATGTATTTTTAAGTGACAAATAAAGAACACCTATTTTAAGAATTGTAAATACTTTATTATAGCTATACAACCAAATATTTACTATAAATCAAAATTTGAGAAAAAAGCCTCCACATAAACAAATTTTTCTACTTTACATAATGGCATTGTCAAACCAAATAATAATTCGACAACTCAAAAGTTGCATAATTTGGAAAAATGCATCATTTTAATCAAATTTCAAATTAAAACAAATTTTTTTTTAAACAATAATTTTTAGCACACTTCTTACGTGCCTTTAGAGATTTAATTACATGAGTTGAAGTGCAATACTATGCTGTCAATATAAGAGTCTTGTCATGTAGTGAACAACATGTGGTCTCATTTTTATTTATTTTTTCTATCTTATTTTATTGTTTAAATATTAAATTTCAAATTAAAAATCTTTTTATTTTTAAACAGAACAATATTTCGCACAGTTCTTAGGTTCCTTTAAAGAAGTGTGCCAAAAATTATGCTGTTTAAAAATTTTTTTTTTTTTTTTAATTTGAATTTTGATATTTGAACAACAAAAAAGATGGAAAATAAAATTAAAAAAATATGCTGTCAATGTTTTCAGGTATAAGTCTTAGAACTTAGTCATCTACTCTAGTAAGTAGAATGTAAATACTAGAATAGAATATAGAAATAGAATGAATGTAAATGTGGTGGTTTATAGTCATGATCCAAGTATTTTGCTCTCACAACTTACATTTTACACCAGGTCATTGGCATCCAGGCTTGTCACACTATATCTTTCTCAACTTCCTGGGGAGCATACAGCACATTCCTACCATAGCGCAGACGTGCTTATCACTCACATTTGCGTTCACTCGCCTGACCTGTACCTATTTAATGTGTAGGTACCACGGAGCAGTGTGCAACCTGTAAGGATTAAGCTTGCTCAACACCTACCACCAGACCCGACCCGTAACCGAAGTTACCGAACCCACAACCTTCTGGTCACTAGTCCAACTCCATATCCGTTCAACCACAGAAGCACACTATATAGGGACACAGAGTGAAATATAAGAGATAGTTTGTCAGGTGCCATCAAATGCTGAAACTGCAGTGCATATATTCTCTGAAATATAATACAATCTTTCTCACAGTATCACGGCAACTGCTGCTGCGATTGGGGCCGCTGGTGTACCCGAGGCGGGGCTGGTCACCATGTCCATTGTGCTGTCTGCTGTGGGGCTCCCCCTAGAGGACGTGGCGCTCATTCTTGCCGTCGACTGGCTTCTGTAAGTTCATGATTACACCAAGACAGTGAAAATTATAGGGGCAAACATCTTACGACATTACTGTCGACCCTTTCATATGAGAACTCTCACAAATGCAGATTGCATTTCACTGGACTAGACATTTGATATTAAACAGGTATGAATCATACATGGAATAAGCTGTTGGCAAACGCATGATTCATAATCCATTCCTGGTGTTAGGTTAACAAATTGAAGTGAAAAGTGTATCTTTCATGCATGTTTTTTGCATAATTTATGAAAATATTTAGAGCTAACTATTATCTTTTCCAAATTAATTATATAATTTCAGATTGGAAAACTACTGCTCTATATTAAATATCATATATTTTTTGTAGAGATCGCTTTCGTACCACCATTAATGTATGGGGTGATTCGATTGGCTGTGGTGTGGTTGAAGCTCTTTGCCAGAAAGAGCTTGCCAAAATGGATCTACACAGTAGAAGTACAGTAATTGCCTCAGAAAAATCTAAAGCTACTACTATTCCAAGTGTAGCTGACAAAAAAGATGATGCTGCTGCCAAAGGTAGAGAAAATGATTATGAAATGAAGACAGATGATAAGCCAGAAGCTAATGAAACCAAGGAAGAGGAGCTTCATTCAGTTTTAAGTATTACTGGTAGTTGAATAAAATGTTTATTTCGATTGTGTCATCTAAAAATAACTTTAATTGTTTAACTGGAACAACGTGATATTCTAAATACCCAGTAAGTGTTATACCTGATCATTGGTATATCAGTAGCAAATCAGTGATTCATAACAATCATTTTAATCTGTAGCAATGTGAGAGGCATATCCTGGTGTCTGGGAACATCATTCAATGAATTAATATTTTGATCAACATTGTATGTTATGTATAAATAGTTGTAATACCATAGTTTTAAGGAAGTGGCTAGGGAGCCGCCATTTTTCAGCACCCTAGTCTACCCTCAGTGTGTAAGCTAGGGAGCCGACGAAAATATTGAATGTTTTGATTACAACATAGACAACCACTTTTTATGCATACCGTATTTCCGCGTTTTGTAGCCTAGGCGTTTATTGTTTTCAAAACATGTCTAGCATAGGCGTTTAAATGAAGGAGGCATTAATTAACGCTAAACCATCACCTTAAGTTAGACACACCTGAGGAAGCCACAATAACTTACTCAGAGTAACTTCAAATAAACGCCCCCACTTGCTTCCAAGTGTATAATTGGAGGGATTAGTGTGTGATCCCACTGTTTTACAATGAAGAAATATGTCATGGTTTTGAGGGCAATATGCATGAATCAATGCCCAAATTTTGTGAATATTGCCCGAGCTTGCGAGGGCAATATTCACAAAATGAGGGCATTGATTCATGCATATTGGCCGAAAAACCATGACATATATTCATTATACCATGATTAACCTTCACAAACAGTTTTTATTAAATGGGAAAAGCTCTCCACTGGTCACACCGAATGACATGTCTTTCTACCTTCTACTGGTTGTGCACACATTATTAGCATTATCCGATTTTTTAACATTTCTTTAAGCAATTTTTAATCACTGTAACTAATAACACAAGGTTTATCACATTTCAAAGCACCATTTTTACTTACAAATTATTTCTGAACAAAAGATTCGTTCGACTACAATACAGCGATACTAGTCCAAACAGTTCACGAAGTTACAAGCTAACAACCACATCGTAGGTAATCAACATATTAATCAACTTGGCGCCGGCGGTGTTCTCTTTGATAAGTGCCGGCCTTGAATAGGCGTTAGTCCGAGGGAGGCTTTTATACAACAGAGGCGTTTATTGATGTAAAGTTGTGTCTAACCCGGCGTCTATTTGAGGGGAGGCTACAATTTGGGCAGAGGCTACAAAATGCGGAAATATGGTCTATGATATTTGCATAAAACATTAAAAATGTTTATATTGAGAGCCTATAATATATTGAGTAGGCCTACTAAATTTAATTCAATTATATGAATACATCTGACATATTCTTACGTACAAAGCACAATTTCATGTACTTTGTACGTAAGTATATGTCAGATGTATTCATATAATTGAATTAAAGCACTATGCATGTCTATTAGCTTACCATTTTAATAAGAAATATATTACCTTTACATTATTCTGTTATCCTATATTGAATGATTTAGTTACATCATATTGGTTATATGTATGCATTACATATTTGCACAAACCCTTGATTTTCGTAATAGTTACTGGTAAAAGATGGTTATGTGAGCCTAAAATAAGCATGTATTTCGACATCGGCTCCCTAGCCACTTCCTAGTTTTAATGTTTAGAATTTACTTTGCATGTTACATAGTAAGTAGGTAGCAAACACATTTGCATAAAGATAATCCTCGTTCACATGAAAGTGATGTAAATCGCTCAATCAATGCAATATTATTAGCAATATTATAGCAATTAATAGCAATATTATTATGCAATTCACAGTAGCCGATATTGTTACAAAATGATGTCACTTTGTTGTTTGCACTCCAATTGTCATACATATGTATGAGTGTAAATTTCATTGTGGTAGAGAAGATCTGTAACGTTTCAATGTTCACCGAAATGATACCGGTATGTGATTTAAAATATGTGCAAGATTGACAATACAATAAGGAGTTGTTTTGATGATGTAAATATTCTGCAGATTCTTTTCACTATTTTACTTTTCTGGTATTATGAACTTGACTTTTTGATGATGTAAATATTCTGTTTAATCATTATGATGTATTATATGGTTTTTACCGTTTAGTACTATGCACTATATTATATTTTATCTATCATACATTGCACTTAAATAAGTAAATTATTATTAGCATTTTATTTAATGAATAAATGTACAAATCTATATTGTTTACACATTGTATTGTATACGAGAGGCAATTAATTAATTTATACATTTTAACCATTGATGATTGTGATGTGATTTTTAATGGCAATATTTAAGCTTGAACATGAAGGTTTGAATTTGGGATGGTTAGCTTTCCATGATGAATAAAGTATTGAATTATTTTTCAATGGCTTTACTGTGTTATGTTCTTCTTTCTAATGTGTTTTTCCCCAAGTTTGCTTGTGAATACAATTATTTTCTCTGGCTGATTTTCTCTTGCTAGAAAATCATTATTCTTTGCAACAGTGTTAACTACTGAGGCTATCAGTAGTAGATGTAGATCTTTGAGTATTATCTAGTAATTTATCGAAGTATAGATAAGGTATCTACATCAAATGATTTGGTATACATGTAACATAATATAGAAATAATTTACATTCTGATATGATTGTAATGCTACATATACGAGAATGACAATTGTCACAATGCAAACTTCATTGACACCATCAGTGGTGATTATGTCCATCAAGGCTGCCACCTTCAATCATCAGAAAGATAACGTTTGCCGTATAAAGTAAAACCTTGTGGTGAAGTGAATTTTATCTCTTTTTAAGTTTCACACCTAATGTAATGTTGCTACCACCTACAGAAGAAAAAATGAGAGTTCTTAAAATTTGCCAAATGTCGATAAATACAAAGTGAGCAATTTTGACAATGAATGAGTTTGGGAATACATGTATTCAGTTGTGCAGTTTTACATAATTCATATTGTTAAAATAAGACACCTTTTTCCCATTTTAATTGAAAGATTAACTCAATTCAATCAAAAACAAAACATTGGCCTATACATTTTCGGTATTAATTACTGCTGTCTTTGAATAATTGGATTTAATTGTACTTTCATTTTTTTTACTTTGTATTGAGCAATTCACATTACAAATTATTTCAAAAGTAGTTATAGGGCTAATGACAAACTTATGAATATATATGAAGCAATCATCAACACATCTGTTAAAAACTTTTTATAAAGGATTTTGAGGACTTCTGTACTAATTAAATAATTAAATAATCTGTCTATTTGGCCTCAATCCAGATCTAATTGTTCCTTTAAATAGAGAATGAACATAAACTAAATTACAAAATAAATATTAACAAATTTACAAAAATAACTGACCAATCTGACAGGACACGACAGTATATTATACCCAAGCCCCGATTGGGTTGGTTAAGACTATACGCACGATGTCTGTAGGCTATGAACTCAACTCAGAATTCAGCACGATTTTCAGCATGATTTTCAGCAAAACGCAACAGATGACCCCGTGGTTTTGAACGAATTACGTACATCACGTTTAGATAAGTACGTCACACGTACGTTGATAAACGAGGTGGTTGCACCTACTGTACTCAATAATGGATAACGTAACACTTTCATATCGGCTATGGAGAAGTAATTACACAATAAAAACAGTTTAATGTGGATACTAGCTGTCATTATCCCACTGAATGTTGCCATTTGAAATCCGGGTGGTCTGTCTGCGAATGAATGTACGTTTATCAAAACGGGAATAGTTCAATATTTAAGGCTGTGGAGCTTATAAAACTGCGTAATTCTTCATACATCTAGGTAAAATTTACTACTGAATCCGATTTCATGCATAATAAATGTTTACTTACAACATTTCTGAGTGAAAACATTTTTAAACATTGGTTGTTTATTCCCGGGATGGCAAAATATCTACGTAGTTGACACAATCATTTTATTCGTTTTCAAAGAAACACACCATATACGGAGCCCAGCTTTCATAAGACTGCTGTCAAACACCTTATCTGTGACCCGACATTTGAATTGTCATCAAATAATATATATACAGTCTACAACTATCCTTTTGTGCTAGGTTTTATAAGCTCACATTGATAGCCTTTCGGACCTTCCCGGTCCTTCTTCAGTCTGCCAACTGCCTAATCGTCACGTGATCGTGGTGTGACGTCGTCGGCAGAGGCGTCCTCACACCAATATTTTCTATACTTTATGACAATCTTTCGTATTAATTTATCATATTCATTATCATAATAAAGAATCATTCATAATAATTCTTTTTCCTTATTTTTCTACACATAAAGAAGACATACGTGTGTAATATGAGGGGTTTGGGCCTTAAGCAACTGCTTATGTATACATATTATAGTAACACACATACAATTAATATTTTGCGCATGCCATATCTGGGTACCGTATTTCCATGTTTTGTAGCCTAGGCTTTTATTGATCTCAAAATGTGTCTAGCATAGGTGTTTATTATTAAAAAAAATTATTTGATCAACTTACGTTAGACACACATGAGGGAGCCACCTCACTCAAGTAGCTTCAAATAAACGCCGCAACTTGCTCCCAAGTGTATAATTACAGGGATTAGTGTATGATCCCACTCGTAACGTAAGTTACAAGCAACCAACCACATCGTAGATAATAAAGATATTAATTAACTTGGTGCCGGTGGTGGTCTCTTTAATAAGCGCCCACTTTGCATAGGTGTTAATACAATTAGGGAGGCATTTATTGATTTAACATTGCGTCTAACCCGGCGTCTATTTTTGGGGAGGCTACAATTTGGGCAGAGACTACAAAATGCGGAAATACGGTATGTCTACATTTCATCAATAAAAACTATTACAAAATAATAACTTAATGCCTCTATCTCTTTGTTTAATTTTTCATAAAAGTCATTTAGCAAGCATCTAATTTATTTTCATCAATAAACATGTTATTTATGATAACAAATACCAACTACAATGTAACTTAGTGTCTGTGTTTGATTATAAAATAACATGATTGCTCATTATACAAAATTACTCCATGCATACATATAATTATTAGTACATGTGTATGTCATTCATGGATAAATTGAATAATGTTCAATTTCTTGGTTTCACAACAAGCTTGTGATTTGGTGGCATGACAACATCTCGCCCTACGTTTTCCAAGCCAACCTGGTAGCCTGTTTGAGGCTCGATAGTGAATCTGGAATAACCATAAAATGACTAAATATTAGAATTGTCATGTACAGTATAGGTGTATGTGAAAGGTCTCAGGTTCAATCCCCGACATCTCCACCAGTATGTCATGAGTGTTTTTACTCTGACATAAGGAAGTAGAAAGACCATGGAGATGGATCCGATTGAATACTATTTATTAACTAACTCTACAATCCTGTACACAGATTTATATCTTCTCTTCTTATAGACTAATGCAGCCTACGGCATCTGACCATCATAAGGCTTGCAGTATTGGTTAGAATGAACCAAGCTTATTAGTCTGATTAGACTCATAAGCTATACTGTACATGACAGAATATATCTATATCTTCATACGGATGTTGAATACAAATTCAAAGATTGTCATCTCATTCTTGAATGTCTAACACAATTCTATATTCATTCTTGAATGTCTAACACAATTATTGTAAACAGAACAAAATTTTCATGAATATGCTATATATGAAATAGTGTGTTGCTCAATGGACAGTAATGATAAACTCACCTCTGCAGCATCATTGTTGTGAGCATGTGTAGTTCCTGTTTAGCAAATCCTTCTCCTACACATGACCGCTTGCCCACAGAAAATGGCTGGAAGAGAAATGAAACAAGTATAACTAAGAGTCCACACTATAGATTTTAAATGCATTCCATAAAATTTTAAGTTACCAGAAATCCATTTTGTTGGAAGAAATATTTTCCATTTTCATCCAGCCATCTCTCTGGTATAAACGCCTCTGGATCCTTCCAGTTTTTTGGATCCATATGAATTGACCAAGTGTTTGATACCACAGTGGTGCCTTTTGGTATGTCATAGCCACCTGTAGTATTGAACAAGAAAATATAACAGTAAAAGTAGCACTGACTCAGATATATGTAATTTAAAACCGATTTATGTTTTAAACAGAAAACATTGAAGTATGTCTAACACGTTTTACTATGATGAGTGAAAGTCACATCTATATTTTCCAAACAATGTTTTATTATTAGGAAATAGTTATAAAAAATGGCTTTGTGGTACTTAACCTACTAGATGCGCCGCCCCACCACATTGACCGTTATCTTAGCAGGTTGTCACATGTACATTTTAGTGATGTGACGATCTGCTGACGTACGTCGATGTGGTGGCACGCGCATCTAGCCGTATTTGCTGGTGTAGACATCTTAGGTATCATGCAGAGGTATACATTAACGTATTTTAATAGGATATACATTAATGTATTTTAATAGGATATTTCTTTCGTGAATTTTGTGTTTATTGTTTTTATGATAATTAGTAACCTTTGAAACTGCATTTTTGTACATTTGTCATAACGAAAAATCACAACGAAAAATGAATCTCATGACATTATGTTTACCACTGATTTTTTCCCAGAGTACTCCAAATAAGAGGTGTTAAGCTGAACGTTTGCAGCCTCTCAGAACCAAAGGGTCATATCAGCATTGAATAAAAGTATTAAGCTGGTTCCCTTTGACATAATGAGTTACATATATACTTCTGATTGTAGTAGTAGTTTACAAGTAGCTTTGGGTCGAAAAGATAAAGTGTTGTGGGCGGAGGACAATTTTTCCAGCAGGTGGATGAGGTCCTTTTAACTAAATAGATGTATCACCTGCTTTTATGTCTTCGCAGGTCTCGTGGAAAACGCCAGTTGGTACCACAGCTCTGATTCTCATGACTTCATGGAGGAAAGCGTCCACGAAAGGCAACTGCTCTCTGCTATTCACGTTGACTTTACCATCACTGCCTGAATAATGGCAATTTGTTGATCTGTCGCAGTTTGTAATCTACCTGTGATCGGCTGCTTCAAGAAGGAAATGTTTTCAACAGCAGCAATATAAAGAGTTTATACTAATCTACATTATTTGACTAACATTCTATAACGCAGCATTTGCAACAGCATCGGCTACTAAGTACATAAATTAACTTTGGATGAGTACAACGAGAGGGAAATAATTTGGAAACAATAATTTTCTATGCAAGAGTTATACAATTTACCCAGAACCTGATCCACTTCGTCTTGTGCCCGTTTCTGTAGCTCCGGGAAGGCAGCCAGATATGACCAGACCCACATCAGGGTCAAACGCGTAGTGTCAGTGCCCGCTACAGGAGCAAGGGAAAGAATTGGTGGCATCTAGTAGCTGCCAAGATTTACATTATTCCCAACTAGACTAGTCTGATTTAAAAGTTAGAGTAAAACAATGTGGATTTATTTTGTTTTTATGCATTCAGTGGCTTAAAACGTTATCAAATATATCTATCAAAATTATCTTAAAATTCCTATATTAAAACTTTGTTTAGATACAACCTAAAAATTTAAATAAACATGATTTTATATTGTGATAGATGTCATAATGGTCCTCGTCAAT
Organism: Streblospio benedicti; assembly: GCA_019095985.1. Classification (NCBI taxonomy): domain Eukaryota; kingdom Metazoa; phylum Annelida; class Polychaeta; order Spionida; family Spionidae; genus Streblospio; species Streblospio benedicti. Next base: position 13,710,015 of record CM032669.1, read on the forward strand.
ATTTTTACTTTTTTAAAAGTTCTTCTAATATGAGGTCAAATGAGGGTGATGGGTTAGATCAGGAATGTTTTGACCTCCACCAGTGCTGTAGGAATTGAAAGCTATAGTGGCCCTGACTTATGACCATTTATGATAATGTATAATTGTAGTCTTTAATAAAACAAAATCACATCCACATTGAAAACAATACAGAATTTGGGCCAAAGATACAACAAAAGCAGTGTCCCTGAACTAAGCTTATGGTTGTAGAGGGATACCAAGAAGTAAGCTTTGTCCTCTTGTGTCATCTTGTGATCTTATATGCTACTTATTTTTCAATAAAAGAAACTCTAGATGCAATAGACCAGTCACAGAACAGACCATGATTCTTTTAAAAATTACTTGATAATTATGAACAGAAATTTGATTGCAACAATTAAAGCATAAAGTTTTTCAACCATTGGATTGTATCCTGGTGAAATAAAGTATCACAATACTGATATTATGGAAAATTATAACAGCGAATATCAGATAATTGTAAGCAGCACCATACCCAAGAAGAGATCAAAGATAGTGAAGAGTAGGTTGTCCTCAGTCAAAAGCTTCATGGCTTTGTGGTCTTCGGGATTGGCTTCTGCTTCTTTCATCTCATGGATCAAGTGGTAGGTGAAGTCTGTCAACTGGTCTACAAGTACAGAATCAGAAGAAAATAGCTGACACCACTAGCTTCAATAGCGTGGTGTGACGCAAAAGTTGGAAGCCCTGCATCTCCTTATTTATGCCCTTCCTTAGAGTCATAAATTTAATTTTAAATTTTAGTGTGTAAACACAGGGCTGCACTTCCAGACTTTTAAGTGTTGACCATCCTCATGTATTTTGTTTGTTTGTTGTTTGTTTGATTTTTGTTTTGTTTCTGTGTTAATGTTTTTTACCCAAAATGGTATTGCCATTAGCATCCCCATATACTCGTTCTCGAGGCGTATATATTCATTACTGGAGGATGTAATAAGATTTGTCCTATTTACAGCCAAAACCCCATAAAGAATGTTCAAAAATCAATATCACCTATGTTAAGTCACTGTCAAATAGAAAAAACGGATGAAACACGCATGTACCACGGATAGATTTTTGTCGTGTGTCGTTCATCCGTGGAGATACGGCGACCATCAGTGCCTCGTCCGTTTTATAATCAATTACGCTGAAGAGATTTTATACGGGTAAATGTCCGCGCTAATCATTTTGGAATGTTCAAAAGTATTTGAGCGGATAGATTTTCATATCGTCCGTGGACTGTACGTGATATTACCGTGATACAAACGTACATTGTCCGTAAAACGTCCGCGCGATACGCTATTTATCCGATATTCATCTGTGCTAGGTTTATTCAGTACTTTGCAACCAAAATATCATGTTAGCGTGAGTGTATGTGGAGTGTACGTGGATGATCCGTGTATCATCTGTGTTTTGTAAGTGTATTGTCCGTGTATCATTCGTGTTAAACCTGCTTAAGGTTTTTGTCATTTTTTTCATGGAGCCCCACGTATCAAGAAAACAACAAAGCATTTGTACGTCCTACATACGTGTTTCATCCGTTTTTTCTCTGTGACAGTGACTTTACTATCTGTTTTAGTGGGAAACAATGTGCTTAGTAGTATAGAATCATCTAACATGGCATTGTATAAAACAATGACCCCCTAATGACCACAAATGACCAATCACTGTGTTGCCGGTTAATCGTTTGATGCCAAACACCCAGTAAACCTTTTGTTTGGTGGGCAGCATTACCATTCACCACTTTCAGGAAAGAAAATTTAATGTAAATATTCCTGCGACACTATCATCAAACTTGCCAATGTTAGTTCCGGGTGAATCTAGACTAACACGGTATTAAATATTTAAAGGTTGTTTTCAAGTATCATTTAACGTGTGGAAAATACTCTCCTAATATGATTTTGAAGAAGGCACGCCTCAAATAGATGTATTTACTTCATTTTCCAACGTTTATCAGCGTAACAGCCATCAATGTTATGTAGAATACACATTTTGAATGATATAGCATTAAATGTGATTGTAAATGGTCTTATAACATACACTGGAAGTACGCATACAAATATGTGTCTCAAAATCAAATAAAAAAGACAAGTGCGCAGCTTTTCTGCGCTACTTGGAAATGAAGAATAGCACGAGCTCTCATCACAAACTGGCTGTTGTGGTCAAATACAGGTATTACAGAAGATGGTCAAGGCTCTCAGTGACCAGTATATGTACTACTGCAACAGACTAAATGATTTTCGTACACAATGCAGACAATGAATCAATGGCCAGTTTGGAACCGATTGTGAGAGGGAATTCACATATGATCGAGTACTCGAGTACGAGACGGGAACAGGGAGGTGAGTATTCAATAGAGTAGGAAACATTTCTAACCGTGGGGACTCTGAGTGACACACTGATGGTTATTATTAATGTTATACTCACCCCGAACATACATGTTTTGTGCTTTTGTTAACAGACCTTGTAAGCACTAACCTGAATCATAAGACTTCATGTGGTCTCTCCACGCTTTCTCAATATACCCCTTGAATTCCTCCATGAACTCCTACAAATATCACCAAAATGTCACCAAACAAAATTGTTTTTCTTCGTGGTCGTATTTTCCCATTTGTTTTATCTGCAGCTCTGTCTCAGAACAGTAGTCATCAGTATAATATAAAAAATGACGTGTCACATCATGATGTCATTGGGTCTGCTCCCTTGATATCATGAGTGATCTCAAAATGTTAATATATGTGGCTAAGAAAAAATGTTTATGGCTTTCGTCACAGTTGTAAGGCTACTCAGTACTTGTAAATTTTAGACATGCTTGTGTGGTTTGGTCAAGTTATTTACCTTTATAACTTTGGGAGTTTTAGTCTGAATAAATCTCAATTTTGGGTAGAATTCAGTCAAGTCAAAGTGTCCAAGACTTTGTTCTACTTTTTTCATCAAAGCCATCACATTCTGCAGAAAAGGATCTTGAAACTTGAACCTGAAATAATATAACCTTATCAGGCATAGATCTAATACTGCTTGAGCATTCTTTGTTCCAATAGCCATTTGACTAAACTGGGTAAATATATAACAACAGTTTTTAAAGTAATTAAAGCTTAAACTTTTAAAGAAAAAACAGTTTATTGAAATCACTTAACATTAAACACAAGTTATTAACAGTGGTCAAGTTATTGGCAACATCAAAAACTTTTATTAACATTCCCAAAACAAATATTCATCTACTACACCCTCTATGATAGTTTTGTCCACTACGGTCACACCAACACAAATAATGTAAAACATGCATGCTTGGAGGAGATAAGACATATGATTGTGTGGATGTTGCGATGTCTTGGAACAATTATAGAATTCACTACCAAATATATTTAATATTATAATAGTATTATCAATATTCATTAGTTTGCTAATTAGCATTAGTATTAACATCAATCATGATTATTGTTGAATATATTTTGCAGTATATTTCAACAAATCAGGGGGCTCTGCACCCTGAAATGCCCGCACATACAACCGGACTACATTTTGGAAGTGAATTCTATAATTTAGCCAACTTGAGCAATGTAAATAACTTGAGTATGATGTCTCTCATATCTGTGTCACAATTCTATTAGAACCTACTTAGTTCCAAAAGCCATGGATGCGAGTATATTGTAGGCCAGTAAGAAGGCACACTCGTACGGCTCCAGGTGTCCAGCCGTCTCTATGTGATCCACCAGACACTTGAACGCAGACTCCAGGTAAGACTCCAGAGACTCGCCAGTGGAAAATTTCCTGCTCAACATATTTTTTAGGCATATTTAGGTTGAATCATAAAAATGAAGTAGAAAGATTCGGGCGTGCAAAAACTAGGCAAAAGTACCGATTACTGCACTTTGTTGACAGAAAAACTAGGTCTTTGCTTGCACAAATTCGCTGTGGCATTCTGCCTCTTAGAATACATCTCTAGACTCATGAAAGACTGTGTGAACTCTGCAATACTGGAAAAGTTGAATCAGAAATGCACTTTATATGTGAATGTTATATGTGAATGTTCAGTATATGATAATGTCAGAAGTAATATGTATAATCAAGTTGATTTATCATGTAATGAATTTCTGTATAATCAAGTTGATTTATCATGTAATGAATTTCCTATCATTAATTTGCAAAACAAATTTATATATTTAATGAAAAACAGATGGAGAGATCGATGTATCAAAATTTATTAGTCAAAGATGGATTATTCGAAAAAATAATTTATATAAATGAGGACTATGTTTTGTTTTGTCATGTTGTTGGTTGGGTTTTGTTCTTCTTTGATTTTAGTTGTATTTTACTTCAACACAGAGTGTGCAAGCATCAACAAGCAAGTTTATTAAAGAACAATATCCATGTACAATACTAAAGGTGTATTCATTTTGAGAAAAATCCTTTATACTTGCTTTATTATAAGCCAAATATTTTATACCTCTTGTCAAGAGGGCTTCATCAAGGCCAATGTTCAGTTAATGTCAGACAGTATCAACACAGCTGCAGACATCACATGATATCAGGAAGTGGGTCAGTGGCGGGGTGGGGGTCGTGGGCGGTCGTGTGTTCCGGATGCCCTCGGCTTAAGTAGACTGTCATAGCTGTGTGATAGCATATACGCACCTTCATCACGATTCATAGTGTTTTTTGTGCTGCGTATGGCTATCGATTCTCTGATTTGTCTATCTCTTACACTAGATTCCTTTCCAACAATCTTTGTTTATCCCAATCTGGGGTATGGTTGTGTTGGACCATGTGATCAGTTATCGCGGACTTGTGTAGTTCACTAGCGGAGGAGAGATCTGTAGCCTGGTTTCGAACACCTTTGCTGTGCTCATCTACGTCCTTCTTGTGTTCTGCGAGGCTAACACCAAACTTCCTCCCTGTCTCACCTATATAGGCACTGTCACAGCTTTTACAACCTATCTTGTAACTACAGCCACAAATGCCTTTTTGCTCAATCTTGTCCTTAGGATGCACTAAGATTTAACAGATAATTAAAGTATGGTTCATGTTCTATCTTTTATCGATAATTCAGTACTAAATTCGTCCAAGCATTATATTTTAAAAAAAATGTTTTGATGATAGTTTCCACTTGTACAGGTTTGGCGTACGAAATATTGCTCACATTATGGGAATTTCACGAGATGTAGTTGTGACTACCGTAAAATGTCTCCCTGATTGCAAACACCACATTATCCACATACCACTTTGCCAGAATTATGGTTACTAATATTCATGGGTAAATATGTATATCAAAACTTATTTTTTCCTTAAGTAAACATATTGGCAATTTATCTTTAGATGGTTATCTCTGACTATGTATTTTTATTACGTCTAACTTGTGCGTTCCCTTGGAGATGTACGTAATAATCAACCCTACAATGGATGTGCCCATAATTTGAGCACTTTCTAGAGGTGTTCTACCCATGAAATGAAGGTAAAATGAAAAGAAAAATCTTTAATATTACCCTGGCACAACATAGACAACCC
>CM032669.1:13715646-13728649 GCA_019095985.1 Streblospio benedicti
CATAGAGTTCCTTAAACCACTGAGTTGAAGTAGATGCAGAATACAGATTTCCCAATTAATATCAATGTGAGGCAGCCTATGCCATGAAACACACTTGTCTGCCTCATTCACTATCTGTTGCCCATAGCAATCCATATATATTCTATATTGCTCCTGAAATTGTCTGCCATTCTCCCTTATGAGTGAAACAAATAGCACCTGCTGATTGCATAATATTATGTATCTTACAATATTACAAGCATATGTTTCTTTCATTATAATTTCTACCATCACTCTTAAACTCCTTCCAGCTTCATACATACCCATGTAAAATGTTGCCATTTCGCCATAGTCCTCTGTCAGTTTACAAAATGTTTTGTACACACAATTGTCCACCATTTCTGCAACAGATAAAATAGTTCTGCGTTGGACATTTATTATACTGTGTATTTATCTACCAATAACGTGTATGGGTATCAGGTTACACCCCCCCACAAGCAAATGCAGTTGTGGATGAAGCCAACAAAGAGACAATAGCTATTGTCTCTTTATAAATATCAGCATCTAGATGCTGATATTTATATCAGAAACTCAGCTGGTGTGTACAAACTCCCCATACCCCCAAATATACGAATAGAAAAAACACCAAAGCCACAAAACAAACGTTTGAATTTGTCTGAAATGGTATTTATAGACGGCGTAAGAAATAACACACATTTTTCTCTTTTTATAGTAGGAACATTAGTGAGGCAAAGGCCTGCGTGTTTGGTCTCATTGAGGCAAAAACCTATGCAGCAACCATAATTTGTGGAGTAGCTGTCCATATCTATAGACACTAACATGTTAATTGTTTTTCTCAACATTCTATGAAGTTGTATTCCAAGAAATGTTAGAATTACACTGGGATTTACCATCTGGCTTTCATCATATATATTATACCATGTAAATGATAAACCTTTGGATATAATTACAAAAAACATTTTCACAAAATACATGCATATAATTTCTACGTTGAGTTTCTTATAATTATACGCACGGTGTAAGTTTCCCAATATTGGCAAAGGCCTGGGTCCTGGAGGCAGCTTGTACTGACTTGGACGCAGTACTCTCCACAGCACATATAATGCCGAGGCAGCCTCTACAGTATACAGCCCGATCCTGGCAGCGTCCCCAGACAGGCTGAGTTTGGAGGAGACATAGTCCACCAGCCAATCAGGAGCCAGCTTCTCAAGGTACTCAGCTGGGAGGCGGAGACGCATTCTGGTAAAGATCTGGTGGTAACCTAAAATGAAACAAATGTTAACAAAGAGATGACAGCCTCTTACTGTCTTGCTCTGTCACAGAAGTGGCCCAGGGGATGGCTCTATCGAGTGTCATGCACACCCTGATGGCTACTAAATGTTCAGGAAAAAAAGACCCTTTTAAAAGCAGGGAATCAAAGACAGAAATAGAACACAGATATGTGGCAGAGCCTAATCCATTTGTGATTAAGAAGCTGGCCAGGTCTCTAAGCGTCTGGGAAGGTTGGCCTAAAGGTCTAAGGCGCCTGTCCGTGCACATATGACCGGTATGGTGTGAAGAGGAAATTATGCTGAATAATACACAATAACTCAACGTAGCGACTTGTATATCAAAATTTGGACAATCAAGCTATGACTTCTAACTACCCTTACTAATTATGCACCAAAGGATGTCAGTTTTACAGAAATCCATTTTGTTCAAAGGAAGTTATGGGGGAAAAGGTGAGTTTGGATGATTAAAGTACAAACTCTAGCATTCCACATATACATGGTGTTCAATCGATCTCCAGTTAATGGGCTTAATCAACTGGTTTTGTGCAGTAATTGTTTACTTTTGAAATCGGCGTTTTGGATCTTTCACTGTAAACAGGCTGAAACTCAATCTTGAGTACAATTTCTTTCGTCCATGCACTATAAGAATACATGTGGCACCTACTGATGCATTATATCTCCACTCACATACATATGTAGGTTGGTTTCTGCTTCTAAGTCTGCAATACATAACCACCCACCTTCAAAATTGACGTTATCTAATAGAAAATGGTGAATATTGTGGTTGTAAAGACTTAATTCAGGCAACATATGAATGAGAATATATCTGATACTCGATAGAAAACAGATATCACTAATCCCATGCTTGTTAAAACCATATAATTGCACAAAAAATACTTAAGTCATGGTAAACTTTGATCAACAGTTTCGTGTGTCGTACAAACCAGTTTCTGTGGATTTGGAGACTTAGCACAATATATAAGTGGATAATTTAGATCCAATGCATAAGGTAGTTTTCAGTCAAGTATATGCTACACGGCTGACCCATATTAGGGCTTGATGAAACAATATAAGACAAAATATCGCTCATTTTCTGACAGTAGACAGCCATGTGGAAGGAGGGTCCTCAACTATTGCAGACTTAGCAGTAAAACCAGACCGTGCAAGTGGACATACAATCCATTCTGTTACAGAGTATCCTTGCTTGGCAGAACAGTGAGTGTAGAATTGAATTCACAAGCAAACTTGGGGAAAAATATATAGTTATTCATAGAATCACAGACCTTAACATGTCTGGAACATTAGACCTCCCAAAAATTTCCGTCCTCAGGTGGGATTCGAACCCACGACCTCTGGGTTGAAATGATGATTGACCAAGTATGTAGGCTGTGGGTTAGAGAAATTGGTTCGTCCGAGTAACCTTTTAACAGCCCGCTGCTTGGGATGATGGTATCATTCTGGTCTCACAACCTTGGGGTCCTGAGTTTGAGTACCGTTAGGGCCACTCGATATAGTAAAATGGAAGATGTCTCTTCAGCTATGTCAATACAGTGGCAGGAGCTTGCTTGGCAAAACAGTGAGAGTAGAATTGATATCTTTACAGAGTTTATACTCTAAGTTGCTTCCAGTCCCAGCCTCATTACTATGAGCTGCACTGATGAGTCCAAATGGGACAAAACAGTACTCTCTGCACATACGAGTACTACGTTCCCTTACTTTGTGTTCGTTTGAGCATGCTCTTGAGGTGCTGCTTTGCCAATACCTAGTGCTTCACTCCCTGCTCTGCAGTTTGAGCACTCTAGCAAGTATGCAGGGGTCTGGCCTAAATATGCTTCAACAGTTTATACTCTTTGTTGCTACCAGTCCCAACCTCATTTCTCTGAGCTGCACTGATGAGTCCTAATAGGACAAAACAGTACTGTCTGCTGATGCAAGTATGTTTTGATAAATGTATTAGATGGCTTGTTGATATTTGCTAGAGCTCATTTTAATAGGTGTATTCATCTTACAATACAACTTAATTCAATTATAATTGAAAAATACCTCATTTGAAGTTGAAAACTCCGGATTGTAATATCCTTTATAGGAAAATGACAAGCAGCCTATAAACCATTCAAATATACATAGCTATCAAAAAATGACCCAATAAATGACAAACCACTGACACACAAAATATGACCAAATGAATAACCCACAAAGCGGCGGCAAAGTAATACAGACACCCTTGTAATGTGAAATTAGTTTTTGTAGTGATATTCAGCTTCTAACCACAATATACATGTGCCATTGAGAATGTTCATTCATACGTAAGCTAAATGCTTGATTGCATTAACTGGGCGTGCAGTTTACGGTTGTAAATATTCTGTTTCCATCAAGTTTACATGATGGTTTACATGATGGTTTACATGACTTCCCTGTTTACTTATTATACACAGAATGTTTTCATTTCAGGACCGATAATGTTATAGGAGAGTGACCTACCATATTTGTCATACTGACACACATTTTAGGCCAAGATCGAAAAGCAACCATCATGCTAATGATAACAAATGTCAACATTGAATTACGTGATAGTAATGTCTGTGATAGCAATGTCTGTCTCGAAGACCGGATCTCCAATGACAATATTTGACGACTATTGATGAAGGATTTGAAAAAAAATCTATCTTCCTCTGATTTTACCATGTTTTTCTCTGATTGTACCATGATCCGCTAGAGGCCCTCAGTTTTATCCATAACAGTCTATCCACCATGACAATGCCATGTGTTATTACATATTATTATCATAATACTCATCGATTAATCCTACCTGGATCAGCCTGTTAATCCCGCCAGTAGCACAGCCATAATGCAAAGACAATAAATCATGGCTGTTCAAATAAACTTTTTGGATGAAAGTGTTGACAGTTTAACACTGTCAGTAAGCGCCTATCACAGAACTGTTATCCTTAAGACCCAGTCAGACAGTCACGGGGGATTCACGTGTTTTACCTCGGGTTTTTACTGTTTTGGGAGTTGATAAATGCATGAAGGAAACATTATTCTACTGCTACTGGTTTAAAGGGACATGCACAGCAAATGCCTCCTTAGATAGATTGAATAAAATATTTTGTTTTTTGATACACTTGGCATGCTGCTCCTAATAACTTATGATTTTACAATTATTAGTATGTGTTTTTTATAAAATATCAGTACTCATAAAATGTAGGCTACCATAATGATTGTCAGTTTCATATCTCCCCTAGAAAAAAGGAGCACTACATTATTTTACAGCCTCTATTACCCGTGCACCGACAGCCAAGACCAGCTTGTCAGAAATATTTATTAAGACTGACACAATTTATTGACAGACATATTTTTGGGGACATTTCATAAAACCAGTTTAGAGTAATGATTAATTGTGAGAAAATGAAAAATTCCAGTTACATGTATATTAGATCAAAATGTATATACATTCAAATGGCTCAGCAAGTACTATTTATGTTGCATAAAAGGTTGATGTGACATGAAATTCACCTGTACATGTCTCTTTAATACACCTCCAAAGAAACAATGATATGTGCCAAACCATTGAATTGAACTCATTAGCCTAGGCTTCAATATTCAGGACTATATGACATGGCTTTCACCCAAAATCATGTTTGAGTACAGGTCATGGATAGAGAAAGTATGCAGAGTAGCTGTTGACTGCACACTGACCGCACATAGTTTTGTACGGTATGTGTAACAGTTGTTGCATGCCTTATGGTGTATGTTGTCGATGGTTTATATTTCTTCAACTTTTGAAGGCAACCATGTAGCCAAAATGTATTGTTCACAAGTAGTTATTTTCTGTTTATACTTTATCTTAGAATATGCAGATTTTGGCCTGTCCATAAAAAATGTATTATGTTGTGTGTGTAGCATTTGGTTTGGTATAATCACATGATAAAAATAAGACCACCTCCATATAGAGACTACTTGATGACAGTCCATAAATGTTCGTAATAAAGAGGGTATGTTGTAACTTGCACAATGAGAAAAGGAGCTTAATTTAGGGTTTGTTTATTTGATAATACATGTATGAGTAATCGTGAAATGGAATTCAAATAGTCAAAACTAATGATTTATGCATGGAATACATGTAGACACAAATAAAATTGTCATAAAATTAAAAGTCAAGATAGACCCTGATCCACACCTAAAGAACCAAAATTATTGCATAATCAGTCATTAAACATCATACACTAAACATTCACAATATGAATATCCATATATTTGTTGTACTTGTTGAACAGACACGCAAATAAAGGTATTTTTAAAGCCACACCTGGTATCGGAATGATTTATCAAATATATAGATTTTTCCTCCACAAATACAATATATACATTTTATCAATACTCATACAAAATACATTAAAATAAAAGTCAAAATTTACTTCTTTAGCTCCTTTTTACTTCCCGGTTTCAAATGAAGGGGGTCATGGCACAAATATTTTTCTTCTTTGGCATGTCCACGCCTACGCAAGCCATTGAATATACAAATCTTTCTATACAACACAGTAGTTCGTAGTGCCATACTAGTGACACCTTGGATTTGGGATTGCTGCCTGTATTGTCATAGTCAACAGTTTCCCAAGGAAAGTTACGCAGTTTGCGGACAATCAATTTAATACATCATTGCACCCCACTAGTGCGACAATGTTCTGCACACCCAACATAAGATATTCATATTTTACTGTTCTTTCATCAGTTTTGTTGATACCCTGAACTGGGTTCACTAAGGCACACGACAACACTCGTCCTCCCTGCTGTATTCCAACGAGTGCGGACTGGTGATTTTTTTTTACATGCCTGTCGCCAATTAACATAAGCGTTTGAAACGGTGAGTCTCTCAGCTCCATCAGTAGTCTGCCTAGCATGTTGCGTCCATTACTGTAAAACTAGAATTGTTTGCGCACAATTTAATTTGCGAATTTCGTGGGTAGGTGCAAAAACGCAAACTTAAATAGTCCGCAAACATTAATCGCCTATGTAAAGTAGGTGTAGGATGGACCAAAATCGCAAAAATAGTCACAAAATAATTCATAGATAAAATTGCAAAATTTAATAGCCACAAAATATTCAAGTTTTACAGTAATTGCCGCTCCGCGCTTGGCCTATGTTAGTGATCGTACGCGGGCATATATATTGCAGTTTCAATGATACACTCTCGTAAAAGCAATCCATTTCTCGGCATACGCTGCTTATTGGTTTTAGTGACCTATCAGTAGTTCTTGCATAATTCATGTGATTTTTTCATCACGTTAAATTCTTGATGTACATGCACGCACAACTCATTTTATATGTGATTAATGCGTTTACACTATTTTAATCATACATGACCTGCTTTTTACGGGCGTGTTCATAAAGTACCGGGGAGGGGGCTTCGGATCGGTAATATTCAAAACTCGAAAACTTTTCTGGTCCTCCCGCTTGGCATAGGGGACACTTTTCGGGAGTTATAGTAAAGATGACGTCAGAAAGATGTACATGGTCTAAAACTCTGTATATTACCAATACTGGCTGTGTATATGCTAGCCCGCGGGCCAGATATCGAAACCCTCCCCCACCTTTGGGATTTTTGGAGACCCATATATTATTAAAGCCTGATATCTTAGCTTTAAAACTTGACATGTTGGATGTTTTACAACCTTGACAATAAAAAGTTATGGATATTTTAGTATGGAAGGATCGGAGAAAAAAATTGGAAAAACTGAAACACCCTTTCACTGATTTAATTAGCTCTTATATGAAAACTAACATGTGCATCTTATATGAATGGAAATTGTGGTGGTGGGTTGGGGCTTTGCATGTTGAGGCCCCCCCGGTGTTTTGAAGTGCCCAGTCTGGCGGTCCAAGTCGCTTCCTTGGCCAATAGGATTTGTTTGGATGATAGGGTGTTTGGGAGGGGTTCTTTGTTGGTTGTTGTCTTTTTATTATTATTTTTTTGCAGTGGGATGGTGTCTAGAATGGTGAGTTTGGCTAGTCTGATGTCACCGCAGTCCGAGAAGTGGAGGTGTAGTAATCTGGATCTATTGTGTTTGGTGGCTGTTGCCTGGTGGTCCACGTAATCCTGTCTTGTAATGTGTTGTTTGTACCGAGTGGCCAGGCTTTGCTGGGTATATCCTACATATCCCGCAAGGCAGACATTGCATTGTATTAGATATACAATGCCTTTTGTGTTACAATTGGCGTGGTGTGGCAACCGGATTGGTTTTGGTTGCAATTGTGGGGGGTGTCAGTAGGGAGGGGGTTTAATATGTCCACGTGTGTTGTTGTGGTAAGGTTGCCTGTGTTGCAAGCGATGCATTTTGGTTTGCCACAGGGGTGTGAGCCCAGTGGTTGCTGGTTTTGTTGGATTTTCCATTTTGCGAATAGGCGGCAAAGTTTACTGTTAGAATATCCCCTTGTTTTGAGTGTTATGAATAAGGATTTGACCTCCTGGGTGAACAGTGAGTGAGATGAACAGATTCTGTTGTATCTAATAAGTTGGGATTTGAATATACCATCGTAAACATGGGGTGGGTGAAATGATTGTGTATGGAGGAGGCTGCGTGTGTCTGTAGGTTTGCGGTAAACCTTCGTGTCCAGGAGGCCTGTATTTTGAAAGCCAGAGCCCTTGAAGATGGTGACATCCAGGAAATTAATTTGTTCTGTGGAGTGGTCAATGGTGAATTTAATGGAGCTGTTAATGCTGTTGAAGGCTTCCTGTATGTGGGTGGCTTGTTTACCGTCCCCCTGGAACACCAAAAAGATGTCGTCCAGGAATCGACAATAATAAAGAATTTGGATGTTAATTTTGGCAAGTGCTAATTTCTCTAGTTGTGCCATGAAGATGTTTGCTAGCCTAGGGGAGTAACAATGCCCCATAGCAGCTCCTGATGTCTGGATGTATGGGGTATCGAAGAAAAGGAATGTGTTGTTGCTGAGGCACAATTGTAGTAGTTTACATGTATGTTCTATGTATGGGTTTTCTGTATCAATGTTGTAATGTTGTGCCATTGCCGAGCGGACAGCTCGCACTCCCTGGGAGTTGTTTATGTTGGTGTAGAGACTGACAATGTCCATGGTGGCCAGAATGGCATTTTTTGGGAATTGTGTGTTTTTTAGTTTTTCCAGGAAGTGTTGGGTGTCCTTAATGTAGGACTGGTGTGTAACGCTGAATGGCGTAAGAATTCTATCAATATATTTTGCTAATTGGTAGGTAATTGAATTGGTATCACTAATTATCGGTCTTCCCGGCGGCATTTTGCCAGGGATGGTCCAGGCCGACATATTCTTGTGAATTTTAGGTAAAAGGTACAGACGACGTTGTCGTGCCTTCGGTTGTGGGCATATTTGTTGGAATTGTTTGTAGTTTATGTGTCCATTTTGTAAGAACCATTTGAGTGATTCCTTACATTGTTGTACAAGAGTGGATGTTTGGTGGGCCAGCTCCGTTTCTGTAATGTTTTGGAGCGATCGGTAATGTATGGTATTGGACAGTTGTTTGAAGCCTTCTAGCAAGTATGCCTCAGGGTGGACCCTGCCATTACCACGATGCAACTACCCTTATCCGCTGGTTTTATGATGATTTTGTTCGACTTGATGAGTGAGGAAAGTTGTTTTATTGTGTGTTTCCATTGTAATGGGGTGTTGGTGTGTGCGATATGTAGGGGTTTGTGTTTTTTTAGAGAGTGTTTGAGTGTTTGTAATATGTTTAAGATTTGTGCCGGGATGGCTTCCTTAGGAGGCCTGGCCTCTGTGGGTGGGAGGAAGGGTGTTGGGTCTTTTGGTGGTTGTGATTTCATGATCCAGGCCCATTGGATTCGTCTAGATAGGCGATCCCAAGGGTGATTGTGTGGTAGCTGGCACCAAAGATTATAGGTTCGTGTGGCACGGGCTTGTTTTAGTGCTTTGTGGTCAGATTTAGATAGATTAGCATGTTGGGTGGGGGGTGGGTGAGATTGATAGAACGTCTGTGGTGGGCAGAACTTTGTACCCATTGAGAGCAAATTGATTTGATTGTCCGACAATGGGATTTGTGATAGATTTAGAACTGGTTTAGCCTGAGTTAAGTAAAGTAGATCCCAGCTGTCGATGTGTTTTTGAATTTGTGCGGATGAAAGACCCTTGAATGCTCCTCTGAGGATACATTTTGGAGTCTTTTTGCTGGTTGTCTGTAGTTCCGATGGCCGGGGTTGTTGGATGTTGTGGTCCCTTTGCCAGGTGTGGGTGACATTGTGTCTCCACTGGTTGGATGTGCCACCGGTTGACGTCCTTTGTTGGTTGAAGGTTGGTTGGGTTTTTCCTATAAGGAATAAATGAGATAGGAGTTTTAGTGGGTATAATTATGAGGTGTTGGTGTGAGTGTATGTGATCTGTTGTAATGGATTGTAATGTAAGATTAGGTTATGCGTTTATATGTTAAGCATATGTGGTGGGTGTAGTTATTAGGGATGTATGTGAGTGGATTTATGCCGTTCCAAGCAGGTGGGTGGTGTGAATCGGATGAAGAGAACCCCTTTAGCGCTATCAGGGGCTCCGCTTCAGACAATCCCATACACAGAGGACGCTTGGTATAAACACAACCAACAGTTTTTTTGAAAGATTTAGACCTTTAAGGTGTCATTCCCTAAAGGTGGGCCATGTTGTAAAGTGTGTTTATGCCAAGTAACGGCTGAGGCGAGGAATAAAAAACCTGGAGATAGCCCGTCCCCTCCGAGTTCATCGGCGACTGCGAGAGCGGCATTTGAATTGATTACATATGGGATTATTGCGTTGGTACGATTTGTTTATAATAAAAGATGCTGTTTGAGATAATTTTTCCACATAAAAGCTATAAGTGGGCCACGGGTTGGAATGAACAAGGACTTTAAGGCAGTGTGAGTGATCAAGCCGTGAGAGCCGACGATGCTATGGTCAGTGCTAAACTTGAAATCCCCCCACCAAGTTCTGGGGTTGAACAGCAAGAGTGGTCCCAAGTTCGCAAAACTTCATCTGTTGCCAATGCATGAATACATGTAGAACGTTCAATAGGATGTTTGAAAGAATTTTCAATTCTCACTAATGTGCTACCCATTACTTTGGTTCCACTTGTAGATGACATTGTTGTTGTTTGTAGTGCCCTCAGCAACTTGCAAGACCCACTGGTTGTATAGAGGAGAGCGTGTTCATATTGTAATACAGTGGATTTTATCATGCAAATTGGCGGTTTCTCACAAACCAAGCATTTATTTGCATTTGCTGTGTGTTTTATGCACAAATTGTTAGGGTATTGTGGTATTGTAATTGATATATGATTTTTGCAGGTTTGAAATGTTTGAATGATAATGCCATTAGATAATTGAAGTGCAATAGTATTCCAGTGATTATATTTTGTCACAATCTGATTCAGGTGACTGACGAAATTTCATTTCATTCATTATACACCAATAAATAAACAGACCTGTACGTTTACCATATATTTTCAACACAAAAATCACTGCATAATCTCCTTGCCAGTTGAACAAGAACAATTTGTACCATTCTATCAAGATGCAATGATCAACAACAAATAAGATAAAAACAAACAGCACTTTTAACACATTTCTATGGCAAACTCACAAACAGTTTTAGTCGTGAAAATACCTAATAACTGTGCACACGATAATTTTCAGTCTTTAAGATTATCTGCATGCTAGTTTTTCATGAAGCATTCCACTCAAGTCCCTGAAGTCCATTCAACATTGTTTTTGTTCAGTCTTTAAGATCATCTGCATGCAAGTTTTTCATTAAATCTTCCACTCAAGTCCCTGAAGTGCATTCAACATTGTTTGTGTTATCCGCATTGCTCTAATTTATAATTTTTTTTCCAACTACAGAAAAATGATATATCTTTTCAAACGATGTTTCAGTTGAGAAAATACCTAACAACAGTGCACACGATCCTTTAATGTTCATGTCTCTTTGAAGCGAAAGCCTTGAGTTTCGTTCATTTTATGCATGTATGTATCTATGCATGCTAGTTTTCCATCAAAACATTGACGAGACACGAAGTCAAGTGGGCACTTTGCCAATTAAAGTCCATTCAGTGGCATTTTAGGTCATTTTTGTTTTTTCAACATTTCTAATTCTGCAATAATTATTTTTGAAATGATGTATCTTTCAGTAAAAACGATGTTAAAAAATCCATTTTGTATGGCAAACATCATCCTCATTTTCCACACAAGTCAATGACAATGCACATCAACTGAACATCAACTGCATTTAATTTCATTTGGCACTTTGCCAATTAGTGTTTATCTTTCAGGCCATTTTAACTATTATCCTTATTAGTTTCAATACTCAAAAAAGCGACAAGTCTCTTTACAAATAATGTTCAGACACACATATGTATGGCATATGACTCATGGGCAATAGATATTTACTTTTTATCCTGTTTAGAGGTTTGATCATGCCAACAACATAGAAAGGATGAGTCACGCATCAAGTGAGACTTTTTTCTGCTTTGACCAGCAAACATCTTTTATGGGTCAATGTTGCTCTAGCGACAAGCACTTTTGATCTAGTTACACACTCCACATAACATATCATGGCATATTATAACCTTTTCTTTTGCGCTTTTGTCTCCTTTTTTCGAGGTTTGATCATGGAAGGCATATCTGAAACAATGATTAAATTAAATTAATACAAATACTTGACTCATAAGTATGAATAACTACATATATTTTTTTCCCAAGTACCCTTGTTGGTATCATAGTTTGTCAATGGGAATATGTTATGGTGGGCCATTTTCAAATATATGGCCTTCTGGGAAACCTAAACTCCTTCCCATTTTGGTTGATATAGTAAAATGGAAGGCCTGGTCATTACCTATTTGGTCCTTGGCAGTGCTGGACTCATAAGTGGCCTTACAACTATACTGACAATACCCTTGTTTGTATCATAGTTTGTCAATGGGAATATATTATGGTGGTACATTTTCAAATATACAAAAAGTAAATGTTCTTGGCATAAATCTAATATTCCTTCCCATTTGGCTCATGGTAAAAGAAGATGTTATGGTTACCTGGATGCACAGGGGCCTGGTGCTTAAAACTCATCTGCTTCTACTTGGAGGTCTGTGAATGAAGAAATTAATAATCTGTAACCATGACATCTTTTTTAGTTGAATACATTTAGTTTCTGCATATACAGAAGTAGAATATATCTATATTGGAACACATTTTAGTTTGGCGCCACAATCTTTAAAAAAATTACACTTAGTTTTATTTCATGGTGCATATTAAATATGGTCAAGTACCTGTGTTTGATGTTGATACTTTGACACAGCTTATCAGAAAAAGTGCTAGACAGTTCCAAAAGAAGAACTTTGCATTGGTGAATAATGCATTCCATATGGGTGGATCGAAGTAAATTCGTTCTAGATGAAATTCTTGATCACACCCCTTTGGAAACAAAACAAAGAAATCTGCCCATGGCAGGCCAGTCACTGCTAGTTGGGTCTGTATCTGCGCAGTAATACTTGTGGGATGTTTTTAGCGAATATCCATTGTTATCTTTTTTAAGATAGTCAATTGTTTCTATCAGGGGCACCACATTTCCATTCTGATCTACTTTCCTTTTCCGGGGAACGATACACTTGATTTCGACCAGTCCTTTTCGCAGCAATCACACGTCACCACTCCATCTGGACTTGCTGCAATGAATGCGTGTTGTTTAGACAACACAAGACCACTTGTTTTGACTAC
>CM032669.1:13728749-13740379 GCA_019095985.1 Streblospio benedicti
TTCACTATCAATACTGTAATATCGTTTATCCAGAAGGTGAGCAACGTAATGGAGTAGCTGTGCCCCCCAATAGAAATGCGAATGATGACAGAGGAACACACAAATGAACCAATTTTACAAGCAGGTAACGTTTAGTTGATAACTGTCCACAGTTGCAATTAATCATATATTGGTACTACCTATAGAAAAAACCGGGAGAGTTTGTAACATGGATTATTCCAGTGTTTTACCCCCCTGTTAGAGTGAACACGCGGAACGAGGAGTCCGCGGTCCCTAAGCATGCGAACACCGTCCTAGGGCTAGGGCTAATTTTTTTTAGAGAAAATGACCACTCCTGGTGGCGTAAAGTGACGTTGCTGGTGAAAGTGCAAGAAAAAGCACCGCAGGGCACCAACAGACGTTGACTGCGGCATGATCACGGAGGCAGACGGAGTCGGCGCTATTCTTGGTGCGGATAGGTCTTGCGGCGTACAGCGGAGGTGAACGACGTTCATTTTGCGTGGGACGGAAGCAGACGGAGTCCGTCGGGGCCAAATACGGCTTCGTGCGGCGACCAGCTATGTAAAAAAGATCAAAGGAATTTTAATCAATAATCCCCATCCGCGCGGAGGTGGTACGCAGCGTGAAAAATCCACTTCTCAAGAGAAGTGGAGGGATTCTGCTCAATTTTTGCTCGCGGATGTGATGCGGATGTAGCACGGAGCCTGCATGGAGCCAGCAAGAATCCGCTGGGCGAAGCGTCGGAGCAATCCAGCGCAGTCGACCCTATTTTTCAGTGAAAGAGATAATTTCCCAATTTTTCATCTTTTTTACGGTCTCTGTTATTTTTTCGACTAAAAAGTGACGCAAAGTGGGCTCCGCATGCTCACTCTATCAGGGGAGTTGGACACTGGCTAAGAACCCATTAATTACTTCAGAATGTCACTCCATCTGTCACTCCACCTGTCACTCCGTCCCTTTCGTTACCCATCTACATTTCGCATCGTTTGAACTAGGATGCTCAAATTTGGCATGTCAGTTGGAAATGGGGACCACAAGAACCCTATTTCACATGGGACCAAACGGTCCATATTTGGGTCCATTTTGGACCATTATTAGTAGGTACATTTTACTAGTATTCAATGCATTATAGCCAGCATGGAAAAATCAATATTATAAGGCAGCAACATAAGTCTAGCCTGGTGCTGTTAGCTGCTGCAAGATGATTTTTAGTGTTACCCTTCTACAAGTATTTCTTTCAGCATAAACAGGACCCTGGTCCAAAATTTGGTCCATTCCAGACCATTATTTGGTCGATTGTTAACACTGGTTTGTCCCCCTTGTGGGGACGCTTTTCATTTTATTAGGTGACTTCTTATAGCGTATCATGGCAAGCCTGATTCACCACAAGAACGAATTGTTATTCTAAGAGCCTACCATTACTAATAGTCTACATAATGATATTAAAGAGATTGATGTTTCATTCTAGTGTTTTATACACTGGCTAAGACCCAATTAATTGCGTCATACAGTCGGTCCATCCGTCCGCCTGGTTCGTTACCCTGGATGCTCAAATTTGGCATGTCGATTGGAAATGGGTACACAAGAACCCTATTTCACATGGGCCCAAATGGTCAATATTTCTAATGGTCAATAATTGGGTCAAATATTGAATCTTGACCATTATGATCACATTCCTATTAGTATTTGAATGCACAATTACAGATCAATAATTATATCAGCTACAAAATATACTCATTGGTGCTATTTGCTATTTCCTGCTATAATAATCAAAGAAAAGCACCAATCGGGGCAAACCAGTGTTTTAATCTTGAGAAAACACTGAAATGCCATGGTCTATGGATTAGCCTCGTCCTGCTATTAATATTGATTTTATAGCAGCTAATAGCAAACAGCCAGTGTCTAAAACACTGGAATAATAAGCATGACGAAGCCGATATATAAGTGGCATTCCAGTGTATTAAACACTGGTTTGCCATCCTGGATGCGATTTCATATTTCAAAAAGTGTTACTAATATGGCAGTATGAAAAATCTTTTAAATGAAATATTATATTTCAAATTAGTTTGTTTAACTTAACTGATCCATTGAAATGTATATTTCTTTGTAAAATCAGTAATTTACTTCAACAACAGAAATCCTCCAGACTGGTGAATTCACAGCAAATTCTGCAACGACAGTAGAACAGCAGGAACAAGTTCTAACAGGTAAGAAATATGGTGACTGTAATGCCAATTAGCGTTACTTGTGCCTCGTACATAAAACATGGACTACATATCTAAATGTTAACATTTTGGAATGATATTTTTATTTTCTTAAAGCAAAAGAAACTAAATCAATGGGCTTTAAATGTAATGCTCAGTGGCTGAAAAAGTATGCTTGCACAGAAACAAAATGATGTGTTCTGTGCATTCTGAAAGTTTTTTTTTTCCATTTAAACAGCACATTAGAAAATCTAGAGCAATTTACATACACACTATAAACAAGCTGCTAGAAACCCATTAAAACCCGTGTAAGCGAGAAATGTAAACCGAATGATTTTTGTCAGACGTAACTTGCACGGTGTAAGTAAGAAGTCAGCTATGGTAAATGTGACATCTGTCGTCAGAAATCCACGTTACGTATGGCGAAAATCATTGGATTATGCAATATAATGTGACCTTGTGTTTTAGCTGCCAATATACAACGGTATCTTTATAGATGTAAAAACTACTTAACGTGAAAAATATTAATCTTATTGCCCTTATACTTCCAATGGCAAAGACATTGTTTCTTGGTCCTGGATTTTACAGAACACATATTTTTGACTGAGCAATATCTTTAAAAAAGGATTTTTGATTATTAGAATGGAAAGGTAATGCAAAAGGTATAACAAGTAATGCTTCCATAAAATCTTCTATCCATATTGTTCTGTAAATCAAACGCCTTCAAAATGCATCATCCAAAACTTTGCCACTTCGTAATTCCTTAGTTTGATAGGAAATTAAGCAATGTGTACATTTTGCTACGCGTGTGATTATAGAAGAAATAAGTAATGTCACAGTTGTAATTGTAGCACTCCACAATCAATCACATTTGCAAAAATGAATATAGTTAATTACATTTGGCCATATGCTTAAACCATTTTCTTGAATTAATACATGCGATCGGATAAGGAACGACGTGCTCTTTCTGCAATTGTTATTTCTGAATCTTAACATTAATCTGGTTTCATTTTTCAGAAGAGGACAAAAAGATGTTAAAAGAAACAGAAATAGTGAATGCTCCCTACACATTAGTAGCACAAGTGATAGGAACAGTAGTATCAGATGACTTTTGTACATCATTAATGGTGTCGACCCAGGAGAAGAAGGACTTAATGAGAAACCCAGGTGTGAACTTTGATGTGTTGGTATTAGCGAATGCAGTCTTAACGTATTCTTTGATGATTTATATAGGATTTTAGCACATACATTGTATTTATCAATTATACATATATGTACGCTTACTCATGTTACAATAGTGAATATTGATGTACATGCATATCTGAAATAAATTTACACTTTTTGTTATGCCTAGGTGCTGAGACCAACATGTCCATCTTTGGGTTGGAGACTGAGGGAGAAGGAACTATTGTAAATGAAAGAGTATTTTCAACCAGGAGAAAAAATAAAAGTGTTAGTGACAAATTGTTCAATATGGAAGTTGAAAACAATTTTGCCGCCAATTGTAACTGTACAAACACAAGTTGAATTTTCTATCATTAAAAGAATAGGTGAACAATCCATCAAGTTTCTCCTTACGAAAAGGGAGATTGCGGCAGAAGTTCAAACCAATGTAAACATTCATGAAGGAAAATATATTTCAATTTCATGCCGGTGTGGGGAAACAAAAAAAAAAGATAAGTGAATTGTACAAATCAGGGGAAAAAACTGTACAAAACAAGGTGCCCCTGCCTAAAAGAGGGCAGAGGGTGCACCAGCAAGTGTCGTTGCCACAATTGTGCTGACGAGCATGGCATAAAAATCAAGGGACAAAAGATGAAAACTACAAGGAAGGCCAAATTTAGTACAAGAAGGGGAATAACAATTTTGAAGGGTGCCAGCTATCTAGAAGAAAGTATTAGTTTGCCCCATTGAGGTTGGTGTGTAATGGAAACTGTCCTATTGAACTTACTGCTTGAAAAGAACAAACAACGTAATTGCACAGACAGAAAGAAGATATTTGAGAGCTATAATAAGATTTGCAGGACACAAAATGATAAGCACATTCATATGAAAAATTATTCACAAGTGTCCCCCAAAATAGACTATCAATTCCTAGGCAATCAGTACAGAAATGAATTTGGTGTTTATTGTATAGTCAGGGTGCCAAATGAGATATTTTAGCCTAACCGCGCCTCGGTCAATGAAGTTTTTTTTATGATTGATTTTACATCCTTAGGACCTCATTATTGCATATCTGGCGGATATCAAGCATGTATCCTTGAGGCTTTTGAGAAATTCAAGATGGCGTCCAAGATGGCTGCCACACAATTAGAAATCATAATGTTTGAACTATTAGACACAGAATAGTAAGTAATACCACTTTTTCAATAGTTTTGTACATCAGCAGTTCATTTGTGATGTTGTTTTTATGATCTGAGGTCACAGATCCAAAATGGTCACCAAGATGGCCGCCCCTCAATGAGAAATCATAGCTTCAGAACTATATGACGTAAAATAGCAAGTAATACCACTTTCTAAATAGTTTTTAGACCAGCAGGTTTTTTTCTGATTTTGTTTTATGATTTGAGGTCACACATCCAAGATGGCCACCAAGATGGCCGCCACTCAATGAGAATTCGTTACTTTTGAACTATTTGATGTAGTGCCATGGCCACCTTCTTTTCCACCATTTAATTGAAATTCAAAATTCAAAAGTTAAGCTAAACTAAGTTTCAAATATTTTTGTCCCATATCAAGAGCTCTTCAGGAGAAAAAACTAAGTTTAGCTTAACTTTTAAATTTGGAATTTCAATTAAATGGTGGAAACAACGGTAGCCACAGCATGAGAAGAACCACCTACAATCAAATGATTAATCTTAGTTATTTATTTGATGTAGAATAGCAAGTAATACAAATTTTAAAATATTTTCTGTACATCAGCATTCTGAAACATTGAGGTGCCGTGAAGGACTGACATTACTCTGTTTCCAGCCAGCGTTTCTCAGCAAAGGGCCATAATTTCCAGCCGTTTGTAGTCTGGCAGTGTGAGGCTCATTGTAGTCCTTGGGCCCAAACTCACAGCTAGCTTCGTTAGGATTAGTTTGCAACTTTTGTGTGGCAAATTTACACTGGTTGTATCATGTTGCTGGACCATCAGGCCAAATGATTCCGCTTGTTGGCATTGAATCGGTGGTGGCCAAAGTGTTCAAATCAGCATTTGAAGCGTTATCTTGATACGTAAAAATTAAAAACAATGATATACCACAATTTGGCTGTTCAAGCCTTTATAAATTCATTAAAAATGCAAATGATGGTTCATGTCCTATCCCAATAGATGACTTAGAATGACCAATGAGTTAAAATTGCTTCTTATTACCACAATAATGAAATATTTAGCTTAAGTTAGAGATTTTTGGGGAAAATTTCTTCAGTTTGAAAATATACCAATATTTGCTTGGAGTCTCATTTCAAAACTAATGGTTGGATTATGTTCTTATTAGGCCAAAAGTGTCTCTATATACTCTATTTGATATTTCTGAAAGAGAAATGTCATTACCTTGATTCGTTTTCATACAGCGAGATATCAAATAAAAATGCATCTGCCCTACCCCTAAATTACTACTGCCTTTTTCTTGCTTGGTTTTCACTGAATAGGTTACCCATATAATTCTATAGCATTGTGACCTGGTGTCACCTTCACTGGGTTTGAAAAATCCAAGATGGCCGCAATCAAATCGAACGAATTCTTACTTTTGCTGGTAATTGTTTACTACTTGTCATAGAATCATACGTGTTATGGCTAGATGTATGTTTCCTGGGTCTAGGAAATCAGACAGAGGTACAGAAATGATATTGACTATTCATATCTAAGGCAATGCCCTTTAAGGATTTTCAAAGAGCATGAAGTTTTTAAAAATGTGGTTGTAAGAATGGGCAGTTTTCACATAGCATTGACGTATTTGAGTGTCATTGGCAAACGCTTTGGTGATGCAGGCTTGTATGATCTTGTAGTCAATTCCAGTATATTGGCTCCTGTATCTGCGTCTGCTGTTTTAGAGGGCAAGCACTACAACCGTGCAATAAGATGCCACAAACTAGTGCTGGAAGCACTGTTACGCGTGAGGTGGAATGCATTTTTGGATTGGGAGCGAACTCAACCATACACTGGAATTGAACTCTCATATTTGCATCTTTGACCCGCTGATGGCCCATTAGATGCCAACCAATTGAAAAACATTCACAATGATGAGTCGATGAGATCACTGTATGAGTTGTACCAACGTTTCTGTGAAACACTGACTGGGCCTATGTCGGAATTCTGGAACAGTTATATTGATATGACATTCCTTTTACTGAACTTTTTGAGGTCAACAAAGGACGGAAACTTGGAATTGCATCTACAATGCATCAGGCAAATCATGCCATGGATGTTTGCATATGACAGAGTGAATTATTCACGGTACCTACCTTTATATTGGTGTCAAATGATGAACCTTCCAGAAACTCATCCTGAGGCAGACCAACAACTCAGGAGTGGTGGATTTGGATGCCAGAGAAGCACAACAAACGGGTTCAGTAGAACACTAATTGCTAAAACAATTTAAGAGACTATAAAGAGAGACACAAAATCTAGAAACGGGAATCATAGGCAAAAGTGTAAATAAAGATGCTGTGTTGAAATGGACAGTTACAGCACATGAACGTGCAAGGATAGTGATGTTTTGCAAAGAAGCTGCAGGTTAGGTTTTTGCTTTTGATTGTTAGTATACGTGTTAGACTATATTCCTTACTACACAACAGTATTGAAAGCTTTGGTTTCCAGTCATTTGTAACCTATCAGATTATAATATTGCTTTTCATTTGTTTCACGTAGGCTTGGAAGTCAATGATGAATCTACTCACAAAGACTCAAAGCCGTTAAGAATAAAAAGAGATGAGACCGATGTTCAGTCTGCAGTCAATTTGCTAAATGAATGGGGTCTAATTTTTCATTTGTCAACAGAATTGACATCCCTAGCTTCTGGCGTTGTAGCAACTGAAAAGGCGAAAGATGACCTTCTGGGTGCTTACAATTTGGGAAATGAACGATTTGAAAGCTTTGTAAAGGATCGACTTTTCCAAGCAGATGTATCATTTTTCAGACCATTCCCCAAGCAAAATTACTGACATTTGCTAATATGAGCTTCAAAGGTAATATAACAAACAATTGTGTATTTCATTTAAATTGATGACTTATTACTCTATTTTCTACATTGAATTTTGTTCATTTATCTATTTGTATTTCTGCAGAAAAAGTGTGTGAGTCTAGAGCAAAATCTATAGAAACAGACAGGCAATTGTTTGCAAAGATGCTGTTAATTGCTCAATCCCGTGACCTTCAAATGAAAGAAGTTATGAAGTTCACACTTGGATCAATCCCATGGATGTTGGCATCAGATGCTATCACACCAGCCTCAACAGCCAAGTCAATTTTCGTGCCTACTTTAGAGAAGGGAGTAGGAGGACCTCATTGCTTACCGAATGCTGATGATTTTACTCTCCTTGTAGATGGCTTTGCTATCGTTCGTGCTTTTACACAACCTCCTGATACTTTTGGTAAACTGGCTACACTTATTTTAAAAGAAATACTACATCTAGTTGCCAATGCTAGTAGAATAGATTTTGTGACTGATAATTATGCAGACTTTTCAATCAAATCGCTAGCAAGATCCAAACGAGCACTTGAAGGGGTAATCAAAATTACTATTAAAGTCAAGTTCTCAAAAATGTCCAAAAGAGTGGAAAAAATATCTGAGCTGTGGAGCAAATAAGGTAGATCTTGCAAATTTCTTAGCGTCACATTGGGCTTCCATTGAATATGCAGAACTTCTTGGTGATAAAGTTCTGTATGTAGTTCATGGCGAATCATGTTATATGATTAAAAATGCAAGACAAGCTCCAGTTCCTGAGTTAGCTTAATCTCAAGAAGAAGCAGATTCACACATGTTTTTACATGCTTCACATGCTATTCAATCTGGATTGAATTGCATTGTCATCAGAGCAGATGACACAGATGTTGAAATATTGGCAATTGCCTATCAACTTAGTCTAGGTGTGGCCTTATACATTCTCAAAGGCAATCACAAAAATTTACAGTGCATAATCATAGCTGTCATTAGTAGCCATCATGGTGCTGAAGTATGCAATTCGTTAATAGGTTTACACTCCTTTACAGGATGTGATACAACCAGTTGCTTTGTAGGAAAAGGAAAAACAGGTCCTTTCAAGATTATGCTAACTAATGAGCAATTCATTCGTGCAATGAGTGACCTAGATCAATCGTTTACTTTGGAGGATGATACAATTGTTTTATGTGAGCAATTTGTCTGTCACATCTATGGTGGTAAAAACGAAACAAATATAAATGACCTATGTTACCAAATATTCTGTTCTAAACAACCAAAATCATTTCAACTGCCTGTATATCCAGCGTGCTAATTATCAAGCCTGTATTTGGCGAAGAGCACTAGTTGCAAAACCTTTAATTCCATGCCCATCATCTCATGGATGGATTAAAGAAGAAGACAACAAGTCATTGTCAATTAAGTGGATAACACTTCCACCAGCTCCATAACGGGTGTTAGAACTACTCAATTGTAGTTGTAAGCGAGACCGTTCAACAATAAAATGTACTTGTCAAACCAATGGTCTCGTTTGCACGGATGCATGTAAATGCAGTGAAGAATGTACAAATAAGTTAGTCGAGACACAAGCTATTGATGATAGCGAGAGCAGTGACACTGATGCAGAATAGACACGGAATACAATTATTGACTTTTACTGGTCAGTCGGATTCAAACTTGTATTTTTGGTTTGAACCTTTTTTAATGTGACTGGAAACTTTACATAATATTGCCATTTATATCTATGTATATTCAATCCATATATCAGCTATATATACATAGTATATGTAATGTTTCATGGGTAGACCATGTGAGAAGCCCTGAACTATATGGTTATCTTCCACGACTGTCGGACACCATCAGGCAGAGACGAATGAGACTAGCTGGACATTGCGTGAGACACCCAGAGCTCACCGCCAGCGAGATGATTCTGTGGGAACCGACGCATGGAAAGAAGTCCAGGGGAAGACCTCAAGCAATGTACATTGACACGCTGAAGAGGGACACTGGGCTCACCAGTACCACAGAAATCAAGACGCTCATGATGGACAAGGATGAGTGGAGGGCTGTAATCCGGAGTTCCCATGCTGGGTGGACCTAGCTCGGCGAGAGAGAGAGAGAGAGAGAGAGGGAGAGAGAGAGAGAGAGAGAGATATGTAGCTACTGTGTTATCGGTTGTAAGCAGAAAGGTAACTGTTATTACTTTAACATATATTGCCATTTTTTATGAATATTCAAGCTACATGTATATATAATCTGTTTCTAATACTTCAATGGTGAGTAGAGACCAATTACTAATAACAACAACATTGTTACTGATATCGCAACAAAATAAGCTATGACAATTTGTACATGCTATGTTGTTTGGTATTATTATTATTATTGTTATTATGTTGTTGGCAGCCATATTGGATTTAACAAGTATTAGAAAGGTCAATATAATTTTCATACATTTGTTTCCATTACTTTTTCAAGAAACATACTTCTAGACAACAAAATCATCATTCTATCACAAATAGTAGCAGCATGGCAGTAAAGTAAGAATTTGTTCGATTCGATGGGGGCCATCTTGGATTTTTCAAACCCAGTGAAGTTTACACCAGGTCAAAATGTTATAGAATTATATGGATAACCTATTCAGTGAAAAACAAGCAAGAAAAAGCCAATAACTATCATACAAAGGGGTCATGATCTTAGATATTCGAATTTTTCAGTCAAACGTCATTTAGCGGTAGGGCAGATGCATTTTTATTTGATATCCCGCTGGTTGAAAACAAATCAAGGTAATGACATTTGTCTTTCAGAAATATCAACTAGCGTATATGGAGACACTTTTAACCTAATAAGAACATAATCCAACCATTAGTTTTGAAATGGGACTCCAAGCAAATATTGGTATATTTTCAAACCAAAGACATTTTCCAAAAAAATCACGAAATTAAGCTAAATATTTCATTATTGTGGTAATAAAAAGCAATTGTAACTCATTGGTCATTATAAGACCTCTATTGGGATAGAACATGAACCATCATTTGCATGTTTAATGAATTGATCAAGGCTTGCACAGCCAAATTGTGGTATATCATTGTTTTTAATTTTTACGTATCAAGATAACGCTTCAAATGCTGATTTGAACACTTTGGCCACAACCGATTCAATGCCAACAAGCGGAATCATTTGGCCTGATAGTCCAGCAACATGATACAACCAGTGAAAATTTGCAACCCAAAAGTTGCAAACCAAGTGGACTCTCAGATTTGGGCCCAAGGAATATTGGGACTGTTTGCACCCTGAGGACCAGGAATTCCCAGTCTTGAGATGGTTGCAGGATAAAATCATGGTTGAGGTTCACAATAAACCCCAGTGCCTCGAACATAAGACAGTGTGCGGCCTTTCTGACGAGGCCGCGTTGGATTAAAGTTCATCAGGAGTAAGTTGTCCGTGGAGATGACCAGATGCATCCCTACGCTGCGCAAGATACTCACTACCATATGTTATGACAACATTGGTGTTTATCATTTTAGATCTGATTTTATTGCGAAAGAGAAAGAATGAACGACTGGCTTCTTAGCATTACTTAACTGTTGTATTATGTTTAACAATAAGGTAACTAAACCAATAAAACAATAAAATATAAAAAAAAATAAAAAGATTAACATATGCGACGACCATCCAAATGCCCTGGTCGTTTAAAAGATTGAAACTCTCTGAAGAGGGGATAGGCATTTACTCACATTTATATAGTCTAGAAGTCGCATTAAAAAAATACTTTTGTGCAACCAGACTGCGACTTCTAGTACACATGTACTTGAATTGTAGTCACAGACCTAATAAATGCAGGTTAAAAACATTGCGACTTCTATTCGCAAATAAATCACAATCTGATTCAATGCCTTCCTATGAAGACCTTGTTAGTTAAAATTTTAAATCTTTGTATAACGTGAGTATATATTCTGACACCATGTTAATAGTTATCATTTTCATTGTTTAGCATCGGTACACATTTTTGTTTTGCATTTAGATAATTACAGACGAATGTCACAGCGTTGTCCAATAATGTGGTGCAATTGCACTTAAAGCTGAAAAAGCTGAAAATAGAATATTTTCCCTTAAAGAGTTCACAGTTCCCTTAAAAGAAGGAATACGGTATGTTGATTTTCATGATTATGTTACTTAAGTTACCGTTGCATATTGCATTGTATTTACATTGTTTTTAGTTGTTTTTTTTAAAAAAAAAAAAAAGAATGAGAGCGACCCACTATCCAATTTCTATCCCTGCAAT
>CM032669.1:13740479-13800224 GCA_019095985.1 Streblospio benedicti
TTGGACTATAAATATGGTGTGAAACTTCCAACTCTAGAGCACCATTACCAGATAGGCTGAAGCTGCCATGCCATGTCAAAGACAGCGGCGTGCAGAACAGGATATTATCCATGGATAAGGCCAAAGATGTGTACTTATACTCTAAGCGATTTGTGGGAAAAGGAGAGGACTCGGACAGGTCGTTGTCTATATGGGTGGATATTAGGCGCTCTTTGCTCGAGTGCAAATTTGAACAGTGCGAGGAATTCAGGAAGAGATTGGCGTGCTTTGGTCGAATTGAGGCAAATACCGTCGACATTTTGTTTTTAGTTTCATGTCATTGTTTGAAATAAAATTGTTAACAATGGTCTGAGTTTGGATCATTTAGCTGAGTGGCTGGAGCATGTCACATGTTAGATTAACGTATGCCCAAGGATTTCAAAATGATGTATTACCGGTACTTTAATGTGTTAAGGTTTCTTTTGTGCATAACATATTAAGATTTCCAAATCTATTTAGGAATCATGTTATACTAGGTGGTTTAATTAAAATGATATGCATGTTGATTATGAGAATGGATTTTAAATCTGATTTTTTGGCGAAAGAGAATGAATGAACGACTGGCTTTTTAGCATTACTTAACTGTTGTATTGTTTAAGAATAAGGTAAGCAATAAAGAGGTAAGCATGAGACTGCGACTTCTAGTACACATGTACTTGAATTGTAGTCACAGACCTAATAAATGCAGGTTAAAAACATTGCGACTTCTATTCGCAAATAAATCACAATCTGATTCAATGCCTTCCTATGAAGACCTTGTTAGTTAAAATTTTAAATCTTTTTGTATAACGTGAGTATATATTTTGACACCATGTTAATAGCTATCATTTTCATTGTTTAGCATCGGTACACATTTTTGTTTTGCATTTAGATAATTACAGACGAATGTCACAGCGTTGTCCAATAATGCAGTGCAATTGCACTTAAAAAAAGGAATACGGTACGTTGATTTTCATGATTATGTTACCGTTGCATATTGCATTGTATTTACATTGTTTTTAGTTTTTTTTAAAAAGAAAAAAAAAAGGAATGAGAGCGACCCACTATCCAATTTCTATCCCTGCAATTTGGACTATAAATATGGTGTGAAACTTCCAACTCTAGAGCACCATTACCAGATAGGCTGAAGCTGCCATGCCATGTCAAAGACAGCGGCGTGCAGAACAGGATATTATCCATGGATAAGGCCAAAGATGTGTACTTATACTCTAAGCGATTTGTGGGAAAAGGAGAGGACTCGGACAGGTCGTTGTCTATATGGATGGATAGAAGGCGCTCTTTGCTCGAGTGCAAATTTGAACAGTGCGAGGAATTCAGGAAGAGATTGGCGTGCTTTGGTCGAATTGAGGCAAATACCGTCGACATTTTGTTTTTAGTTTCATGTCATTGTTTGAAATAAAATTGTTAACAATGGTCTGAGTTTGGATCATTTAGCTGAGTGGCTGGAGCATGTCACATGTTAGATTAACGTATGCCCAAGGATTTCAAAATGATGTATTACCGGTACTTTAATGTGTTAAGGTTTCTTTTGTGCATAACATATTAAGATTTCCAAATCTATTTAGGAATCATGTTATACTAGGTGGTTTAATTAAAATGATATGCATGTTGATTATGAGAATGGATTTTAAATCTGATTTTTTGGCGAAAGAGAATGAATGAACGACTGGCTTTTTAGCATTACTTAACTGTTGTATTGTTTAAGAATAAGGTAAGCAATAAAGAGGTAAGCATGAGACTGCGACTTCTAGTACACATGTACTTGAATTGTAGTCACAGACCTAATAAATGCAGGTTAAAAACATTGCGACTTCTATTCGCAAATAAATCACAATCTGATTCAATGCCTTCCTATGAAGACCTTGTTAGTTAAAATTTTAAATCTTTGTATAACGTGAGTATATATTTTGACACCATGTAAATAGCTATCATTTTCATTGTTTAGCATCGGTACACATTTTTGTTTTGCATTTAGATAATTACAGACGAATGTCACAGCGTTGTCCAATAATGTGGTGCAATTGCACTTAAAAGAAGGAATACGGTATGTTGATTTTCATGATTATGTTACTTAAGTTACCGTTGCATATTGCATTGTATTTACATTGTTTTTAGTTTTTTTTAAAAAGAAAAAAAAAGGAATGAGAGCCACCCACTATCCAATTTCTATCCCTGCAATTTGGACTATAAATATGGTGTGAAACTTCCAACTCTAGAGCACCATTACCAGATAGGCTGAAGCTGGCATGCCATGTCAAAGACAGCGGCGTGCAGAACAGGATATTATCCATGGATAAGGCCAAAGATGTGTACTTATACCACAGAAAAGAAACTCCATGTCAACTGGTTTAGTCTATAAGGAAGATATTAGAAGTCCATGTCGTGCAAAGATAAACAGGAGGAATTCAAGGTCACCTTGGCGTACTAGAACCCATGAGGGCAAATACCCAGCAATCCAATCATTTTGTTTTTAGTTTCATGTCATTGTTTGAAATAAAATTGTTAACAATGGTCTGAGTTTGGATCATTTAGCTGAGTATCCAGAGCATGTCACATGTTAAATTAAACTTTGCCCAAAAATTTCAAAAACTGATGTATTACCGGTACTTTTCACTGTCGTTAAGGGTTCTTTTGTGGATAACATATTAAGAACTGGCCAAATCTATTTAGGAATCATGTTATACTAGGTGGTTTAATTAAAAACCCATATGCATGTTGATTATGAGAATGGATTTTAAATCTGATTTTTTACGCGATGCAAGAGAATGAATGAAGGAAGAGACTGGCTTTTTAAGCATTATCACATCAGGGGGGCTCTGTTGATGAACAACTAAGAATAAGGTAAGCAATAAAGAGGTAAGAAAGACCAACCCGGAGAGGGACACATGTAAGGAATTGTAGTCACAAACCTAATAAATGCAGGTTAAAAACATTGCGAAGGTCTATTCGAAAATAAATCAGGATATTTGATTCAATGCCATCCATGAAGACCTTTTTAAAACCGAGTTAAAATTTTAAATCTTTTGTATGAAACCGAAGGATAGTCTTTTTGACAAGATGTGGGTCCAGTCTACCAGATCAATTTTAGAGTTGGTACATATCGGTGAGTTTGAAAGATTAGATAATTACAGAACAATGTCACAGACCCAGTACCACCACCTCAGAAGTCTCACGCCACATTCACAAAGAAGGCCCAAACCACAACATCAGTTTGATGAAACGAGGATTTTGTGTGTGTGAGAATAGATGGTTCGAGAGGGGGTCAAGGAGGCCATCTACATCCGGATGCATGAACCTACGCTTGGACAGGGACGGAGGAAACTTCCACCAGCTGCCCCCCCAGATAGCTTGGACCAACACCCCTGAAGGTTCAGGCAAGCCGCCCAGGACATCAGGGGGGCCGCCAGTTCCACCATAAAAGCCCATGCAGTCTGCTTTACAAAAAGGAAGGAAGTCCCGAGCGACAGTGAACAAGCCTCCAGCGCCGAGGCGAAAGCTCAGTTAGTTTTCGAAACAATTTTATCCAGTACAAAGTTTAATTTCATCTTCTCATGAAAATGATTATAAGTTTTTACAATCAGTACCCAGTGGACAGAAAATACGCTTTCCCATAGTCAATCAATTGAAAAATCATATCTATACGAAGACGTGTGCATTGCCCTCTTCAAGACCACAAGTAACAAATATCAAAGTGACAGGCTCATACCCATGCTCTTTTTGTAGTGTAGCGATTTGGGATTCTCACCTCACCGGGGAATCAGGGCGGCGCGTCCGATCATTCCAGACCGTTAAAAGTCTAGGGGTACGAGTTTTAAGGCGCAAAACGAACAATTTCTAGCTAGAAACCTATCATTTTGTACGAACCATGGGCGCCGCCATGTTGGATCGGTCACGTGACGCGGCAGGTCGCTAGCCACCAGTGCAATGCACGAAGTGGCAGGTTTATGGGCGAAATGACATAAAGCAGGGGTCGGCCTTGGGCCGCTCCAAAACAACAACACAGCAGTGGCGACCAAAACAATAACAAAAAACAATAACAAAAACAATAACAGAGCGTGCCTGGGCGGCAGGTCCGGTTTGGGGCTATATAAGCTCGTGCGCGCAGACAGACTTGATCGGACGGAAGAGAAGCCTCAACTCGCGGTCTGAAGCCTAGATAATTGCATCAACCGGAAATTCATTAGAGCAACCATAACATCAGTGTGCGCGTATAGTGTAAAGTTTCAAATTCAATATTAGAAATTGGAAAAGGTCCAACTTGGTGGAAGCAATTGTCAAAAGGATTTAACGCAGGAGAACTGCAAGAAACATGTAAGTAGACAACCTAAAATATGACTATTGGCATTACCGTAGGAATGAGATTGAGCCAGGTTTAAATAATCGCTAGGATGAGGTTTGTGAACCGACGGTTATGGAAGCCCCCATAAAGGCTGTATCGGTCGAAAGGGACAGATTATTTGACTCTCGGACCATAGTTTCAATGTGAATAGTTGTAGAATTTATGTTTGCATGAACCAAGAGCAGTTCTGTTGAATTCATGCATGGGCTGTGTGAAAAATCTAAGAATATATTAGCCAGCATGCCTGGCGGTGAAACAGTTGCCATATTTCATCATACTCAGAATTAGAACTAAAGGATCAAAGGAGTTGATATTCATAAGTACATTGAATTGGATTAATCGATTTCATACAAAGTGCATAGTAAATACAACAGCCCATGTAAAGATTTATTAGAATAAGGCAAATGGCATATGTTTAATTGAATGAGTAGAGATACATAGAGTGTAATACATAATAGGAGCTAAGTAAGGCAACCGCCTGAGTGGCCGCCGGCGGGCGGCGGTGAGGAAGGACGGATATGTCCATGAGTAAGCTAGATGCCACCGGTAGAGGTGAATGAGTACTAGATTATGACACTTATGGTGATAATGAATTATGACTCAAGGCCAGGGAGGTCCGGATGAGGCCATGATGTACAGTGAGTTAATTGAGAATATAAAGTGGAGATAAGTGGATAGTCGAGTAATTAAGCATCTCTAGAAGTGAATCTTTGATTATATTCAGTAATTGTGCCTATGAAGTAGAGATAAATGGATAGTTGAGTAATCAAGCATCTCTAGAAGTGAATCATAGATTATATTCATTCATTTTAGTTTAAGTATAGAAATATTCATAGTTTATATGTGTAAATAGTGTAAATAGAATAGCTGCCCTTCGAGGTGATCTGGAGAGCTGATCTTTGCTTAAATAGTTGAACTAAAGCTTGATTCAGTCCATGCCTTCGAACTCTAATCACGGTATACCTCGGGGTCGGAGGCTAGGGAGAAGAGGCTGGCTTTATGATGGGGGTAAAGTTGGTGTTGGCATGGTCGGAATCAAGTGACCAGTGCCTCTGAGCATGGGGTGAATCTCCGGCGCCGCCGAATCTGGCAAGAGGGCTTACCACGTACGAGTGGGGAATGTACGTGGAAGTGGAATTATGTGGTAGAATACCGGGCGGCAGGGTGTGGCCACACCCTGGCCGGCTACTCCTGAGGAGGGAGTGTGTTAGGTATGGAAGTCCTCCCCGAGGAGGGGAGGCGGTTTATTGACCCCTAGTTGTATGCCCTTCCCGAGTGGCCACAGCGTGCCACGGTTCGCCAGACGATAGGCAAGACCGGCTTGGCGGCGAACTGCCATGGGATTCCGGTTATTCATATCTCACGGTCTTCAATCCATCGCTTTTAGTGTGGTAGTATAATGAGGTCAGCTCGATAGTGAACTCCGAAGGGATTAGTAAGCTTGTGTATATATTTTCCATCTATGCATAATATTTTAATGCTTATCCTCTTATTAGTCATCTTCCAGGAACAGAGACGAGAGCGAGCAACGTAAATATTTAATCCAAATTGACTTGCAGGTCTCGTGCGGTGATCACCGGAGCTTTGAGAAATAATTGTTTAATTAATAATGATTGTTTGATGTAAATAGAATGTTGTACATGTACATATCTGTAAATATGCATATGGGGTAATAGTAACAAAACACAACACAACGAGAAGTAACAGAAATTAAATGAAGTTATGTATTGTAGATCCACGGCTTATCGCCCTACGATACGCCGCCATTGGCTCCGCCTCCGATAAGCGGACCGTGCGCCCAATGGCCCCAGATGACGACCGACCGCCCCCGGACCACGAAAACGACCAACGATCACACTCGATGTCGATGCTATTAAATTCTAAATCCAGTGAATGTTAGGACAATTCACCCTATGCGAGACAATTTCATAAGTGCAGGGATCATAGCGCTATAAATGTCTGTTAATAGCTCGCGTCCTGGTTAATATGCAGTGTTCAAATTAATTATTGTCATCATGTATTCTTTTACAGAAGCAGTCAACAGTTAAATAGTTTATGTCATGTTGCATATGCACCTGTGGGCTCTTGTCAGGGCATGTAATTCATTTCTTTTGGCATACTTTGGCTGCAATTTAGTTGTCAAGGGCATATTGTGACTTCAATTTTACTTTAATATTTTAAGTGAGTTATATTTGGCTAGTGACTCACTATTTGTTTAGAAGTTGTGATTAAAAGTGTGATAGACTGATATTGGTCTACGATGAGTGTAAAACTCAATATATTTGGATAATTTGATGTATATTTGCACTTTTATCTGTTTTGACTTATGTATTGAAGAATGATAGATCACTGAAAGCAAAAGGTGGTCTAATAAACCAATATATTTAAACTCTTTGTTGTTTTCACTGGGTCAAGAGCTTTAGCTCGGGGCAGGGAGAAGAGATCACAAACATACCATCATAACCTGGTCTAATCTGTAGCACGCACACACTCGAACACCCTATTCCCATAGCCGGGATCGCAATACCTCATCTGGTTCAGGAACCAAAGGAATTAGTAACCAGGGATCTGGTGAAATTAAAGGCCGTAAGGGAACAAGTTCAATTGTTGTTGGAAAATGGGGTGATAGAAGTAGTACTGGACAGTCAAACACCCGCTATATACAACAGGATTTTTGTGGTTACCAAAAAAAGATCCATACACGTGGCGTGCGATCTTGGATCTAAGGTTTTTGAACACGTTGATAGTAAAAGAAAGGTTCAAGATGGAGTCCGCAGAAACGATAAGGGGTCCGCAGAAACGATCAGGGGTTCTCTTAAACGGGGAGTTTGGATGACATCAATAGATCTCAAAGATGCGTACTATCATGTTCTAATTCACCCAGCTTTTTGGAAGTACCTTCGTTTCTGTGTGGACAACAAGGTATATCAGTATTGGGCTATGGTTATGGGGCTCACCACTTCTCGCATTTTTACAGAATTATAAAGTTCATCAAGGTCGTAGCATTAAAGTTCCAGATATAGTATTTCAGTATCTGGACGATTGATTGGTGGTAGCAAGCGATGGGCTAGAGGTGCACGAACACACACGAATTGTTATGTTAATTGCACAGAAGTTAGGTTTTGTGATAAATGAGAAAAAATCAGAACTAGTCCCTACTCAGGAAATCGTGTTTTTAGGGTATCATTATTGTCTGAGGGAGGGTCTGGTTCGACCGTGTACAGATTGTTGGGAAAAGATGAAAGCGTTGTTACCAAGGATGTTGGTAAGTCAAATGGAAGCAGGTGTATGGCAAAATGTGATACGGCTACTGGTATCAGTAGAGAAGTTAATACCGTTGGGTATGTTACGACTGCGACCAATTCAACTGGGGCTACAAGAGCAGTGGTCTCAGTTCAGAGGGTCCCAGTCGGATATAGTAGTAGTGTCATAGAAGGTAGGGGAGGCCATTTGCTGGTGGCTCGAGATAGGGAACGTAATGAAACGGGTTCCTATAAATCAGGTTTGGGATTCCATGAATCACGTGCAAATATTCACGTATACCAGTCGTACCGGGTATGGGGCGACAGTAGATGGGAGGACATTCAAGGGGACATGGAATGTCGCAGAAGCTATCTGGAAGTTGATTCCGCACTTCCAGGAGTATCTGATGGGGAAGAATGTCTTGTTCAGTACAGACAATATGACGACCCTATTTTATTTGAAAATACAAGGCGGTACCAAGTCTCGAGAGCTGTATTCACTGGCGGGTCAGATCTTTCATTGGTTACACAATCACCAAATTGTGTTCAGATGCAAGCACATTGCAGGGAAACTCAACGTGGAGGCAGATCGGTGGTCTCGAGCTGGCAAGATATTGCCCACCGAATGGTCAATTCATCCACGAGTACTGGAGACAGTGTGGTTAAATTGGGGGAGACCGATGGTGGATCTCTTTGCAACAAAATACAACAAGAAATTACTAGCGTATGTGGCACCCTATTCAGATCCCCAAGCGTGGGGGACAGATGCCCTGTCTCGGGACTGGACGGGGTTGTACGGGTACACGTTTCCGCCGACGGCAATTTTGAAACCATGTGTTTTTCCCCAAGTTTGCTTGTGGATACAATTATATTTTCTCTCTCTCTTCTATGGCAAGCAAGCTCCTACCCACCATAATGACATAGCTGAAGACACATCTTCCATTTGACTATATCAAGTGGTTCAGACAGGACTCTAACTCACGACCCCAAGGTTGTGAGACCAGAATGATACCATCATCCCAAGCAGCGCGCTGTTAAAAGGCTACAAGGACAAACCGTTGTTTGCAGCCTACATACTTGGTCAATTATCTCAACCCGGAGGTCGTGAGTTCGAATCCCACCTATGAAATTAGAAGAAATTAGAACTCCCAAAATTTCCGTCCATACTTTGGGGAGTGCTGGTCACATAACTTTGGAGGCTTGACTTTTTTCTTCATTTGCTCTGGAGTTTTTGACTTTTTTGTACAGACATATCGAACTAAGTGAGGTTTCTTTTTACTCATTAGCAGGGTAAAAATAGCAAGCTTTTGTTGCACTAACCTTTATCGTGTATCCTAGTGTAGTTTTTGTATTATTTGGAATTTCGTTTTTTTTCTGGAAAATCACGGGGGGTAAAACCTCTTTTCTCAGAAATACACTATCCTGTACAGGCCCTGTACAGTTGTATGTTATTCGAATTACACTGCTGTCCCCAGCTACAAAATGATCCCTATGAGATGTACATGTGCATGCGCATCCGGAAAT
The DNA here is from genome assembly GCA_019095985.1 of Streblospio benedicti. Taxonomy (NCBI): domain Eukaryota; kingdom Metazoa; phylum Annelida; class Polychaeta; order Spionida; family Spionidae; genus Streblospio; species Streblospio benedicti. Next base: position 13,749,624 of record CM032669.1, read on the forward strand.
ACTTCAGTACAGTCTATGCGCGTCTACCGTGAACACATTTTTGTGGGTTGTAGTTTTCTTTGGCATCCTTGTACGTGATTATTCAGCTTTGTTTAGTAGAACTGTTTGTTATTTCCATGGCGCAATCACCTTCTAAAAGTATTCAGGATAATATGAGTACTTCTGCATGGAAGCCATGTGAAATCAGTGAAATTATTCCTGATGCGTCAAGCAGTGGCAATATGGCGGATGGACAGGCCTCTACAAGAAATTGCTCCTGCAATGACAGTGGAAGTTGCCAGAGGTCGAGAAACTGCTCCTGCAGCTCGAGTAGTTCAAGCAGTAGTTATGGCACATTAATGAGCTCCAGTAGATCTAGTCCTAGATCAAAAAAGTAAACGTGCTAGAAAGCCTAGGTATAGGCATCGATCTAAAAGTCGACATGGCCGCCATGCACGCTATCGCAAGTTGCGTCACTCGTGTGGTAGATCTAGGAAAAGCCAATTTTCTGATGTTTCGAAAAGGCCAGCGACTACTACACAGCGTAATTCGCTGGTGGGGGGTGATAAGACCACATGGACCAGGAGTGATTCAGGGAATGATTCTAGTGATGGTGAATCAGAATTTGACCGATTGCAAGCTAGAGCTATGCGAGAGACATGTTTAGGTGGTCCCACGGATTGCAGTAAAAGTGGTACTACTGCGCTGGTGGTGGATTTACAGAAGCTCCGAAACTGGCTCAAGATGCCTTTGATGAAGGTTCGGAAAAAGGAGAAGCTATTAATGAGGCCTATGCTGGTATTGTTGATAGTTCACTTCGGTGAGTGAAACAATTTTCAATTGATAATGACAGTATTTATTTAGAGTTATAAATATGGAAAGAATTGGTTTCTCAAAATATGCTTTACCGTTAAAATTTTGCAGGCATCGACCCAATGATTGAGAGAATGAAGTTGGTGGTCGAGAAATATAAATGCCCTGAAAATATTTCGAATATGATTGTCCCGAAAACAAATCCAGAAATTTGCTACACACTTACATTTATACACATACTACTTCCATAAGTCTTGCCACACCTGCCCGGTCTTCCACAAGACGGTAACAGTAACTTTTCATGTACAGTATGCGCCATCCCTTCCAATGACAAATCTGGTCTTTTCTTTTCGTGCCCACATCTCCCTATTATTAAGCTTGTGATGTCTTTTTATTTACATTTCTTTACATACTCGAGTCTAGTAGAGGTTCGAACTATATGATAAAATACAAATTGTGAGAAACAAAAATAAGATGCATTTTCACACTTCCCTCTCTCTCATCTTTTTAGCAAGCATATTTCTACCAACCATAGATATAGCTGAAGACAGGTTTTACAACCCTAAGCTTCCATTTGACTATATCAAGTGGCCCTGGCGGGACTCGAACTCACGATCCCAAGGTTGTGAGACCAGAATGATACCATCATCCCAAGCAGCAAGCTGTTAAAAGGTTACACGGCTGAACTGTTGTCTCCGTAACCCCCAGCTTACATACTTGGTCTGTTATCTCAACCCAGAGGTCATGGGTTCGAATCCCACATGAGGACAAAATTTTGGGAAGGTCTTATTCGCATTTTTAGTGCTATTGAATGATATATATGTGTTTCTCAGTGCTTGCGGATACATTTTCACACTTCTCTCTCTCTCACATCTTTTTACCAAGCATATTTCTACCAACGATAGATATAGCTGAAGACAGGTTTTACAACCCTAAGCTTCCATTTGACTATATCAAGTGGCCACGACCTCTGGGTGAGTACAAACGCAGTCACTCAAATGATCAAAATGAGAGACCTATTAAAATAACTATAAAAGGTGTAAAAATGTTGTACCCCAATGAATCTATTGAAAAGGTGATTTCTGCATACGGTATAAGGATTGAATCACCAATGACATATTGCAAAATAAAGGACAATGATAGACATGATACGGAATTCATATGTAGTGATAGGGAAGTTCTGGCAGAATCAACATCTGTTAAAAACCACCCACTTCCATAATGGATGTATATAGGTGGATGTGTAGCACAAATCCGCCACTACGACCAGAACAAAAAAGAATCCTGTGGACGAGGTCTCCAAAAAGACGTGGAAATGCCATAACCTCCCCTCCCCCCCCCCCTGTGTGTAGGGTTTGCCATCAACCAAATCATAAAGAAGGGACTGAGGCCTGCCCCTTCTATGTCAGGGATAATGGCGCCAAAGTTTTTGGAGGTAGAAAAGATATTCCATCAAATTTCTACTTTTGCAGTTTTACATACAAAACTTATTATAAATACAGATCAAGAGAGCAGGCCTTTCAGCATCAAAAAGCTCTACACTGCGAGGACATTAATGTTGCTCATGCTATTTTGAAGTCTACCGATCCTGGTAAGGCCAAAAGCATAGCTAAGTGTATTAACATATGGGAGAAAGTTGAACTTCAGGTGATGGAGGACATATGGGAGAAAGTTGAACTTGAGGTGATGGAGGAGATATGTTACCAAGCAGCTGTCCTAAACGATGACTACTATAATGAATTGGTGGACACCAATGATCAGTACTTAGTTGAAGGTGTTTCTCATCAATACAAATGGGGTTCAGGCATTACTTACTTAGAAACAATGTCTACAAGCATTGAGCACTTACCTGGTGAAAACAGACTAGGTCATATCCTTATGAGAATACGAAAGAGATTGATAGATGACAAAAATAGAAGTGAATACATAACACCCAAGCATACAGCACGAACCAAATCTGCAACATCTACCACAATAGACGAAATTACTACATCAATAGATGCTTCATACAATAAGTTTTGCATTCTGGCAAACAATGAAGAGACTACAAATCAACAACAAAATAATGACAAGGGTCAAAAGAGACAGTTCAGCAGTGACTCCAGCATAAATTCTGTTTTCTTGCACGACCCCAAAATGCCAAAACACAATGAATTTAGAGTACCAGCAGAACAAGAACTCTTACATCTTTCTCAAGAGGCAGTATCCCATGAGGAGATAAATACCAATATAGATGATGACATAAGATCTACAGACTCACTTACAAATAATACTGGGAAAAATTTCGAAAAAAGGTACCATAATTCAAAACTTTGCAAACAATTACTTTAGAAAATACAAAACTATGATTCTATGTAGCAAAATTACTAATAAAGCATGTAGTGATGCGAAATATATTTTGTTGTAATAATTAGTAGCCACATAATGTACTATTATTAGTCCAAGTATGTTATTTCTACATGTAATGTGATTTGAATCTCAAGCAGGTAATTCTACAGACTAGTCCCTCAAATATGTGTAACCCTATTGTAGTTGTGACCATGTGTGGTTATACTACTAAACATGTTCAAAATTGATTGAAAACATATCTTAACATGAATATTGCTACAATTAATGTAAGGGGTATAAATAACCCCGTAAAAAGAAAAAACATTTTTCATTGGTTAGAAAATAAGAAATTTGATATCATTTGCCTCCAAGAGACATTTTGTACACCAAATAGTCTTAAGAAGATATTAGATGATTGGGATGGACCTAGCTATCATTGTACCTCTCCATCATCTCATGCCAAGGGTGTTTCTATATTGTTCAATAAGAATTTAGATTTTAATATCATATCAATACATTACTGTAATGAAGGTTGAAAACTTTTAATCAATTTTGAACATAAGAATCAATCTTATACAATAGTTAATCTATATGCACCTACTGATCAGGCTCTAAGAAAAAATTTCCTCAAACAATCCCAAGTTTGGATTCAAAATTTTTCCATAAATATGAATTGTCTAATTGTATGTGGAGATTTGAATTGTTCTATGTCGGAAATAGACAGAAAAGTGCAAAATATTGATCGGTCAAGAGAAACCCTCAAACAATTTATTCGTTTTCTAAACCTTAAAGATACCTTTAGATCTTTACATAAAACGAAGGTTAGCTACACATACTCCAATTCATTGGGTACCATACAGAGTCGTATCGACTATATTTTATGTTCCCAGTACCTGGATAACATATTAACAAAGTGTTATCACACCAATGCACCAAAGATACCAGACCATAAGCTGGATGGAGGGTATTGAAATTGGAAAAAAATTATTGGAAAATGAATGTTAACCTTCTTGATGATGAAAGATATGTTGAACATATAGTAAAAATAATTGAATCAACGAAAGGAGAATTCAGTGAACATTTAAACAAAAAGGATATTTGGGATCTATGTAAAGTGCGAGTAAAAGAAGAATCAATTTATTGGGCAATATCGGCACAACAAAAAACAAAGAATGACAAAACAATAATCCAATCAGAAATAGACAGAATAGATGCTTTAGTAAATAACATATCTGATTCTAGATCTTAATATTCTGTCTAATCTAAAAAAGGAAAGAGATTCCTTGAAAAATGATCACAATGTACTTTGCCAAAATGAAGCTTTTGGAGCCCAAATTAGATCTTGAGCTAAGTTTATCAACGAAGGTGAATGAAAAACGAAATATTTTCTAAATTTAGAAAATAAACACCAAATAATCGCATAAACTCTATTATAAGAAATGATGGTAACAAGGTCTTTAACCCTAATCAGTACATTAGGGGTCCAGGGCCCAGGGGTATACTTTTTTGATATATCTTTATTAGCTTGGTATTTCTTCTTTACCTTTTAAGTAGTTGTCACCCTATATCTTGTCTTTATCAGTACTGAAGGTTATTTGATTTAGTTAAATATTAGGACGTACATAAAAAATATTTGGTTGGGGTCCGCATGGACCCCACACCAGTTGAGAACAGAAAATGCAGTGTACACTGGATTTTATTTTGATTGTTGTCAGCTCATATCTTCCCATTATCAAGAATGAAAATTATATATGTTGATGCAACAGTAATGAGATATTTTACTACACATTCCAATAAGTTTTTCACATTCAAATTAATTTATTGTCAAGCCTCGAGAGCAAGAACATACAAATTCAATAATGCAATATAAACTTACGGAACAAAATATATGCATGTAAGTGTGTGATTACTTAGAAGACCATAGTGGAAACAACTTAGAAGGGTTACACATACGATGAGCTCATTCAAAGAGGTAAGATGATAATACGTTTTTTTTTAATCTACATGTTTCACCTCATAAACAAACTTTTCATGTATGCGATATCATTATTTTTAAATTTTAAATGGTATGAATAACTGTGATTGTTGAAAAAGATATAATTATTGATTACAGGTAGCTAAAGCAAAGAAGACTCTTGCACAGTCTTCTCTATCATCTTCACTTGATGTGGGGCAAATCCAAGCTGTTACGAAACTTGGATTTAAAGTGTGCAAACAAATACAAGATGCACAAAACAAAATCCCTTCCGTGTTGTCAGACGCTGTAAGATTGCCCTTTTAAAGAAACTCTTACCACCAAATACTGATGGATTTATAAAGTACTTCCCACCAAACGATAAACAGCCAAGTTGTTCCTTAGCAGTGTTGGGGCCGCCTACTGGTATGTGAAAAGAAGTTGCAATTACTCAACAATATTAAGTGTAATTGAATGAATAAATTTATAGACATGATAGTCATCTAACAATTCTTGTAGGTTCTTGTCTAGAGTGCAATAAAAGTTTGCACATGCACAATAAACCAATCAATATTGTGTATTATGGAATGAACAGACTGAGAGAAGAGAAACAGAAGGTCAGTTCTTCACATTTATCACTTCCTATTCTCAAGTCTAACTTCTTTGATCAATTACAATCTTTCATGCCTCTTACTGGTGCATCTAGATATAATATTCTTGGTTCCAGCTAACCTTGCGATGTTCTGCGTGCCGTGTTAATTATGGCTATGAAATGTATGGAAACATGAAGGTACTAGTAGGGAAAAGGTTTTATTCCAAAGAAAGAGATGCTGTAGCAGGAACTGATGCAATGTTTTTTGACAAGCAAAGATGGCTTTCCATCAATCTCTGGCGTGAGTATACTATTACTGAAATACATTCCAATTGCTTGTAGTTTATTTCACAAAATTAGTATATGTGTGTGTGTAATTTTCAGACAACATTCATGGGTATCATTTGAAGGCTTCACTGAGGCGTGGGCTGAAGCTTCCAGTTTTCCATATAAACTTGGTAAATGCGATTATATATTAGCAATGCACAGCAAAGATTATTATTTCACTCTATGATTAACAAGTGACTTAATTTTTATAATGCCTTATCACATAGGTTTTGATAGAAGAACATTTGGTGAAGCATTTTGGTGGTATCAAGTAGAGGAAGAAATGAGGGAATGCAACGTAGATTTTTCCTTCTTTAAAGACTCTGATCGAGAGACATGCATGTCTTTCATCGAAAAGATGCGACAAGACTCTGTGTTTCCATACAGTGCAGATGACTGTTCTGATGCTTGTAAAGCTAGGGGTTGTGGAATACTGTGGGTGACTGATGGCTTGTGGAAGCTGAATTTCGCACATTGTGCTTTCAAGCAGCCGATAAGTAATAAAAAACTTCATATGTTGATTAATTGATATTTATTTTTAATTTTAAGTTCATAGAACACAAATCTGGAGTGAGTGTACAGTTAGTTTAATACTGTCCTTTATAGTCAAAGTCTGAATCTGTGCCCATGCTGATTTTACCCAAAGCATGTACGCCTATCAGTGGTCAAGCGTTTTGTAATTTTGAACACCATATATCTGTTTATAATTTATTAAATGTTATGTTACATATATGCCCTAGCACTATGCAAGTAAACAATACATCAAACATATCAAATTTACACAATACATATATGGCAATCAACTTAGCTTACATCTGCATTATACAGGACATTTCAATATACATGCATAGGTCTAAAAATGAAAGAGAACATCTACAACCCAAAACTTCATTTAGTATGTAGTAGACATTTTGAAGATTATTCCTAGTATTTGTTGTTGTGCCATCTTAACTGCTGTACAAAATAAGTGCCAAAGATTTAAAAGTTTTCAAGTTTATTTAATTTTGCTGAGCTCTTTCGAACTAAAGTTCCTCATCAGAGCTAAAATATCTAAAGGTAGCCAAAAATATAGGAATCTCTTGTGCTTATATAAAACAATTTGTATAACATAAATATAGGTTAAAATACATTTCGTTGTCAAGAAGTAAAAGAACAGGCAATGTAATATAGATAAGATATACAGGTATGCTAATTATAAAATGCTGGGAACTTATTCTTAATATTTACAATATTGATATACTTTCTATTGTTATAAAGGTGTTATAAAGGTGTAAATACAATGCACTCTTTTATTGGTGTTTAGAGCAAAATTAAGGTAAAATCAAGATAAAATCAAAGTAGCAGGGTAAAGAGCATATAATGAGTAATATGTAAAACAGAACATTTAACACACACACACACATATATATATAGATATAACAAGGAGTGACATGCAAGAGTAATTAAGTAAACATTGTTAAGGGAGTCCTCTTAGGAATGTGACTCTGGGAACTTCTCCCTGGTGGAATTCAGTTTTTGAGTTTTTGAGTTTTTGAGTTCATTTGATATCCTGGTTTTCTTAGGAATGTGACTCTGGGAACTTCTCCCTAGTGGAATTCAGTTTTTGAGTTTTTGAGTTTTTGAGTTCATTAGATATCCTGGTTCTCTTAGGAATGTGACTTATTTTGAAGATTGCAAAAACACAAATTAAAATCATCACAATTACAAATATACCTAACTTTATCTTTTGTACAGTCTCTGTTTGAAAATTGACTTTGACTTTTCAAATGAGGTATACAAGTTATGAATAGAGCGGAAGTAGTGAGTATTTTCAATGGTGAATCAAAAGTTATGTAGAGTTTATAAAACAAAACTTATGAGGTAGAAGTTTTGCATTGGAAAATATATTGACTTGCGTGGTTTGAAAGTTATGAATTTTGCCTTTAGTTATGAATTTTCTGACACCAACTGGCAAAAAATATTTCACCCTATATATTGACCCAAAAGCAAAAATGTGTGCCGATAGCACAAAAAAATGAGCAATTTTTTTACTGCAAACTCAAGATCATGAAGATTAATAATATGATATTTGAGTTTTAAATGTGATGTTTTAGTCACAATCATATATTTTTATTTATTTTATTGAATATTAGTTAGTGCACCTTGGGGCATGGGTTTGACAGATCCTATTGACCGAAAAGCTTGGAAGGGACAGTTGAGATGTAGACTGGGCAGCCAGGTCACACCCTCTGAACTACGAAATTAGGTCCTGCTTAAATAGATGTACAATTTAATGATTGATTGGTTGATTGATTGATTGATTGATTTATTGAAGAACCAAAAAATCACTAGTTCTAAGGTTTGATATTGGAAAAAAGCTGTGATTATACTGCATTGCAATCAGAGCACAGAATTTGTCAAGCTGAATTTGTAAAGAAAAAAGTTGTAAAGAGTGGACTAAATTGAATGGGAATAGTATGGTTTTATGTATAAAGTGACCAGGAATACGATAGTGACCTTGTTACACTGGAAATGTGCACTATAATTGGACTTTTAGCAACTTTAAAAAAAGCTTTTTTGGATTGCAATTTTTCCCTCAAGGATATTTATACTCAGCGTGTTTTTTTTCTGTGATAGGCTCTCTTAAGCTGATCAGTATGAGGTGTGACTACTAGCCTACAGGTGCTGAGGTAAAGCTATGCCAGAGGGACTTGATGCTTTGTAAATCCTGTGAGGCATATAGATTTCCTCCCCAGAATAATGTTAATCGCTCACCAAGTCTGGTTAACACAACTTCAACTTCTGCATCTTCAACTTCAGCATCTACAACCTCAACTACAACTTTAACAAGCAAATGTTACTTTAACTAGTAATGCAATGGTCACGCACAACCATATCACTGCAGCTCAGATGATAGTTACGCTGCCACCTTTGCACGAGACAGTAGGTCCTTTCTCCCCAGCTAAACAAATTAGTGGAACAATAGTCAATGAGCCTTTGTTTCATGCAGAAAAAAGTGCACCAGATGCCAGCAGACATCATTACAAAATTAACCCACTTAGTGCCGGGGCGCATATATGCGCCTCAGATTTTACGTGCCTTTAGTGCCGAGGCGCATATATGCGCCTCAGTTAGCATTACAGAGATTCCAATTTCATTTGACAGTAAAAAGGGTTAAAACCATGGAATTCGACATGGGACCATAAACAATCGAGATAAAACAGCTTTGCACTTAACTTCTACTATGTCTTCCTGTAAAATTTTTATTGTAAAATCATTTTACTACTGTGGGTTATTCAACATTTTTAGGGGTGCCTTCATGAATATGCTGATTCCGGGCTGCTATGTACCCGGACTGTGGCAGTGTTTGTTTGTAAACATTAGCGAGAAACGGAGCCTAAATCCTCCGGGCCCGTCGTCAAAATCCTCCGGTTATTAGCACCCGGAGCCAACCGGAGGCTGTCCCGGAATCTCGCCAAACCGGTTCAGCAACTTTGAATCCGGGCCCGTCATAAAATACGCCAGGCCCGTCGTGAAATACTCCGGGCCCGTTGTGAAAATCCTCCGGCCGGAATGATCGAGAACAGTTAAATTACATAGCGCCCGGTGACGGGATGATGCAACCGGAGTCTAAACCGGTTACGGCCGGAGTGAAAGCGCCTCCGGCCATTGTCTAAACTGGTTCCGGCCGGTTTGGTTGCAGGGCGCTATATAACGGCCGGATCGGTTTGAACCAGTCTCTTTGCTCGTTGGATATTGGTGAATACACTTGCTGTGCGTTGGATAGTTTATTGTTTTAAAACACGTGGTCGTTTGATAATTTTTAAAGTTTAAGTTTATTTGAACATTTCAATATAAAGTCAGACATTTAAAAGATTTATTACGTTTAAAATATAGCACATTTTAAGTGAGAAAGTGTAGTGATTGTGAAGGGATAACATGCCTCCCAAGCGTGGAAGGGGCCAGACGACCCTTGGTCTGAAGAAGAGGAGAGCCACAAAGAAGCAAGAAGTGTTGAATTTAGTAATTGATACCTCCATATTTTGTTTTTGTATTTAGTGACATAAGCCCTTATATGTTTTAGCGGTATGAGACCTGGAATAAACCTTACTTCCTGAATGGCAAAAACGTGGTTGTTATCATTATTCTGGATCAATGATATTTTAACAAGAAGAGGAAGGCCCAGAAGAAGAAGCGTCTCCTGCTCCTCAAGAGGCCAAGAAGGCCATTGTCACCAAGAAGGCGAGCGCCTACAAGGATGTGGCAACCACCTCATCAACGCTTGGCAATGGTGAGTAAAACTTAGCTTCTTTTGGTAATTAATTTCAAGCTAAAATTTATGTTAAAATTACGTAGAAACTGCATAGAATATTTTGTAATTTATTTAAAATCAATCCTTTGAATTGTATTAGTAGGTCGGATGCAATTTATTTTAAATACAGTCTTCACTTCATGGTGGAATCCGTACAAGATAGAACCACGTGTTTTTTACTTGCTCCTCAAACATTTAGAATATTCGCAAATTAAATTATCAATCTTGTACTACTGAAGAACATGTGGTAAATATTATTTTCAATTTTTTAAGTGCACACTATGTCTACGGACTCAGACGAGACGAGGAGCCTCCCGGGGCCGTCTTCCCCTGACCCCCTGCCGCTGACCCAGGCAGACCCGGCCGATAGTTGCTGATGTCTATCACAGGCGGCTTAAATGAAGCTTGGCCTTAAATCTTAAATTAAATTCTTTTTCCCTTTTCCCCTCCTGGGTGGCAACTTAATTAAATAAATATCCACCTGGTTTGCAATGAGCTATCCAACGAACGTGACAAATTCAGTAAAAAATAGCCCTTGCTATTATTGTAATTTTCACTGTTAGCCCTAGCTAATTAGTTTTGTTGTAAATAGCCCTAGCTATTGTTGTTGTCACTTTTAGCCCTAGTTAAATTTGATGTAATTTTATTTGTGATGCTGCTGCTGGTTAATTTTTGGGTTCTTGTCATTGTGCGTACAATGTTTTCTTTTTATATGTACACTTGCTAGTTCAACCTTTGGGTTATTCTTGCAAGTGTGCACATTTAAAGAAAACATTATTTTTTTTTTGAAATCTATTTGAATTTCCGACAATACTATACATGTCACTTTTAAACTATGTTGTATTTTAACAAATGAACTATCCAACCAATGCAAGTGTACTGTCCAATATCCAACAAATAAAAGAGCAACCCAAAAATGTGTGTTATTTTATTTATTAATTTTAATAGTTTTAACCTTTAACTTTATTCACTATCGTAATATATTTTTTAATTTCTTTTAATTTAAATGAATTTTATTATTAAGTAAGGTTTACATTTGAAGTCTTATTTTTAAATTAAATTAAAGCAAGAAATAACACACTGTTTATACACATCTTTATTTCTTGTTTTGTCGACGTACAACATTAATTTCCTGGTAATCACCAAAAGCTTAAACTAAACCTAATTTTATCAATCAGCACATTACAATTTGCAGTGCTACACAATTTTATTTCGTAACATACAATGGCACTCACAATAACAATTACATCAGTTAAAATGTAATCAATCTTTTTAGAAGTACATATGGCCACACACAAATGAAAATTGTTTTTAGGCAACAACATGACAACCGTGTCGCACAAGTTTATATTACACTTCAGCATGTTTATCAGTTTACTTTTTAACAACTATGGAATGTCGTACCCACAGTGGCACCTTTTTAACAACTTTTTTCACACAACACTGGCTTCATGTTGTAGTAATAGTGTTTTCTTTTTGTCCCACAAAAATATCACAACTTGAGAGACTTGTTCAATGTTCAATTTTCAGCAAGTTTTACCACACAATGAAACACAACTTTCTTTTACACTTGAGAAGCTTGCACATGAGTGTCCATTGTTTCTTCCTGAGTGTTTTCATCAATGGGAAGATGAACTTGCATACGTGCTCGGACGCGCTCTTCTTGCCATGGGACCGCACCTGCAGGGGAGTTGAAGTAGGCCACCAACGTCTGACGCTGCCTCTTTGCCGCCTCGAGTTCCCTCACACCTTGGTGCCTGGCATCCAGTGGCTCAAGATTGGCGTTCTCTCGCCAGGAACCGGGAATGATGTCGTGACCTTCATCCTCACGCTCAGGTTCAACTCCTGGAGCCCAATCTGCCACGTTGTCTCTGGCCAACCTCATCCTGATGAAGTTATGTAGACAGATGCCAGCATGAACAATCTTCTTCACGTTCTCAGGGTCAGGTTGCATTGTGGTTAGGAAGCACTGCCAACGCTGGGCCAGGATACCAAAGGCGTTCTCCACCACCATACGTCCGCGAGAGATTCGGTAATTGTATATTGGTTGTTCAGGATTCAAACTTCGCTGGCTGAAAGGTTTCATTAGGTAGTCTCGGAGAGCAAATGCATCCTCCCCAAGGATGAAGTAAGGCATTGGCTGATTGTCGTTGGTCATGCTGCCCGGTGGAGGCAGGCGCATCCGCCCGTCATCTAGGCCTTTCTTCAGAGCAGAATTGTTGAAGAGCTGCATGTCAGACTGGTGGCCAACACCACCCACATCGGTAAACATGAAACAGTAGTCTGCATCCACTACAGCCATCAGGACCACCGAGTAGAAATTCTTTTAATTATAATACTTGCTTCCAGACTGTGGAGGTTTTCTAATTCGGATGTGCTTACCATCTAGGGCACCAATGCCGTGAGGCACGTTCCACTTGCGCTCGAACTTGGCTGCCACTTCTCTCCACCCGTCTTCGTCTTCAGGGAACTTGATAACCTCGTCTGCCAGTTCCTGGTGTATAGCAGTACAGACTTCTGGGATGATGATCGCTACTGAGTGGCGGCTGACTCGAAAACCATATTGCAAAGAGGGGTACTTTTCTCCGGTGGCCAGGTACCTCAAGGTGATGGCCAGCTTCAAGCCTGGACTGTGTGGTTTCCGCATTACCAGTAGTTCTTCGAACATTGCCGTTGACATTCTCAAGAACTTGAAGTAACTGGTTGGGTCATCTACTCCAAGCTTGCATAAGATTGTCGTAGTGACCGTATTGCAAGCGGCGATCATATGTACCGAATGGACGAACCCACCACTTCCTCTTCTTTCGTGGCCTGCCCCCTCTTCTTGGCCTCCGCCTCCTCCTCCTACGTCTACCATGGGCATCTACCCTGTCCATCAACACCTCGCCCTCGTCTTCGTCATCTCCATCGGCAGCTGGATCATCTTCGATGTTGGCAATCGCATCATCAGCAACTTGTTGATTGAAAAGTAGTAGATCCATCGTGTTTTCGTTCATCTCCTTCAAAAGTTCAAGTGATGCTCGTAAACGCATGAGGTCTTCATTGAGTAAGCAGACAGCCATTTTCATTCACTTGTTAATTTGCGGAAACCACACAGTGCAATTATCTTCAATTTCTTTTACATTTTACATTGTACATAACGTTGTGCTCTTTGGTCAAACAGAAAATGAGTGATTTTCTTCGACATCTGGTCATTTTTATAGGGATTCGAACCGTAGCCGTCACCATTCCGATCCACGACGGCAATCCTCCCATCCATGACGGGACGGATCCAATTTGGCGACGGAGAGCGCAGACCGTAGCCTAGAATTCGACGGATCATCGCCAACCTACTGGAAAAGTCGCCGGCCGGACCCCATATTAGCGACGGGCCCGTCATAATACACTCCGTACGGAGTAAGATTCACTCCGGCCGGATTGTACCCCATTAAAAGTCATTATAATTTGGTTCCGGAACAAGTCCGCCCGTACCCACTATCCGTAGCCTGATATGCCGGCCGTCATGGAAAATGCTCCGGAGAGTATGTCCATCCGTTGCATACATGACGGGCAGTCGCTACGGCCGGAGCCTATCCGGAGCCTATCCGTAGAGAAAATACGACGGGCGGAGCCTAAATATTCCGGGCTTGCGGCTTGAACCCGGAATGCAAACGGGAGGATTTTATGACGGGCCGGAGTTAATCCGGAGTTGAACCGTAGCCAAACGGAGCCTAACCGGAGCTTTTATTCCGGCCGGAGGCACAATCCGGAGGGGATTAGCGTCGATCGATATTTCGCATTCCGGCCGGATTACAAAATTTCACTTCTCCTGAGAAGTGGAATTTTGTGCCTCCGGTTCATTGCCCGGAACGCGATTTACGCCGGGCGGAATGGTACCCGGAATCGGACTTTGCCATTTTTCGCGAAATTTTTTGAGATTCCATTTGCGTGTAACATGTGCCACTTAAAAAACATTCTTTTGGGTTTTTTGTATTGTCTGGCAAAACTATACATATTAGATTTATTTGATGTCACTATAAAAAAGTTTAAACCTCCTTATCATGGACATAACAAAAACATGTATTATGACGAATGAATTGGAAGGGTGACTCGAAATTGTACAAATCGGACTTGTTGTTGTAGGTATCTTTATTTATTTTGGTAAAAATAAGAAACTAGACCATTTTCTGAATGTGTAGTGTAAATTTGGAAAAGATGTGGTGAATATCACATGTGCTGCTAAGGATCATATTTCAAGTGTGGACATTGAAAACTCCGACGGTGAATAACACGTCACGTTAAAAGCCGTAAGGCAGTGGCAGGTAAAACACTGATTTTGCGGCTGGCGTCAAGAGGGTTAATGTGTGATTTCTACAGTACAGACGAGGTAAATGCAGCAAAAGACATCTTATTTGAAAATTTTCTGGCTGAAGGTAGGTTCATCAAACGAAGGGGGCTGGACAAGGCAAGGCATGACATAAGAGGACATATAGGTTTTTTTACGTTCAGATACCGCAGATCTGCCGACGTTTTCAGCCACTAAGCTATCAAACATTCCGCCTATACTACTGAAGAACTTGTACCAACACTATAATACCAAGACGCAGAATTTGACAGGCATATCATAAGGACAAAAAAAGTGGCAAATAGTGGAGTAAAGAGATTTCGGATAGAACAGTTTTACACATGAAGTGATCAGGAATATGATAGTGTTTTTTTTACTCTAATGGTGCCCTTAAAAGTGTTTTTTTATCAACTTAAAAAACTATATTGAACACATTGCACATTTTTTCAGACAAGGAAAAGTATACTCAGCGTTTCACATGTTTAGCAGCCTGTTTATATGCTTGTCGCACTTTTGTTTTAACAGTTAGCAATCATTTTCAGTTGCGAATCATATTAAAAGATAATACCATCTTAGAAAGTGCCCAGAAAATGCAATGGATACCTGTGATATTCTTAAATTGTTGGATGGTATCCAAACCTTGCAAACACAAATTAAGCTTCTTTCAGAAGGTCAGAGAAAACAAACTAAGATATGTGAGAGCTACATAATCCATCCAGCAGGTGGGAGTGGTGGGAGTGATAATCTGGATGATGAATCCTCTGGGTCAGATTATTGGGGGTTCCAGCGTCCACTTCATCTACCACTAGCAATAGCACAACCATTCAGCAGGAAGCGCGGAGCAATGGTGAGGACTTCCTGAAGAGTAGCGAATTGGGCGTCGATTCAGTGGACCTTACCACTGAAGTTGATGAGAGCGCCAGGGATGATACCACATATGCTGAGAAGGTGAAACAGGATAAAGGTGCTCGTAACAGTAGACATGCCAGCCAGAAAACTTTGACATTTCACAGGAATGACACGGGTAATAAACCTCATGAGAGGATTCAGGGCCAGCTCAGTTCTCATTCTGGCAATAATCTCAATAGACCTATATTTGGAATTGGTCGCAGCCGTACGATAAAAGTCGCATCATCAGCTAATAATAGGCGGTCAGCTGGTAATAAATACTATAGGAATACAGTGGATCTGCTGCGATTCATAGGGGGGTGGGGGGGTTTGGGGGTATAGGACTTTGGGAGATGGGAGATTTGCCTGAAAACAAATTGGGAGATGGGAGATGAGGCAGCCCAAGTGGGAGATAGCCAAACAAGTGGGAGATGGGAGACTGGCATTTTTCTACATATTTTTTCAAGGAGCATCCTTTTACAGCCTTTTTTGTTACAAGCAACTTTGACATCAATTATCTATGTAATTTGCACATTATTGGTGATGTAAAAATGTATTTGACTTGAAAGAAAAAAATAGTTACAAATCTAATATAAAATAGAAAACAAATTCAAATGTTTTGCATTTCTTGGACATATATATGACATAGGTATCCTCGATTTCTCAAAAGCTTTCGACGTAGTGCCACACCAGAGGCTCATGCGGAAACTCTGTCTGTATGGTATCGAAGCCTAGATCTCCGAGTTCCTGTTGGGTTGTACACAGTGTCTTAATCGATGGCAATTTCTCGTAGTCGTACTGATGGTGACTCTGTTCTATATCGATCTTTCAATGCATTCGTAGCCAAAGTTAGGATAGAGAACTACTGCTACTGTATACATTCAAAAGTTTATATGTCAACTAAAGCGGGTGTCCCAGTTTCTGGGGTAGGCAGCTGACGGCAGTGTCTCGCTCAAGCTCTCCACGCATCTAACGAGCGTATCTGTACTAAGGAGGTTGTTGCAGTCCTTCACTTCGGATTTCACAAATTCCATCCAAGTCTTTCTTTGATGCCCTGTACCCGACAACTAGGGATCTCCATGTCCATGACAAAATTGATGCAAGAGGAGGATTGTTGCATACGTCCATACCATCTGATACTTCGAGCGCAATTCGGAGGGCACATCTACAATCCCTAACATTTTGTGGAGCATAGTGGAACACGTATCATAGCTTATGATTAAAAGTGTAAGAATAGAATCTAAAGCCAATTCTAAATGGGCTTCTATAATTGACTTTGAAGCAGAATGGACTTACATATACAAAAACAAATTGAAAAATCAGATTGATATGAAAATTTTAGAATTCAATCTTAAGGTATTGAATGATATTTTGGCTACAAAAAGCAACTTATTTAAATGGAAAATCAGTCCTAATGCTGATTGCATATACTGTGGTAATATAGAAGATATTATTTATTTATTATTTTATTGTAGAGAACCAAGTAATATATGGTCTCAACTATCAGCGTTCTTTTCATTTTCATTTCAAATAACTTTGAAGGAAATAATTTTTGGAGTTTCAAATGAAAACGAAATAAATATTGTAATATCTTATATATGCTATGCCATATATAAAAAATATCTAATTGATAAAAGTAATGTAAATAATTTTTATGACCTTCACATGTTCATAAGGAAAGAAATAAAAGATAAGCTTCTACTTATAAGACACTTTGATAAGGTACCGGAACTCATGGTTCAAATAATGTCTGATTTGGTAGCCTTCCTTTAAAAACTCTTTTCATAGATATTTTCTTAGTTTTAGTATTCCAAAGCGACCTGATCAGGAGGCTCTAAATTTGATTTTGCAATGAACTAACAATCTTTTTTAGAAAAAAAAAAATCTGTGGTTTTATTTTGTCTTTCCTGCTTCCGAGTATTTATTTACTATACTATATACTATATTAAATACTTGTGTACATCTACCTGTATCTGTTCTCACAATTTATATGTGAAGCAATATTGTGAATATAAAACAAAGTAAAGTTTTAAAATGGATATTTGAAGACATTTGACAATTTTGACATTCTACAAGATTCAAGAAAGGAGCAAAAAGCTCATTTTGGATCTTGTGCTTCTGAGCTGTTTGAATTTTATCGTGCTGAGTGCGATAGAATTAAGGAAAAGTATCATCAAACAAAAGATGACGAAGAGGAAAAGTCGAGGCTGCTCACTGCTTACTACGTGGCTGAAGAAGTAGCAGCGAAGAATATTTTCGTCCTCTGTAACAAAGGCCGGCCAGACAGTGAAATGGACCTGCATGGTCTCCGGCCTAGGGAAGTAGTCCACTTTATTCAGGACAGAATCGTGATGCTCTGAGATAGTGGAAAGGCAAAAAAACTGAATTATAACCGGCAAAGGGCTACATTCTAGGTATGGTATATGCCATGTTAGAGACCCCGCAGAGATACCACCGAGACTGAGGCCTGAAGATCCGTGAAGACGTGAGGAACTGGGGAAGGCTGGTGGATTGATGTTTTTTTTGACTTAAACAGAACTGAAAGAAATGTTCCCATAGAGGCACATATGGCACCAGTGAGAAGATGGACAGAAAAAGGCAGAACCCACATGGGACAAGAACTTAACTGGTACGAGGACAAGTTTCAAGTTCCAGTGCGAGCATTGTGCCTCTGTACTCCTGAACAGCAGCCGTAGATGAGTTACATGGTAAAGTCTCAGAACGCTGTATTGATGACGAGGAATTTTACTATCTACATGTACATCTTTTAGCAGCTGTGAGTGCAACTTGCGAAAAAAACAGAAGCATATGGCAGATATATGATGTTCATGGCAAAACGATTGCGTGCTGGTCACGGCTGTTCTACCAGAACGACCCTCAGTAACAACCCGGTCTTCAAACCCGATCGGCAACGTTATATGACAAAATGGAAGATTATAAGTGTCTCATCCTCCTAGAGTGACGTTATTTCTACCAGAACAAAGCTTTGATGCGACAAACTCAAACATTGGAAGACTTAATCTTTTCCAAAACTTTTATATTGTGCCATTGAGGTGATGTGTCTGGAGACGTACTTGGGCGGCATTGATCTCCGGCATTGATAGAGTAATTTGAACTGAATGTGTTTGGCAGCCACAATGGTCAAATGCTAAAAAACAGACTGTCCTGAATGATAAAGGTTTCAAGTGTGAAATTGGAAGACATTTTATACAATGGGGTAAAAATCAAAATTCTCCCTTGTTTACAATGCATATAAGATGGAGAGGGGACGGGCGATTGTCTGTTTGACCACGTCACACTGTCCTGGGGATAGAAAAAATGATGTGGAATGTGATACCAAAATGGTCTTCAATGGCTAAAAGATAGGACTTGTTAAGGTCGACAACAATTCACGCGCCCGACGGCGGCCTGCAGGGGAATGGGGAAAATCAGAACCAAAACTCTCCCCTGTTTACAACGCATATTATTATGAGATGGGTTTATCAGCCGAGGAGGCGGGTGGTTGACTATTTCTGCCCATCACACACTGTCTTGAAGAAAGACGATATGTGGCAAGGAGGGCGTTGTGGTGAATGTATAAATACCAAAACTCTCCCCTGTTTACAACGCACATGGGGATGGGTTTATCGGCATGGGAGTCGGGCGATTGTGTGCTTGACCACGTCACACACTGTCCTGGAGATAGAAGAAATGTGGCCGCCGTGAGCGCCTGTGTATACTGACTGGGAGACATGTACTTTATTGAGATGACATGCAACATGGCAGATTGAGACATGACCACTTGAGTGGTTGACATATAAACAATTTAAACATGTATCATATAAACATGTAGTACAATACAGTACATGGGATGGATTTCTCAGCAGCTGAGTTGGGCGATTGTCTGTTAATCGTACACATCACACTGCTGGGATAGAAACAATATTGTGAAATGTAACTTGGTTAAGAGCTGAAACGAATTTTGGTTTAGATGTTAGTAATCGCAACCTGATTTTTAAAAAATTGTAATTCAAGATTATATTAAAGAATTATATTATGTAAACACTTGGATGGTAGCTACTTAGATTAGGAGATATATTTTTAATGATGGATTAGCCACTGTGTAACGCAATATACAATTACAGGTTATGCTTTTCTCCAGCAACTCAAATGGAGCTTTTTCTGGTATGTAATGGACACATTTGGACAGTCAGCTGTGTACGTTATGAGGCGTGTATAAGTTGCTCAATGTATTAAAAAGATTGCTGCAGAATCCTTGATTGTATATAAAAATGCTATTGTTAACATAATCCTGATTTCCATCATGACCTACATTTGATCTGCTGTAATTGTATATTTTTTTTAAATAAATACGTTTTATACATAAAAATACAAAAAAAATATACAATAATTTTCTTGTATTTTGAGTTGTTGCGGTTTAATTCAATAGGATATCTACATGAAAATGTTAAACACGATAATGTACTCTCAACATTACAAACGCTTGTTGATTTATTGTGCAGTACATTTGGAGTAATATTGTGTCCACAGATAAAAAAAAAGTTCAAAGTTAAACCAACTTGCAACACAAGCTTGAGAAAACATAACTTCTCACTCAGAGTTATCAACGACTGGAATGATCTACCCTCTGAAGTGGCTGAAGCACCAACTCTGAATTGCTTAGAGCCGTTTAAATAGTCACCTTAAAGAGGAAAAGTTTGCCACGACCCATGCAACTAACTACTGAAGAGACGGTGAAATGCGACATGTGTTGACCGACTACAGGCATACCTGATGCCTATTGCCCGAAGGGGATAAGTGTAAGCGTAAAAAAAGACTCAGTCCCAATTATCCAGCGAAAGCATGGACAGCGTCGAAGAGAATCATGGACCGAAGTACGCCGGTAACTAGGATAAATGTGACCAGTAAGGCTCTCTTGTAAAATATACTCCAGTTACCTACCTGAAAACAACGAAAAATACCTCTAACAAAAACGGCAAAAATGAGCTTTTTACTTTTTCTACCCGAATATTGTGACTTGAACCCACACTTCCTTCACCACGTGCAGAAATTCAGTACCCGTGCTTAGATCAGCAGACTCGTCACTCAGCGCCAGTAGACCGTGACAATGTCACTATAGTACAACAATCGCTTGTGACCATAGCTTAGTCAGAAAACCTCCTGAGTAAAAATTGGCTGGAAACTCTATACTATATTAAATACTTGTGTACATCTACCTGTATCTGTTCTCACAATTTATATGTGAAGCAGTATTGTGAATATAAAACAAAGTAAAGTTTTAAAATGGATATTTGAAAACATTTGACATTCTACAAGATTCAAGAAAGGAGCAAAAAGCTCATTTTGGATCTTGTGCTTCTGAGCTGTTTGAATTTTATCGTGCTGAGTGCGATAGAATTAAGGAAATGTATCATCAAACAAAAGATGACGATGAGGAAAAGTCGAGGCTGCTCACTGCTTACTACGTGGCTGAAGAAGTAGCAGCGAAGAATATTTTCGTCCTCTGTAACAAAGGCCGGCCAGACAGTGAAATGGACCTGCATGGTCTCCGGCCTAGGGAAGTAGTCCACTTTATTCAGGACAGAATCGTGATGCTCTGAGGTAGTGGAAAGGCAAAAAAACTGACAATTATAACCGGCAAAGGGCTACATTCTAGGTATGGTATATGCCATGTTAGAGACCCCACAGAGATACCACCGAGACTGAGGCCTGAAGGTCCGTGAAGACGTGAGGAACTGGGGAAGGCTGGTGGATTGACAGAACTGAAAGAAATGTTCCCAGAGAGGCACATATGGCACCAGTGAGAAGATGGACTGAAAAGGCAGAACCCACATGGGACAAGAACTTAACTGGTACGAGGACAAGTTTCAAGTTCCAGTGCGAGCATTGTGCCTCTGTACTCCTGAACAGCAGCCGTAGATGAGTTACACAGTAAAGTCTCAGAACGCTGTATTGATGACGAGGAATTTTACTATCTACATGTACATCTTTTAGCAGCTGTGAGTGCAACTTGCGAAAAAAACAGAAGCATATGGCAGATATATGATGTTCATGGCAAAACGATTGCGTGCTGGTCACGGCTGTTCTACCAGAACGACCCTCAGTAACAACCCGGTCTTCAAACCCGATCGGCAACGTTATATGACAAAATGGAAGATTATAAGTGTCTCATCCTCCTAGAGTGACGTTATTTCTACCAGAACAAAGCTTTGATGCGACAAACTCAAACATTGGATAACTATCTTTTCCAAAACTTTTATATTGTGCCATTGAGGTGATATGTGTCTGGAGACGTACTTGGGCTGCATTGATCTCCGGCATTGATAGAGTAATTTGAACTGAATGTGTTTGGCAGCCACAATGGTCAAATGCTAAAAAACAGACTGTCCTGAATGATAATAATCAAAGGTTTCAAGTGTGAAATTGGAAGACATTTTATACAATAATTTTCTTGTATTTTGAGTTGTTGCGGTTTAATTCAATAGGATATCTACATGAAAATGTTAAACACGATAATGTACTCTCAACATTACAAACGCTTGTTGATTTATTGTGCAGTACATTTGGAGTAAAATATTGTGTCCACAGATAAAAAAAAAAAATCAAAGTTCAGAAACCAACTTGCAACACAAGCTTGAGAAAACATAACTTCTCACTCAGAGTTATCAACGACTGGAATAATCTCCCCTCTGAAGTGGCTGAAGCACCAACTCTGAATTGCTTAGAGCCGTTTAAATAGTCACCTTAAAGAGGAAAATTAGCCACGACCTATGCAACTAACTACTGAAGAGACGGTGAAATGCAACATGTGTTGACCGACTACAGGCATACCTGATGCCTATTGCCTGAAGGGGAATAAGTGTAAGCGTAAAAAAAGACTCAGTCCCAATAGGAAAATTATCCATCGAAAGCATGGACAGCGTCGAAGAGAATCATGGACCGAAGTACGCCGGTAACTAGGATAAATGTGACCAGTAAGGCTCTCTTGTAAAATATACTCCAGTTACCTACCTGAAAACAACGAAAAATACCTCTAACAAAACGGCAAAACTGAGCTTTTTACTGTTTCTAGTCGAAAATTGTGACTTGAACCTTTACTTCCTTCACCACGTGCAGAAATTCAATACCCGTGCTTAGATCAGCAGACTCGTCACTCAGTAGACTAGTACACTCGCCAGTAGACCGTGACAATGCCACTACAGTACAACAATCGCTTGTGACCATAGTTGAAATATTTAAACTAGATATTAGAATTTTTAAAACATTTAGATCTTTTGAGTGCATCCACCCCATCTCACTTTTTTCAAAGCTTGGTTCTGGTAGTTTGTCGGGGCAGCAAACGATTAATGTGAGTGGTTTAAAGCGTTGTAAGTTGAACAATTGACATTTCGAGAGGTTTTACTGTACATTTCAGTTATGACAGTGAGGCGATGCAAGCGGGATTAAATATGACTTGGCAATAATATGCTTTAGAGTTGTTTAATATAAGTCCATGCAATATGATCCTTAGTTGTTATAGGCACCTCAACGATGTGTCAATGACTCAATGGTGGTGACATAGGTCGCGGAGATATTGTTAATTACCTGTTGAGAATGAATTAAGATTATTGGGCGGGTCTACAAATTTATTCTTGAAGTGCTGAAAGTACAGTAACTGTACATATAGCCGCGAGGGTATGGACGATTGCACCTCTTCATCCACCCTGCGCATCCAAAGTTTTACATTTAATAATATACAATCAGCAAATGGCACACTCAATGAGTGTCTCCTTCATTTTTATTATTAAATAAATTATATCATAACGTTCTCATGTAGCGAGCAATCTCTCAGATGGAAAAAGCGTCTGTAAATAAAATGATCAAATATTAAAATGTCATTGCAATATAAAAATATTCATCACATCCGTCAAAATAAACTATAAAATAAATCAGACAAAGTATTATTCACACAAATAGATTTTAAAAAAGTCGACCTCTCGTAGAGAGTGAGCAAATGGCTCTGCCGGCAGATGGTGACTCAGTATACGGCGTCGACGACGACGCCATAGGATGTTCATGGGTTTGTGTACGTGTTACGTAGATTTTTAAAGCCTACGCCCACCCAGGCGGTACACCAGAAGGGTTGTACAAAGCCATGATGCAAGTGGAATTTTTCCAGTATGCCAAGTATACCATTTCAAGTTCTAGAGCCCTTCTAATTTATAGCTGCTAGCCCATGCGACGCGCATGTGCTGCCCGAAGTCAACCTCGACGGCTACGCGTACACAGCTGGAAAGGCGTACGTAATGCCGCGTACAATGGCATGAATGGGAGCAAGGGCGATGCGGGATAATCCCGTAGACCGTCTCTATAATGTAACCGTACATGCTCAAGGTACTCAACGCATGCGGGGACAAGGTGACCGCACTTCGGCCCTTGCTTGTTTATTGTGATGTGTTTGTTTGTATTGTTTTTGTTTATTTTGGTTTTTATTTGTCGTTTTTTTATCATTTTTATTGTATTTTTTTCTTCTATTGTACAGTTGGGGGGGGGGGAGATTGCGTCGTAGTCAAGATTGCATTGTGTAATGACACCTGGACAGTCTAATGTCAGAGTTCAGGGTTATCATATTGGGTTGGGTTTGATATTAGAAATATCATATCCGTAGGGAACCACGAGTGAATGATATTCTCTCATATCACACCCAACCCAATATGATAACCCTTTTCTCACACTCCACCCTCGAAATCAAATCATAAACACAAATATTTTATTATTTAAACCCTGCATATTCATTGTCAGCAGTGTAGCATATGCAAATGCGATAGTAAAATGAACGCAATTCAAGTTATGGTTAAAAGGCCACAAACACGGTCTATGCATATAAGTAAAGTCATTTTACCCACCCTTGTGGGCCGTTACATCTGAACGGGGTTGGTTGTATTTTTAAATACACATTTTACTTCTGAAACAGTAAAAATAGATATTTTACTGCTAGTGAAATAGAATAAAGTTGTGATGTAAAACAGAAATAAATAATGTTTGTACCACAAAATTGAAAATAAATGTTTTAGCCAGAGTCAAAACAACCTGCCCCTCGCAAGTTCAACATGTAACGTTTAACGTTCACCGTAACCCATAACTACGTTTGTCTCACGTGATTGCGTTAGTTACAGCAAAGATCAGGCAGCTCTCTCATATTGCCCGTGAGTTGTATAATTTTATTATAGATGTTATCAGTTATACAGATGTACTTTACATGAATTATTTGTATAGAATATTATTGTTATTTTTATATACCTTTTCTTTCTTTCTTTTTTCATTTTAACCATTTTAGCCAGTTCTCTAAAGAATAAATACTACAACTGTACTATAAGAAATAGGTTTTACTTTTACATGATAGTGGTCCATTAAAAGAAAATTTATATTTTTTATGTGTAAATACTAGAGAATGGAATAAGTTCATAGGGTTTCTTTTGTACTATGACAATATTGATCTTTTGATAAACCCATAGATTTTTTACCTTAGCAAATATTTTCGACCTTGGCTGTCAGACAGTTTTTTTCAAGCTGACGTCACACAGGATGACAGGATGTGACACTTTATATCAACAAAAGTTTGGTACTGCAATGGTCACTCCCGTCTCCCCAATAGTGGCCAATTTGTTCATGGAAAACCTAGAACAGATAGCCATAGCCACAGCAGAAATAGACATCAAACCCGTATGGTGGAAACGATATGTGGATGATGTATTGGCGAAGATTTCAATAGGTACTGTTGAGAGACTTGATATACTCACCTCAACGAAGTAGACTCCACACACAGTATAGTTTTCATACATTAATGTATGAACAACAACAGTATACCATTCCTGGACACGCTCATTACTGTAAAAGAAGATGGCCACTTGAAGACAATAGTGTACAGGAAATGCACTCATACACCAATATCTTAACTTTAATTCACATCACCCTACAATACACAAGTTAGGAGTTGTGAGGACATTACTGGACAGAGCAGAGGTCGTAGTATCCGAGGAAAAGGATAGGGAAATAGAGGTGAATCCTATTACAGAGGCTCTCAGCATTTGTAACTATCCTAAGTGGACGTTTCAAGAGGTCAAACGCATGAAAGCATCAAGTCAGAAGGATAAAAGGAAGAAAACTAGTGATGTTAATCGTGCCAAATCCAGAGGTATGGTAGTCATCCCGTATATCAAAGGACTATCAGAGAGGATGGCTAGAACACTAAGAGACCACAACATAATTAGTACTGCCTTTAAACCGTTCAAGACCCTGGGAAACATTTTGGTCCACCCAAAGAACAAAATCAAGCCGAAAAAGAGATATGTGGTTGTGTGTACAAGATTTGGTGCAGAAACTGTGACAGTGTGCATACTGGTGAAACAGGGAGGAAATTAGTAGGTGCTCATGTGACAGAACATCAAAAGGATGTCGAAGACCGTACCAACAGTGGAGTACGAACCAGAGCCACCCGTTTGTCATCTGCAAGTGACTTGCAAACATCCGCCATCACAGATCACGTGGCCAATCTGAACCATATCCCTAACTGGGACAACACGGAGCCCATCAGTCGTGAGTCTAACACTAGAGACAGACAGATCCGGGAAGCAATCGCTATAAGAAAAACTTACAAGACTATAAACCGAGATGAAGGTGCACACGCGTATGACACCCTACTAAAGACAAGGGCTGCTCACAGGGACAGTAAAATCAATATAGAGTTTAATCAATTATATTTTCCTTTCTTTCAGGGAAGATTACTACTTGTATAGTGCTTACTCTTCTGAGGGTCATAAACTCTTCAATTGTGTGAAAAAAGAATCCAAGTCATGAATAATTCAAAGGGAAGAGAAGCCTGGAGCAATTCCACCTCAGAGGAAATGGGTGAGTTTACTTCAATTTGTCTGCCACATCAATCCAAGAAAGTCACCTGCACATTGTTCTAAGAACAATTGATATTACAGTAACCTCCCCTACCAAAGATTTACGAATTCAGGACACGCGGAAGGTCTTTATTTCATACTCTGATGTACATCATACATATATAAAATGCCATGATCATTATGATGCAGATTTGTACCCTGTGACCCTACACATTAATGCTTTTAATGTTAACATTAGAAACTATATATTTGATTTAAAACTAAAATTGAAATGTTTGATCATATTTTGATAAGACCTAACTAGGTTTCTGGCAGTACTCAAGTTCAATGCTGTTTTTAGAATAAAAAAAAAACAAACAAAACGATTATACTCTCTGTACAAAGTGATGCTATTTTATGATTTCATGCGCAGTTTTATTATTTATCTATCTATGTTTATTTTATATGATCCTTTTCTATGGAATTAATCTGAAATAAATGTTTCTATTCTATTCTATCCATTCCGTTCTATTCTATTCTTTCTATTCTATTCTAGTCTATTCTATTCTATTCTATATTCTTACCAGACGACAGTGGCCTGCCACGTCCAAAGATGGCCAGAGTCAATTCCTTCCCAGATACTCCAGCAAGTGAGGACTTGAAGGATTTATGTTCATGCCTGACATTATATGACAATTTTGATTATGATATGTAAATGTAATGACTTATGTTATTATCATTAGCATTGAATATTGTGCATCAAGTTATGATATTTTTTCCAGGTTTCTCTGGCAACCATTTGCCTGTGATGCACCCACATAGCACCCAGGTAAGGAACAAAAGCTGTAGAAGAATAATCTAGTTTTAAGAATTGATTTCATGTATTAAGTCATATCAAGATTGCGAGGTAGATGCAGCATTTGCTCATGGAGGGAGCCATGTGTCCACCAAATTCTGTGCCATCTATCAATGTCACAGTCAAAATCTATAAAATCGCATGTGCCTGCAGCCAATCAGAGCAGCTCATTTGCATGTATGTACCTCAAAAGTAACTAATTTATTCCATCCCTTAGATAAATCGTGACCGGGAATTTCCCAGATCAATAGCTATTTATGTTAAACCCTGTCTATTGCTTTAAGTGGTTAAATTTAGAACACAACAAGCGGACGTGGCCACCCCACCTTTGATTGGGTGCATGTGTCCAAATGTGCACAGAGGCTATGCAAGCTATGACCCAACTGGTCTGATCAAAATGATAGAAGAAAATTAGTGTTGAGAGCGGCCCAGCAGCCACTTCTTGGAACATTTTTGACACTTCAAAAGATTTTGTTCATAAATAATCTGCTCTGTAATGATATGAGAATCATAGCAGCATTCTAGTATGCATCACTACGCTATTTAATTTATTGTCTTGCAAACATATCAGTTGAACCTAAAATGATTAGCCAAAAAGGCTTTTCTATAATGAAATTCTAGTAATTGTAATCTTCCAGTTCCAGAACCCCGGTACCAAAAACGTTCCTGGTGAGGCTTCCATGCTCAGTGGTGCACGCGCAGAAAATGCTAGAGATGAGCCAGGTACTTCCCGCAGTACACTTTACGGTGATGGTGGAGCCATGGGTCAGTCTTCGTCAGTTAATACCGTTTACAGGTATAGAAGGAATATCCGCTACAAAAAAGTACTAGTGGCATATCCAGTGGAAGACACCACTGTGCCCCCACTAGATTTGTCAGAGCTTCCCACTAATCAAGAATCTGCCTGTGGTATGATGTTCTATCAGCAGTCTGAGCAATCTGATGCTAGCAGCAGCGCCGTAAGTTCTGGATCCGAGCACAGCATAAATATGGCATCTCCCACACTTTCTGATGATATGGATGCTGATTTTGCAACCAAAGTAGATTTGAAAGAGAGTCGTATGATGCAGAGTTCTGCTGATGATATTGATATTGAGGAGCTTGAAATGGATATTTCGTATTGATTTTATGGCAGATATTGCCAAATTGAGACTGTTCCGATTATGTGGATATAACAATTTTTCTTATTGTGCAATTTTAATAGTATTTTATCATATGCATGTTTTTCTATAGATTTATTTATTGTTAATTTTAACATGAAATTTCCATGATATTTATAAGTCATCTAGTCACTCGCAGAAATAGAACATTCAATTTTTATTATTTATATTATATTATATTTTTATTTTTCATTTATTTTACATTTTATATTTTTACACGTTAACATCTTCCCAAGCTTCAATAAACACAAAATGTTTTAATCGTAGTTTCGTAACATCTATTTCTCCCACTTTTTCTATAGTAAATTTTTAAACAAGTAAAAGTAATTTTGAACAAAAACAAAACAAAAAAAGAACAAACAAAACAAGCAAATTTAGTTCATATCCCTTTATAGTTTTTAGTAGTTGCCAGTTGGCATTTTTATAGGGTACATACCCTACTTAACATTGCAACCTGGGCATGGCGATGTCATTGCCTCGAACTAGATTACACTGCGGTGTCTCTGTTAGACAATAATCAGATGTAGTGAGGCGGGGCTCAGAGTGTGAAACAGCACTCCTCACGGAATGGAGACGCGACATACATTTTTCGGATTCGATACCCGGAAGTTTGTCTCGTCCGCCATGCCGTTGGGGTACCACTGTCATTCGCGTAGGCGTTTTCGGCACCGCATCTCAGGCTTCCATGGTATTACTTTTGGGTTCCAGCCAACCCGTTATGACATTCAGCAAGCTGTCCCATATGCTTTACTAAGTGGGATGGTCGAGGATGGTCACCAGACGAGACATCCTAGCCACCAGACACGCCTGCTGCCTTCAACTACAGAAGAAACTCTCTATTAGGACCACCTTCAGGTCCAGTGTTAGGTGGTCTCAATAGAGAGGTGGTCTCTATACAGAGGTTCAATTTGGTAGTTTCATCAAAGTTTTGGGAAAGTTAAAAATTGTGCCAATATCATTAATGCATTCGTACCCACTAAAAAGTAATCACAGTCAATATTTACAAAATATAACCGCTGCCCGTGATGTTCACTGACCATCGTTAATCGAAGAATTGAGTACTCTTGAACAGTGAAACCGCTACTTTGTATATTAGAAATAACATAATTGAAAAACAAACTCCTCTTATTTTTGCAAGTTATCTCTGTGTACAACCGAAGGAAACATTTGATATTGTCGACCTGTACAAGCTATGGTGTGTAGCTAGAATCTCACGTTAAGTATAAGCTTCTATGTCCATAGGTTATTTTATTTTTTTTTATTTTAACAATTAATAGAACATGACGCATTTGACACGTGTCTGAGAAATAATCATGTAGGATATAAAAATGGGCGATGCATTCTCTCCAAAATGATCATGAACCACCTCAGAGTGATTGTGTCTAGATTCTATAATGCTCCAATACCCAGAAATCTATTTGCAAAAGGGAAACCATATGTGCAACCTATTTCCGAACGAATTCAGCAGTAAATGTTTGTTTTCTATTTTCTGCTTGTTACTTTTTAGTATAGTTTCCAATGCATTTATATACAGTGCCATAACGTATTTTCCTATACATCTGGCGTTGTGTTTCAAACTGAAAAAACAAAACAAAAATAAAACCACTTTGATACAAACGGAAACGGTTTGGATCTCTATAACCTGGACCGCGAGAATTTCTTTTCAAGTGAAAATGGATTTGTCACCTGTATAGTGATTTTCCTGTTGCGTCTTTGCATTTTGATAATGGTTACAGGGGAAATAGATGTCCTAAGTCAGCCATTTGTTTAAAATGCATACAACCACGAAAGGAAATTTATATCAATCTGTTAAACGTACATAGCCATCACATCATAACACTTTTTAAACGAGATGTGGAAGACAACGATCAGAATTTTTTCGCGTTCAAACTGAAATAGAGAATCGCAACCAATTGCAGTTGGTGATATACTCTAATTTCTGTTTTGATATAGGACCATTTTGCCCCAAATGTTTGACATTCAGTTCGATTGCCCCTTGTAGATATATTAGAGGTTTTTTCTTTCAAATATGCACACAACCACAACATTGCTACGCTACACCACCCAAAGTTGCGATTGCCACCGATTATCTTTGAATCATTTTTGTGTAGTAGACATGAGAATTCGTGATGAAAAAAATCATACTTGCTGGCTAATTGCTATAAATGTTGGCTACCTATTTATTTCTCCAATTTTGCAGTAAATGCATTCGGTGTATAATTTCCTATTTGTGAGCGACATTAAACTTGTTCCATTTGATACACTACTGAAGTGAGACTTCATGATAAAGACGTCAGCAAAACACGTATCAAGACTATCTCGTCTGTTTTCCATTAAAGCCAAAATGATCCACACGTAGAAATAACTGTGGGTTGGGCTATTTTCTACATTTCTTCTAATTGAAATGCAAGCTCATAAATGAAAATCACATTCACAACTTAAGATATACTAGAATCGTGCGTTTGAATGCATAATTGCGGCGGTTTCATTGCGGCTAAGTATCTTGTTAAAGGTTACAATTGACGTAGACAATTCCTTCATAACTTGTATTTTGCATTGAGAAGGTCATTCATTGCCTGGGTTAGATTAAATCAACATTAGTAGTTCCTGTTGTCGACTAAAATGCAGTGTTCATAAAATCTGTTTGTGAAAGCCTTTTTTTCCCATGTGTGTTTTAAACGTTTTTTTTCTATTGTAAGTGTCACGCGTCATTTTTAAAATAAAAAGGGTATACCCACACACTGTCGAATTATTATATTTGTTTATCATAGATGTCAATTAGTTTTAGATCTAAACTGTCAGGTAAGGTCTAAGACAGGGAGATACCAAAAGTATACGCACAGTAGGTACGTGTGTACATTTTTGAAAAAGAACTTGTTTTTTTTTTTCAATTGTATTTGTTTATTTGTTTTTGTATGTGTGTTTTGTTGGGACTTCCATTTTGCTATTAATATGTACAATCATTTTAATTGAAAAAGTCACATAAATCGGCCATACCTGAGACACTGCTATTTCAAACGTGTGAACGTGATGCGAATGTTCAGCTGTGCACGATCATGACGATGCAATTTAACGTGACGCGAATGTTCAGCTTTGCACGATGCAATTTCGTTCACATTTCAAACGTCTGAGGATTATTGTTTGCATCCATGTATGAGCAGAAAATATATCTGTTAAGAAATTCATGAAAACGTTACTGGGCCACAGGGCCTGTAATTATAAAAAGTGGTATAACTGGGCAAAGAATACCTTATATATACATATATTTTCATGTACTTCTTGTATTTTCCCACCGGAGTACTGAGCTAATATTTTCGTATACTGAATTATCCGGGGAACAATGAGTGTATGGAACTGCATATACATACATGTAGTTTGTCAACATAGTGAAAATAAATGAGAAGATAACTGTTAAAACCTACACTGCCACGCAGCAAGTTGCAAATCGCTTCCGCCGTTTCAAAGCATTTTAAGTGGGGTAAAATGCGTAGTCTTGTTTTTAGGGGCTGTACCGTGCGACAGCTCACGACTGAGTTTTGAATCACATCACATCAAAGGGTTTCTGGTGGGCAAATCCCCCACGAACTTGTTGGTATAATGCGTGGCGAGATTTTCATGTTTATTGTTTACAGAAATCAAGGTGAGAATTCATTGTATAGCGGTGCCATAGTTTGGAGATTGAACTGCCGCACGAACTGTCCAGCTTGAGGCTGCCTGGCGGCCGAAGTGGGAACCTAGGATTTTACACCTACATATACATAGAATATCTATATTTATTGGAAATGTATATGCTAAAAGTTTCAATGTTAGTGATTTTCGTGAAATTATTGTCAACCTGAATTTTATTGTCTATTAAGGTAAAATGATAAACAACAAATACACAGAGATATGGGGGATTTTAAACTGAATATTTGAAACTAATTATCATTTTTATAAGATCAACAACTTGCTCTTTTTTACATACATTTATTCACAATATACTGAGGTATATGTTATTGACAATTATGTAGGTAGATTATGGGATCCATTTTTCAAAGGTTTGTAATTTCATATCGAATAACTTATAGTGATAATTTACCAGTGAACTATTTGAATTGTTTCACATTAAATCATTCTGACAAAATAGTAAGTGTTTCTCCACGTGTTGAATATTCTAAATAAATGTTAACATGTATTTTACTACAACAGATTGCAAGATAAATTCAAGAAAAAGCTAAAAGTAAAATATACGAATTTGACTAATTTTCAACTCATGATATACAAGTGACAATATTGTGACATTTATTCATAAAGAAATATAAATTATTATTTTAAAGCTGGTATTGAAGTTTGGAAACAATTAAAATAAACAGAATTTCAAATTATCAATTGTTCCAATCATTATTAGTTCAGAACGTTAAACTAAATTCTATTGGCAGAATTATATATACCAATATATTATTCACTTTAACTATAGTAATATATCATTCATTTTAATTACCTATATTGATATGTTTTATGCTTTGGTCCTGATTGAAAATATGCTCAACTAGAAATCTATAACGAACATAAAATAATAAAACCTTTTCCACAGGTATATCCAGTAAAATTAGTTTGTTTATCTACATGTAAATACAGATCGTCAATATGCTGTATGTTCACTTTTAAAACAAAATTAATCAATGTACGTTTATATGGCTAACTTATTGGCACTTACATTGATATATAGACACTCACTAAAAATATATAAACAATATGCTATTCCCAGACCTGAGGATAATGATGGTCACATGGGGTTATACCTTTCAAGCAGTGCCCGCTTAAGGTTTGGTGGGGCCCAGGGCTGGGAGTCAACGTGGGGCCCTTAGAACCGTAACAGGACATTTTTCCGTGAGTCGCGAAACCATTTTATATTTTATTTTGAGTCTTTGGGTTGTTTAACAGAATTGACATAACTTGAGGCCCCTGAAAAAAATATATGTATATACTTGGGGCGTCTTCTGTTTTGGTGCTTTCGTATAAAAAAAAGAAAAATGTGTAAAAATGTTGGCAAAATCTGAAAATATACATGTATATACTTGGAGCTTCTGTTTTTGTGTTTTCGCATAAAAGAAGTACAATAATAAATGTTGACTAAATCTGGGGCCTCATAGTAACTTTTATTATGGTGAATACGGTCCCTTATTACTAGAGACTTTTGCATAAAAAATTTGTGCGAGTAAAAATTTTGCCAAAATCCCTTATATGTTGGGGACCCCTGGATGCATCCCGCTCAGCCCCCCTTATCGCCCCCCCCCCCCACCCTTTAATCGGGTACTGCTTTCAAGATATACCATCGTGTGAAGATATGCTCATATGAAAACCTTAACATTTACCCATTGTTCAGAAGGGAATGATTACCTTTACATGGAAAAATATGTCCTTACCTAAAATATCAATATGACATCATATTTATTTAAACTTAATATTAATGCTGCAGACTACAAGAATTCAAAACATTTAAAACATTAGCTTTTCAGTTTCAAACATACAAACAAAACTGAATGTTTCATTGTAAGAAAAATCACCACATCAAAATAGCACACATAAACTTTTTACTCAACAAAAATGCTCTCAGCATATATATGTACAATACGGCTATATAATATATACAAAGTGTATGATGACTAACACCAACAAACGCCAACATAAGCATGGTCTCTTACCCTGTTAACTATATATAATAAATACAAACAATATGTAAATACCGTAATTATGCAGATCGATTCACTAATGTAAAATATATATTACTACTCAAGTACCACCGACTTATTGAATTGGTTATGTTTATACAACACCTTTAAAATACATTTATGTTCCACTTTTCATGGAAAATCAGAAACTAAAATTGTCTATAATTAAACCATTATCAAAATTTTGATAGTAATATTGTATTTTAGAAACATACATTTATTGCTATTAGCAATTTTATTTTTTTGTAAATTCATATTTGTAAAACATTACCAAGGCAGATATAGATGTATTTTTCCACATAAAATTAAAGGCTCTTCAACCTAATAATGAATTAAACAAGTTAATCAATGGTAGTTAATTAGACTAGATAATATACAATGATGAATTTAAGCAAATATATACATGGAGACAATATCAAGGAGAACGACATGACCAGCACTCAACAAAATAGTGTTAATTGACATAGATATGTCCATACATGAGATCTTAAAATAGCTATATGTGGTTATTAAGTGATTATTAAGTGACTGACAACATATATAAATGAGTCTGCTGGTATTTGCACAAAATATGCACACAGATACTTATTTATTATATAATAATAGTTCTCTATCAATTTATATAGCACACACAATGTTGCAAAACGGGTTAGCAACATCATTATATTGTTCTATTGAACAGAACAATAGTAAACCATCATTAAAAGGTACACTGTATCAAAAATAGGAACATTCATACCGCTACAAAAGGTAGCTTTTGATAACACGGCCAAAAATAGCATTACTGCCTAATTTTGTAAACATATCAATACAAACAATGAATCCAGTTTTATTTCTGAATTTGCTAATCAAATTTCCAAGCATTTTTATTCAAGAACCATTAGACGGAATAATGTGTACAATTTTTCTGCATGTTTATTTTTTACATAAGTATGATGCGCAGATCTCTTTTTTTTTTCTTAAATTTATACACAGCACCTGCAGATTCTTACAGTTCCAACTGAAGTATGATAGTCTTCTTGTTGTTTTCTTTCAAAATATTTGGCACAAAATCATGCTCAACTGTGAAGGGAAAATATATATTATTTAGGTAACTGTTACAGATTGTGATATAATAGTGGCATTTTTTTTCATCCAACTCACCCACTCATGTCTTAATGCGCAGATGGTAACATGTTCCATCGTTTTATATGAAGTCCTACATATTTAAAACTTGGTCAGTATGGGGATTAAAGCTAGCTGAGATAATGATGTGCTAATTTCTCATTCCATCCAAGTTCAGGAGGTGACCAAGCACATTTATACCAGATGGGTGAATCAACTAGCTGCCTATGACTAGTGACTCATTCGCCTTGTGCACTAGTGTGGAAAAAACAAATTATACTTTCTAACCCAAAAATGGTGTATAAACATATTAGATTAATATGATTTTCTGTTTACTGATGACAACAATCACTTAACCGGTTGTCAAAGGTTACTGGCGTTTGAGTATACTTTGCATGCATATTAAGCACGTTTAAACTATTTAACCATCAAAATAAGTCACAGAAACATTGCTGAAAAACCCTTAAAAATGACATTTTTAGACAAGTGGGCACCTTACATCTAGTAGCAGGTTATCATAACAGGTAACAAGTTCCACAGTGTTACACACTCATTCAGTTAGTTGCACTAAATTAGTACCTGTATCTCTATATCTCTACACCCATAATAGTTATAGCCACAGGAGGTTAAAATGTTACATCATATTTGCCGCCAAGTTCGACTACATGTATTTTAAACATTTCACCACGTTACAGAGGAGTACAACTTCCCACACCTTGGTTACATCTTCAAATAAGCTGCAAATAGCACAATATATGGAAAGAATAAAAACCTTGAGTGTAAAACTAATACAAGACTATCAAGATCCGTTAAACTACATATACATGTCACGCAAATGCTCATGAAGTTAGCCATAACCAGATGGTACTACACTACACATACTACACGCACCGCCCCATGTTGTAAACCACACCAAGTTTTGCCTTCCACCAGAGTCTACACCTGCACCCCATACCTGCTATAGTTCTGTGTGGTGTACATGCGTGATCCTCCAGGGGCACCATTGAAGCCATTGCTACTGCTGCTGTTTCTGTTGCTGCCATTGCCATTCCTAGCGCTGCCGTTGCTGTTTCTAGTGCTGCCGTTGCTGGTTCTGCTGCTGGATTTAGTCTTCTGCAGCATGGTTGAAGACGTGAAACTGCTTCTCTGCGGACGACGCTGATGCGAGAAGAAACCAGAGAAACCGCGACGGAACTCCTGTGCCATGGATATTGCAGATGTCATTATTTAGGATTGTATTAAAAATATTTTGAGAATAATGATGAGTATATCAGTATAATATACGACAATAATAATTGAACTTAACAAGCATTGAAATGCATTTTTTTACACTTAGAATTGTCCCTGAAGTAGTCCACATATAAAGTGGTTATATATAGTTTGTAGAAAATGATACCATTTTAGAATTTTACGAGCGTATGGTGCTATACTTTTGCAATAAGTTTCAAGTTGACCTACCTCAGAGCAAAGCATGTAGATCATGAAATTGATTGTAGAGTTGATAATAGACAGTCCATCCGAGATCAGATAGAAGTAGTAGAAGAAAGAGCCACAGCTCTGGTCAACACCTTCTAACACCTGAACACAGTATTCTAAGTTATGATATGTTAATGCTATGTTTGTCAGTAGTCTAGTGAAGCAAACATTCAATTGATTCAGTAAAACCCCAAATTAGAATTTCAAACTTTTCTAACTGTAAACATTTGGTTTGTCGGCCTAATCATTATGCACAATTCAATTACAATTCACTAACTATGCTGTACAAATTGCCAACATAAGGTGCTACCATTTATCATGGCCCAAGGGTATATGAAAAAAAAATAAAAGTGTGGGGCTGGAAAGCTCAACCTTTTGCGTGTGGTGTGGGGGTGGGTGGACTTGAAAATCTGAGATACACTACAAAGGCGGCCTGAAAAATTGGTAGCAATTTTGCTAACAATTTTAGCAAATTTAGTCGTCGTAATTTTAAAACCATTTTTTCTCAAATGTTCAGCTCCCCCCCTGTCCCCCGGGCCATGAAAATGGTAGCCCCCTAGGTGAGTGTAGATGAGTGAGTTGAATGGTTAGTGAGCAAGTGATAAAGAACGACATACCAGCCTTAGGATGGGGTAGATGGCACCGGGCATCTGGCAGACGATGAAGGTGATGACGACGGCCATGAGGGCCTTGGTGATCTTGTGCTCCATCAGCCGCATGATGGGGATGCTCGGGTCGGACGGCACGCGGCTGCAACACACAGGCACCAAACACGAGTGTCATTTTATGTATAATTGTCTTTCCTTACCACATTTGATTTCTAATATATATAATTTATTTTTATAGCACAAAAAAGCATTTCATCTCTACAGAGTCCTTTGAAAAGGTGTGTAGGTGCAAAAACGCGAACTTAAATAGTCAGCAAACATTAATAGCCTATGTAAAGTAGGTCCAAGGTGGACAAAAACCGCACGATTAAATAGTCACAAAATAATTTATCGATGAAAATCGCAAACTTAATAGCCACGAAATATTCTAGTTTTACAGTACCTGAACGTGGCCATCTGTGAGCGTGTGTGCGAGGCACGGTACAGTGCGGTGATCACGCGCCAGCTGAGTGTGATGGTGATAGCGAGAGGCACCACCTTGCGGTACAGCAGCATGAGTCCGTTCTTGTAGATGTAGTGGTAGTAGTCGCTCTTGTACATGGCCGTGAAGTCGGGACGCTGCAATTTTGTATATAGTTTAAAGGCCAATTTTCAAATGATGCTTGGTTACCATTTTACATATGGTAGTTACTGAAGTACTAATTAATAAACAATAATAGAACAAGATATTTAGTTTTTAAGTCATTAAAGCATTAATCATTATGAAGACTTTTATTTGAAAAATATTTGAGGGGAATTCCCCGTTTGAAACACGATGACGTCACTTGTGAACTTTGATTACATGATTTGATTCGTAGTCTTGCTACTTATGTTTGAAATTTATGAAGACAGAAGAGTGAATGTTCTAGATGAGTAGGCGGTAAGATATTATATAGGAAATTTACACTATTTAAACCTGTCAACTTATACTCAGCGAAATCGGCAATTTTAAGCCCACAGTGTATTATCATATTAGTTGCTGTACGTCCCTTTTTAAGGCTCTGTTTGGTACCTATTTGATACCTGTTAAATAACTGTGTGTCAGTATCGGTTTTGCCCAAAAGAAAACTCTATCAAGCTAATGACACGCGTCGATTGCCACCCCAAGCAGTGGAGAAATCTGCCGTGCGGCAGCTGCATGGCAGCATTCCACTGTGGTTTTAACCCCATTTAAAATGCATTGGAGCCATCACCATGAATTTTCTATTCACCGCACGGGAGTTGCCGTATGGCACAATGGGTTTTGCCACTTACGGTGAAAGTCTAATTTCTCCTCTTTGGTCAAACGAAAGACTCATCAAGAGGGTATAACTGTTATATAGATTGACCAAGTGAGTGTGGTTGACAACTCCGTAAGATCACCATGAGAATTAACCTGGCTACTGAACAAGAGCCTTACGATGAAAGTCTGGTTACATTCGTGCTGCTCCACGACCACTCTCTCGAAGAAGCGCGGGATGTCAATGATGATACCGATAGCGACCACTGCTGCCACCTGCCAACGGGCACGGGACAGCGTCGAGTACCTGACCGGTCAAACAATACAATTCATTACAATACAATTTATATAGCGTAAATTCCACTAAACAACACAGCTTTTATTGTTGTATGAATCATTATCCATCTCAAATAGGATTATATACTTCAACAACGTCGGATGCTGATATCTAATAAGGAGTTGTTGCCATTTAAAAGGGACATTGTTTCATCCTCCAGTTTGTTACATCATGGAACCCATTGTAACCAAACTGTTTCACCTATGATGGAAAAACCTCACTATGGGTACATCATTCAGTGCTGCCACTAGCCATTAGCAGCAATACCATTAACATTAACCATTAATATTAACCTTGTGGGTTAGAACTTTCATGCCACTACTTTAAGCCTAGGTCACAACCAGCAGTACTGCTTCCCTACTGACTCTCTACTGCCAAAAACTCATGGAAACTGTGGGGACCAGAGCGTGCTCAGCGCGGTTTCATTATGTTTTCTTTGAGAGAGTATGGAGACGGTAGAGGGAGTTGAACATGTAAAATACATAGAACCAACTCAGCAGTAGCCTACCCTTATGTAGGCATTACGGAACCAGTACACTAGGCTCTTCATTTTTACATGCATATGCAGTAGACCCCGCAGAAGACAGACACGGAATAAACTTGGGATGTCAATTTTCACTGATTTTGATATCAAAACGGCCAAAGCTTCAAAGCTTCAACAATAAAGTGGGCGGGGCATAGGCTTGCTATTAAACTTCACTAAATACAAGTTTGACAGAGTGCCATATTATTATTAAGAAGAACAATAAAACAATGATAGAGCTCATACCGTTCACATATTTGACACGTTTACAACAGTAGATAAACTATATATCAATAAACACCTACAGTTGAATCTCTAATTAAGACCATCTCTATATTGAGACCATCTCTGTAATAGGACCATTTTATATGCTCCAATGCGGTCATATGGCGACCAAAATAAACTTTAATATTGAGACCACACGAGGTCTGTCCCAATGACGATCTTAATAGAGAGGTTCTACTGCATTATGCTTGAATGGTTGGGCCAGCATGAACTGTAAGTACAATATAGGTAGCAAGTACTTACACTTGGTCCTAAACCAAAACACGCAACAAAGCAGTGGACACTATGGTATAATTATCTCCATTCTACTAATAGCCATATTTGACCATTTAACTGATAACCATGTAGTATGTTGTTACATAACTGACTACTTTAAGGGTTTAGATGCTATGAATGACGTTGAATGACCAACAGAAGCTCTTTCATTAGCCCGTCCTAACAGTAAATGGATAACTAACCGTGAAGTAAAATCTCGGAGTATTTATCTAATACCATGTTTATAATTTACAAGTTAATACAAAATGAAGGATTCGAATCATGTTTAACTATTCAAAGTGACGGCTCTTGCACTGAAGCTTTGAAGCTTCAAACCATTTTGACATCTCTAGAAAAATGTACTGCTGGTTGTGCCCTAGGCTATAAAGAATGCTTTGGCTAACATTGAATGATATAGCTTCACTTTCACAGCGTCAGTACAGTAAATGTTGTATCAGAGATGTTGAAGTATGATAACATGAAATCTTACAAATTCTTACCACAACCTCACAAATCCCAAAGAACATGCGGACTATTACCAAAACCTGAATCCGTTTCTGAACAGGGACGGTTTACTGTACTCGCTGTCATTGCTTGTACTTGCATGTACTCACTTGTACTTGACTGTACTCGCCTGTATACTATGCTAGGATTCTACTGGGATGGTGACAATTGGTGTCAGTGTGCCCTAGTTAATTTAATTGAATTGGGCATCTACTTTGCATCTAATGTCTCCAGTAAGATGCCTCGTGATAGGTATTGGCATGAGTGTCGTCAAAATGGGTGGGAACAGGGCTGCTATCAATTTTTTTCACACACTTTTTTCACAGCAATTTACCCCATTTTTTTAGATATTCTGTACTAAAATTTGCTGTTTTTATATTATCATTTTTTCACAGCATTTTTGGAAAATCCTCCTACCCCACCCTGTCATAAATGGTCCCTTAGTAGGGAGACATAAGTAAAATCTGCGTTGATGACTCACTTGGCAACGTGCAGCGGGTAGCAGACGACGATGTATCTGTGCAGCGTGACGAGCACAGTGAGCCAGATGGTCATGTTGAGCGCCATGGACACGAGGGGGAAGAGGTAGGCGAATGCATACTGCTCTGCGTGATACAGCACAGCCCGTCCGTGCAGGTGGTGCACGTACCTGTCAGTGGGAGGAGGGTGGGTCAGTGTGTTTGAGTGTGTGTGTGTGAGTGAGTGAATGAGTGTGTGTGTGTATGTGTGTGTGTGTATGTGTATGTGTGTGTGAGTGTGTGTTTTTGTGTGTGTGAGAGTGGGGGTGGGGTGATTGTGAGCTGTGGGGTGGCGGTGTTTGGGGGGGGGTATGGGTGTAGGGTGGGGTTAGTGATTGTGTGAGTGAATGTGTATCCCCCCCCCCACACACAAACACATAAAAGAAATGAAAATGAAAAACAAAACTTTCCCCTTAAAATGGGTAAAAATGGCAACACATGATTTTCATGAGATTATTTACGTGTCTGAGCTTTGGCGGCGTGTACAAACCCAATGAAGTTCACTGATTGCACACAAGACAACCCCCACCCACCCCATTCCCTAAAACCTGGATCTCCAGATAGTGGTGCACGTGCGAGCACTTACTTGGGCCACACCATGATGACGCTGTAGAAGAAGATGTAGAAGAGGTCGGTGCAGGCGAGAGCCTTGAGCAGGAAAAGCGTGACGGTAGACGTGCGGCGCGTGCGGTGAAGCACCACCAGGCACATGGTGTTGCCAATGTATCCCAGCAGACAGATAGCGCCTGCAATATGAGGGGCGAGTACTGTACGAGCTTGCAGGACCAACGTAGCAGTCTTGTTCTCTTTATATTGGAGTTATTTATCTGAATGTTGATCATGTAAGGGATTGATCATAAATAATGATACCGGGGGGTTGTCCAAAAAGGTGGGGGGTTGTCCAACTTTTCTGATTCCCTTTGGGAGGGTCACTGATTTTTTTTTATCACGCTACGGTATGTTTTTTTTTCAAATATTTTCTTTTAGCAATGCAATGACTATATAAAGGACTTGTTCTTTAACGGAGGGTGGGGGGTCACTCAACTTTTTAAAATGTTGATGTGGGGGGGGGGGGTCGGTTAAATTTTTCTAAAGCAGGCGGCTTAAGTGAAAGATGAACGAAGTAAAGTAGTGAATGAAATGTGATGAGAATTGCTCGATGATCCGGTTTTGATAAGCGCGGTACTGTAAAAAAAAACCCAGTACCGGCTGAACTAGACATGGATCGTTGCACAATATGGAATGTGAAACACGTATGACGACCGCATAAGTTAGGGACACAACCGGCCTTGCTGACATTTTAGCCGCACGACTTGTTCAAATTTGCGTTGGCTACGGCTTTTTTTACTTTACATGTAATGACAACCGTAAAGTTATGAATGAGCACACGCGGCACTGTCTTCGTGTGTTGTTAGTACGTCGACAGAGGGGATTATTCAATTGACGACGCAGGTGGCCGTGAGATCAACACGCTTCGAACGTGCGCTGTGTGATTTACGGCATTCGAATGTTCATGTTACATGTACATGGAAAGCATTGCTCCAGTACTGTGTCTGTACGACAAAGTGCGTGGAATCATTTTGTATATATACGACACTTGGTGTGCGGTCAGCGAACTGCCTACCTACGGGCAGACGACTGCTGACAGTAGTCGTAGCAAAGTTTGGCATGTCAAACTACTTCTACGGCCACCTCACTGTCTTTAAAAAGCCAACGTTTGTCGCACAGAGCATGCACTGATCTTTACGATTATTTTGAGGAATAAGAGAGAATTGGTTGGTTCAAGAGAAACATTTCATTTCATAGTGTACTCTAGTACAGTTAACCATTTCTATAGGACATAAATTATCTTATCACCAACACCATTGGCCACCATTGATCCTAAAGCAAAACACAATCATCATAATAGGTATGTAATTCCGTATTATATTGAGTGAAATGCCGCCTTAGGTCTATTTTAAACGGACTGTTGTCTTTGGGCGAAAGAATAATGCCCATTATATACTCGTGGGTTCTCATTTAGAATATTCACTCAGTTTACCCCAATATGTGCACCATATCCCCACAATGTAGGTCAGGCTTTCTAAAAATGAAAGTAAAATGTAATCACATAAATAAAATCCTCATAAAGGCAACAACTGTACCAGAAACTGTAATGGCTGTCTATTACCAAAATAGGACAAGGGTAATTGCCATAAACTCACTGACTCGGCATCCACTGCTGGTAGAGTGGAGGCAGACTTTACATGATGAATTATGGAACTATACATAATAACAGGCCCAAGCTGACTACACTATACAGCCATAATCACACTGACTAACATGAATACTTTTATTCACTCTGGTATGTGTTGGAATGCACGTTTTGATATATGATGGCTGAGGTTTTAAGTGATAATGAGCCCTTATAAAGGAAGGCCAATATTTCTTAAGCAGAATAACATTTTTAAACATTCCATTACATCACCTCACATCACATCATCTCACACCATTACAGCGCATCACATCATCATATCACATCACATCATCATATCACCTACCATCATCACATCACATCATCATATCACCTACCATCATCATATCACATCATCATATCACATCACATCACACCATAACATAACATTACATTTTTGACTTACCTAGCACTGCTCCAAAGAAGACAAACTCGAACATGGCACAGTCTGTGAGGGGCCCGGCCGCCAGGGCGGCGCTCTCGCAGTCCTGTCCGGCGTTGGCCGCCGCCGCCGCGGACGTCGTGCCATTGGCTGCCTGCGACTGCTGATGATCTGACTCCTTGGTGAAGTTCTGCGGTGGCTCTGACTCCATGTGGCTTGTCACGTTCATGGCAAGAGATGCTGAGATCGGTTCTTCAAGTGAGCGTTTTATAGTATTTGTAGAAGCTTGTAAGCTTTAAATGGGCTATTAGTTTTGTGATTCTTTGCACGTGAAGTCTACTGGTTATATCTATTGTCGTGCTTAATTATCAGAACTTTCAAAGTTAAGTTACAATATTTGTGACAGATGTTACTTGTGCTTACTAAAAAATCTGTGTCTCGTAACTTTGAAATATCTTGTTTTTACAGAAAACCAGTCATAATGCAATTGACGTCCTGTAGATTCAAAGCCATTCCAAACACAGCTCTACGATTCATGCCAGGATCACAAAATGTTGCCTTCCTTATTGATAAATTACTGTCACTAATTCATTGCTGTCCTTCAATGCATGGCTCCTAGCAACTTTACAATTAAAACTTAAAAGACTAAGTCTGGACTAACTATAATGTGTCCTATTCGGTTCTGTTTAGGCGTACACGATTTCAAAGTGATTATACACGCCTACGTTGGATATGATATCGACGTCATGTGAACTTGATTGAGATGCTTTTCGCAACCATCACCAGCTACACTATATAACTGTGGCTCGTTTGAGCAGTTCAACCTGAAAATACAAAAGATAACATATA
Source organism: Streblospio benedicti (assembly GCA_019095985.1). Classification (NCBI taxonomy): domain Eukaryota; kingdom Metazoa; phylum Annelida; class Polychaeta; order Spionida; family Spionidae; genus Streblospio; species Streblospio benedicti. The sequence continues at coordinate 13,794,044 of CM032669.1, forward strand.
GCGAGTACCCCTAGCGTACGTAGGCCTAGTCACAAGAGGGTATATTAGTACTCTCGAGTTCCGAATTGCCGTACATGTACGGGTATTTATTCTACAAAAATATTCCACCCTGTACGGCCTTATTCAAGTCTGTACGCTTATTTAAAAAAAGCTTTGTCACCCTGTATGTTTATTAGGCACCGTACATTCTCACAGTGTTCATCCTAGGGCCGCGCCTTGCGCCAATGACCCATACTAATATCAAATGACTCATCCCTGCACAGATTTTCGCGCCATAAGTCCCATTAAATAGCAGCGTCACGCGCCCTCTTCACAATATACAATGAGCGGTCATTCCGTTTTCCGTAATATCTTCGTTGTTTTTTCGTGAATAACCCAGATGAAACGCGCTATAAAAGGAATGCTTTGATTGGCTGCAGACGGGAATATTGCTCTTTTTCAACCAATCACGTTCGTCCTTGTAAATTGTCTTTGGAAGCACTGTGGATTCTCATGTGCCTGGTCAAGTGTGGATTCTCATCTGTTTGGTCAGATTGCGGTTTTGAAGAATGGCACCACTGTAAAACGATAGTCAAAAATTGTAAATATCCACTGCATAGTCTTGGGGATTAGTGGGAGATTATGTCAACTGTATTCTTAGTATACAAGTACAGCTATAGGTCAAATTTAACTGAAAAGTTGCCCTTGTGAACTATGTCCCATTGTTCTGTGTTTTTGACCAATAACTTTTGGTGTAATGGGCCCAAAATGGGGACAATTCACACAGACTCCAAGTTCTAGGATGAACACTGAAATCTCACTCGATCTCACGGGAAAAAATGTTGGCGCCTACTAGTAAACAAGAAGCAGACGAATTTGCCTTAAAACTCAAAACGTATAGCCTGCACTTGATGATCTTATGATATTTTACAAAATACTAATAATCATTTTCATTTAAAAAAATACTAGTACTAATAATCATTTTCATTAAATGACACACATTCATTGAATAATAATTGGTGTGACCTCATGCAAATAATTGATCTGTATATTATTGAAACACGGTACTCTTATTCGATTTCAATAGAATTTCCATCCTGTATGTTTACCCGTACTGTTATTAAAAATGTTGTGATTTTCCAACCTGTACTCTTATTCAAGACTGTACCGTTATTCGGAACTCGAGAGTAATTACCGTTGTATCTGTACATGAAAGGTTGAACTTATGATAGAACAATTACGATTAAACACCTGAACTAACGGAACTTATTTAATCGTATGTGCAATGTTCAGATCTGCGGGAGAAAGAAACAATAGTTGGTGATTTGTAATTGTATTGTCATGTTATTGAGGATCAGGACTAAAATAAAATCTCAAATCACGCTTTTTAAGGGGCCAGTAGGACTGTAGCCAGAGCTTAAAAAGCGAGGAGGCGAAATTTGCTCATTTCAGGTCAGCATCATTGTCGACGCTCTGCGTCATCGTGAAATATGAAGTAAAAAAAAGAGTACAAGATGAATACTTTACGCATTGTTAAACAAATAAAATGTGCTAATATATGGAAATAAAAAAATCAAACCAAAACATAATGTTGAAATCATTAGAATAAAGTATTGCTAGATGACTAATTATGGATGAAACAGTAACAATAGTTTGATTTTACACTAGAAGTACACTAAATTACACTCAAAATAGTGATTTAGGAATAAGAGTATCAAGAATTGCAATAGCTAGTTGAAAAAAGTGAGGAGGTAAAATCTGAAGAATGAGGAGGCAAGTGAGGCAAAGCCTATTGCGAGGTCACCTCCTCTGCCACAGGCCCTATTTAGTACAGTATGCTTATTTTTATCTGAGCTTGACCTATGTGTTAAGGATTGTTCAGAACAGTAATTTTACCACCAAACAAATTTGTGTGCCACCATGATATTCCATTAAAAGAAAGTTCATATTTTGTATGTGTAAATACTAGAATAAAATGGAATAGAAACATTTATTTCAGAATAATTCCATTGAAAAGACATAAAATATACATATATACATAAATAAATAGTAAACAAATAAACCTGTGCATAAAATTACAACCATATCATAGAATGTAAAGTTGTTTTTTCCATTCTAGGTATAATATTGAACATGGGTACTGCCAGCAGTCACTTAGGGACCAAGCCAAAAGTTGCGCGTCTGATAACTAAGATAATTCTTTAACTCAGCTCAGAGAAACCCTGTGAAGTTAATTAGTAAAAAGTTAATTTAGCGGAACAACAACCCCAACCCCCCAGGTAATATCTTAAAACGTTGAATGTGCACTTTAAAAATTCTTGATTAACAAATGTTTGGTCTTAGGGGTGGACCATTACTTAGTTGGGGGGTGGGGGGGACCAAGTAAATTTTTTTCAAACAAACAATTTTTTTCTCATGGTCATATTATGCAAAGATTTCTTTTTCACACGATGATGCTGAAAAACATTTTTTTTTCAATCAGTACTTTTATGTCAACATTTTTTGCATACAAAATTGACGACGACTTCTCAAATTTTGATTTATTTGTATTTATTACTAGTGTATTAAAACAGCTTGCAATGTATTAAAAATACTACTAATATTTATATGTCAATGTTGAAAATGAATCGAAATAAATTAACGCTATTCACATTTGAAGCTTCAAAGAACCATAGACAGTTTTTACCTCACCTCAAAATTTGTAAGTATAAACCATAGCTAGGTTATTTTTCATTGGATTTTCTCCAAATTTATACACAATGTGTATGCCTATGTAAAAAAAATGGTAAAATATGCAAATACGCGGCCTAGATGCATCAGTGTGACAAGTGAACCTCTCTTATATTTGGTAATCCACAGCTCATTAGAAATACTCTGAAGATCTGATGGATTTGATATTTGAATATACACTCTTGAGCGTATAAATGAAAAAAAAAGAAAAAACTTTTTTCTTTGCCAAAGGTCCAAAAAGTAGCATTTTTCACATAAAAGCTCATGGGCTTTCATGGATAGGGATATGGTACACAGAATATGCTGATTGCATGCAAAGAACTCTTTGTGTAATTATGAATACATTATGGATACTAAAAACTGTAACATATTGAATTTTTAAGCGATGAATGTAAAAATAAAGTTTTCGACTCAATTGTATATTGATAATCAGATTGAGAGACCTGTTTGCAGTACAAGGAAGATGTCACTGACATTCAAAAAAATTTTGAAGGAACTTCTTCATTCATGGTATAATATGTCCAATGTATATCATTTCATTGTAAAAATTTGCATTTGCTTTATGAGAAAGTAGATAATAAAGTATTTGGCATATTCAGAATATTTGTGTTAATGTTTGAAATACAAAATACAGAAGAAATACATTAGCATCACTGCCAACAATAAACATACTGTAAGTAAAAATGAATGCCATAAACGCGTAAAAATCAACATTTGTGCAAACAATTTCTTCCTTTACAAATGAAACAAACATTTTTTTCCTTTCTAAATGAGAACAAATAAATTTTTCCCATGTGTGTGGTGAACAAACATTTTTTTCCATATTTTACTCGCGCGTCCCCCAAATAAGTAATGGTCCACCCCTTAAAGTTAACTATAAAAATAAAAATAAAACAATATGAAACAACAAAGTTTGGAAATGGGCTGTTAAAAAGTTGATTTTGTCGGATGGCACAAGTTAATTGGCCCTACTGACCCCCTCCCCCACACACCCATCCTAAGTTGAATAATTAACTTAGAAATCAGACATTGATCATTTGGCTAGGTCCCTTAGAGGTTTTCTGAACACTCTGTTTGAGACTGTTATGTATAGAATCTAAATTTGTAGTATTAGGTACTGGTGTACTAGAAATAGCCTAGAATTGTGGTTTATGTACAACACTCTGATAAAATTACAATTATTGATATATCCATTTCAACCTATTGACCGTTTATTCGGTATTTTGTATTCGAATCTGTATGCCTAAACGGTTTTCTGAGCAATATCATATTATTTATACGACTTAAAGCCATAATGTAGTCAAAGAACATACATGATTGGAACAAAATCCATTCAACAACACATTTTTGTGTGATTGGCCCTTCCGCCAGTCAAAATTATAGTACTAGAAATATCCTAAAATTGTGTTTGATGTACAATATTTTGATAGAATTATAATTATTGATATATTTATTCCGATTCATTGACTGTTTATCAAGTATTTTGTATTCGAATCTGTATGCCTTGAAAGGTTTTGTGAACAATATATTATTCATATCACTCGACCGCTAAATATGGCACATATTATATTCTGAATAATCATCATTGAATGAAATTATTGTGTGATAGACGCGCATTGCACTTCCGCAAGTCACAATTGTACTAGTCAAGAACAATTTACTGGTGGTGGTGGTGGTGTGTGTGTGTGGGGGGGGGGGGTAGTTAGATTTTTTAAACATCCAAAAAGGAATGTCCGAACCCCTTTGTAATTGCGAAGTGGAAAATATGCCCCCCACCCCCCACCCCCACCATATTTTTTTTCAAGATTATGGAAAAGTCATTGAACTTTGTAAAGAGTCATTAAAAAATTGAAATTTTGTAAAAAGTCATTGAACTTTGTAAAAAATGGTAACCTAAATGCTGTTTAAGAAGAGATAAAATTCTAGCATCTTAAAGTCTGATTTTTGCGTTCTTTGAGCGAGACTCCCACACCACGTGTAATGCTAGGAAATCTATATCTGTAGATGCGTGCAAAAGAAGAATAGAACTCGACCATTTACATATTATTGTCATCTTCTATCTTTACATAGACCCTATTTAAATGAAGCTAGGTATATAGAATAAAAAATCTTGAAAAACTAAAATCTGTCTTGAAAAGACATTGAGAAGTCAATGAAGTTTAATGAGCAAACATTGAATTTTAATGTGCAAAATCTGTGGAAACCCTGGATTCACAAGTCAAATAAGATAATCATGAAACTTTATCTTCTTACCCAACTTATTCTATCTATTTGAAATGATTTATGATTTAATGGACTTGGGTTTATATTATTATATATAATTAAGTCATTAGACTTATTACTCCAAGTCAGGTAAGGACTATATAACATAGTCTATAGTATATACAGCACCAAGTCGCCTAGCAGTTCAGGCTAACTCACTAGTCCACTCTGTCACCTGAACCAAATTAAAAAAACATGGCTCAAATGACAGTTTGCTGGTTTTGGTGCCGTACGGTCGTGGGTTCGAACCCCACCAGAGACTATGTGATATAGTCCTTACCTGATTTGGAGTCAAACGTCTAATGACTTAATTACATATAATATTATTCTATCTAATCGATTATGATCTGAAATACCAAAAATAAATTGTCCTGGGATATACAAATATGAATTTTGGAATGATTGTAATTCTGCTTCAGAATCTGAGATTCTACAGATTCTCGGTATGAGTAGCCTTTAAATTTGTCAATTTTATCATTAAAACCTTATTTTGTTTTGCAAAATTCATGCAATTATGCTAGCGTTTCGTTTTTCCCCATCAAAACCAAAAGTATGACCCCCCACCCCCATCCCGATGGTCTTCAACTTGAAAATATGACCCCCCCCCCACCCAATTAATTGATCATGTGGTTGTGTTGCTGTGGCCGAGTGGATTGGGAGTTGAGAAGGTCGTGAGTCCAATTCCAGGTCTGGTTGTGGGTGTTGAGCAAACTCATCCCTAGATAGTGGCACACTGCTCTATGGTGCACGTCATTCGGTTGAAAGACTGAGCGCGTGATTGTGTGTGAAAAGCATTGTGCGCTGAATGTGCTGCCGATGCAAGTATGTGAGAAAAGATCAGTTGATTAACAAGGGTGCCAAAGATCTGTTGTAAAATGTAGAGTCGTGGGAGCAAGACTTGAATCACGACTATTAACAGCCACATTTACATCTAGCATAGCTGCACTTTTACCCCATAACAGGAAATTATCACACAACCACTATACTTTCTTAATTTGACTAATATGCCCTCTATTACGTGGCCTTTTCATTGGTACGACAGTTTATATTTGCCAGGTTAAGCCCCAATATAGTGTAAAAATGGCACACATCTACAGTTATGGCCCATTTACGTGTTAATTGTGCGTCTGGGCGACAATAGGGGACAAAGGTGACGGAAAAGCCATATTACAAGACAAGGTAGTAGTGGCGTGTTACAGTTGGTGCTGCA
>CM032669.1:13808135-13815635 GCA_019095985.1 Streblospio benedicti
CCCTAATTGGCTGATTTGCTTTAAAATCAATTTATAACAAACATCATGGTCTATAAACTTTTTTTGGTAAATTTCCCTGGAGATCATTTTTGTTTTCGAAAATAAAGCCCACCACACCACCCCCGGACGAATATGATCGAATATCAGGCGACTGGCCCTGCCCCTTGGTCATCTTTTTTTTTCTTTTTTCCTTTTTTCTTTTTTAACGGAAGTCCATATACGATGGAATATGTAGCAGAGACCAATTTTAGGTATGGATACATCCAATAAACTCAATGTATCGACTATGAAAGTACCACGACAATATTTACTAATAGACAGGACATCAACCTCAATTTGCTATTCCTGTTTGAATAGTCCAATGAGTTTTGTATAACAACGATATATCCTAGGCATACGCCAGGGATAGGCTGAAATGTTTTTTTGACAAGTTAAAGGCAATTTCACTTGTTAAATGATACATATAAGAAAAGTGGGAAATGTGAAAAATCTCCACATTAAACTGGGGTCATAAACAGAAGGTGTCCACATTAACAGGTTGGTCTGTACTGTGTTTTTTTCCACCAAAATATTTCATTTTCATTGTTTGTTTTGTTTATTTGTTTACCTTAAGCTCCTCTGAATACGAGATTTAATTTGATAGTCTATGGGGCTCATGTGTCAAGTGTTATCAATCCATCCGGGCTGGCTATCATAGTGGTAGTTTTTTATGAGACATTGTGATGAGTGACTCATGAGTTAAAGTTGAGTGACCTTGATTAAATGTATGAATAAAACTATGTGCAACCTAGAACAAGATCCTGTCTAACACCATGTGAGATGGAAAAAAAATCTATGATCAATTAGACTGCCAAATGCCTTGATGGACCTGGTTGAGTTTTTCAAAGTGATTTATCAGTATTTTTACTTGTTTTATGTAATGATTAGCACGCAGTCAATTGTCTGTATATTTCATATATAAAATATATTATTTATTCGTGTAAATATACGTTAGTGGGCTAATCCGTAGTCATCATTAATAAATGTTGAATACTAGAATACGGGAAGAGATTTTGCATTGACAAGTATTAAAAATCACCATTCAGCTATTCCACAGTAGTCTAGTAAATAAACTGGATTAAGACTAGATCTACACATTTTATTCACTTCTCTATACATGTGTGCTGGCTCGTCTATCAATTCAACTGAGTGTAAAAACGAAGTGTCAAAAGGTAGGGAAATACGTCAGAGTGGCTACAAACGTGTCGTGCACTTGTACACCGTATGGTACATCTAATGGTTTTGAGACCCAAAAATGTTTTTCAATGAAACTGTTGAAATAATCTTGATTGGTTAGCATGCATAATACTGTATATTTAGCTATTATTACAAGTTAGTGCAAATAACTATATATATATGGGCAAAGCTTAGGTGACATTGAAATACAAAAACATCACTTTTATGAAGTAAAAAAAAGTAACTTTAAAAAGCATCAATTGGTGGTATCAATAAAAGATACATTTTTAGATAGATTGCAGAAAGCCATAATAAACATAATGGGAGGTGGGTGTATACAATCAAATCAGACTATTTTACACAATAAAGGAAAAGCAGCGTATGGTTTGTAGTAATGATACTGAGTAATATTGTGCTGCAGGGATTATAATTTCTTGTGGCTAGCCTGGTGACAGAGCCACTCAAGCATAACACAGGGGATTAGCAAAATGTTATAATCCATCAACTCAACTAACTATTCTACAGTAAAACGCCAGTATCTTTTTTGAAATAGTATATGCAACTGACAAACAGATTTTTCATTATAATTAAGTTGATTTTATAGCAGCATTGGAAAGGAATACAATTAATACATGTAGGTTGAAAAGACATGGATACTGATTTGCAGTTATATTTTTGTGCCACCCTGTAATGGTGGCAACTTCAAACCTCTGAAATATTGAAAAATTGTGATGTTCAAATTTTTTTTTTTTTGAAATATCATTTACACAGCTCTAATTCTTTTGTCTTTATTATTAATTATATGTATGGTTTATAGATAAATAAAGAACATATAATCTTAAGATCGGGAATTCTTTATTATAGCTATACAACCCAATATTGTCTATAAAATTAAGAACTGACAAAGCAGCCTAACATAAACAAATTAATTCAAATTTTATTTTTTCAATATTGCTATTTAACCAAGGTTATTAGAGTAAAACTTATGATGGATTATCGTTTTAAAAATTCTACTTTACTTAATTCCAATGCCAAACCAAATAATAATAATCCGAGCAAAAAATTTATTAAGATTATATATATATAGTTTTAACAGAATGGGATCCGCTCTTGAGCAAAAGTGTTACCCCCCTTTTGCGAAATCGCACATTTTGCGTTCGCATCAGGCTTTGCGTGCCTCGCTAAGTTTACATTTGCGCGCTTTGTGATCAATTGTTTTACACCAATATGCTAATTATTAGTATCAAGCCGTAAGAACATGCTCGTGTCCAGTTGGAGTAAATGTAAATGTTAACATCAAACAGATTACTTGCCGCTAATTAACTGACAAGAGCTAAATGAATTCATTGTTATTAAATAATTATATTATTACGTAATTAATTCTTGAGAGCTATTTTTTTTCCAAACATATCTAATGTCCGATCACTAAGTATACGTTTATGTGCATTGTTGCCTCCGATTGTGAATGATTGAGCAGTAATACAGTGCCATAGTCTAACATCACTTATAAAACAGTTCTCATAATACAATGATTGTGAATAAAAGTACTGAAATAAGCAAACATGTAGGCAATAACTTTTGCTACGATATGTTTTGCGTACGAACGAGGTCGAGTTGTGTGTACGGAACGTTTATGCATTTGGATTTTGCTAGTTATTTGCATTATACTGCCTTTTCCAGCGAGTAATACAACTTTGTTAACCGCAAATGCTTCATGCACCTCACCCCTGTACTGTCTTTTTCGTGAAAAGTGGACCTTACGTGTGATTTCAGCTACATTTAGGGTTTCGCAATATTTAGCGTTGCGTTTTGTCGTTAAAATGTCTATGCAACCCGACTTCCGTGCGTTTGCGAGGAATATTACATTTGCGATGCGATTTTGGAGCTGTGAACGTTTATGCAACAGGCCCCTGGGGTGAGGTGCAAAAAGCACTTGCGGTTTAGCAAGTAGTATTACTATCTCGCAAACACAGTATTACGCATTTCATTAGCAAAATCCAAGTAGACATCTTGCATAAGGGCTTAAAAAAGTTGTACACTTTGGCACTTTTGGTGTTCAACCAATCAGTGGCCAGGAAAAGTACCAGCATATTCATGAAGTGTGTCTAATTGAGTTATAATAAGGGTCAACATTAAAATGAAGCTCCTCCAACTCCTTATTAGGCATATTGTTAAACAGTGGCATGTGGTGTGCAGACTGGCTGTAAACATATGATATGCGGTATTCATGAGTTATGAATTGACATTCATGGTAGTCTGATACAGTAAAATATCTTTAAATGATAGTATGATAATATTACATAAAGTAAAACATATAAATAGTAAAATTGAAGCATGGGCATGTATACCCAAGACAATATGAAAAATCATAATCTCACTGTAAGATTAAGGTGACAGATAACAGAGCTAAATGGGCAAGGGATTTTGATGGCATATGTTTTTGTCAAAGAAAGATGAGAGTATGGCTGTTTAAAGAAGACTCAAGTTTCATGTTCCATAAAATCGTTCTAATCGTACAGATTATAGTATGTGTTGTAATGAAATTATTATATAATATTTTAAAAGATCACAATTCAAGTTTATTATAACATGCTCTTTAATTTCATTCACTAGGTTATTTCTTTGGTTGCACTGTAAATATTGAATTCTGAAACACTTGAGAAAAGAGATTATAATAGGATTACAGCCTGAAGAGACTATCTACCATTCTATCATTCCGGGCAAAAATCTCCGCCAATAACCCACGCTGATTGGTCAAACAGGCGAGTCAATTATACGATATGCACGCTGCTAAGGGCTTAACGCCCATGCGCAAATCAGCACGACTAGACATGTTGACAATCTTCCGACTTCCAACTAATATTTTACAAAATTCTAGTTGTTGGATTAATTATTTCTTGGTGTCAAATCAATCGCATATTCGTCCTTTATCATTCACAAATGTTTTTATAGTGGATAATATCGAAACTCTGCTAAATATTCAAAGGTTTTAACTGAATAACAGCCGCTGAGTCGCATGGTCAAAATGGCAATGAGAACGTTATGATATGATTTATTTTCAAATAAAAACAAATATGACACTCATTTAGTGTGGATTTTAGTCATTTTAGTCATGATAGAATGGTATTTGAGCACTCGATTGTCGGGTCAATCGTAGAATTTTGCACGGTGATGTGTGATTGACACGAACGCACATCACCGTGCAAAATTCTACGATAGACCCTCCAATCTCGTGCTCAAATCCTACATTGGCTTAGTAATTCCAGTTACATCCTTCTGGTTGCAACAGCTCTGAAAATCCTAGTTTAGCAAAATTGTGGATGTAAAGCCAAAAGGGATTAACTATTTCATAGTTAAACTGATGTATCTCCCCTTTTTCCTTTAACATGATATGGAAAATTCTACTTATTACTTATTCATGATTAGGACATTTCATGTTTGTTGATTGGTCAGAGCCCCAAAAGTGCTAATCATGCATAGTAATGAGTGAGAAACTACTATTTATTAATAATTCATGATTGTCACATTTCATGTTCTTTGAATGGTCAAAACCAAGTGACAAACCAGCATTATTCAGTAATTTAGTAGGGTTATAGTTGAGTTTAACATGCATGGTACTTTTTTAGTACATTCAGAACCAAGTAGACTTATTCAGTCTTTGACTTGGCCTGGGCGGGGATCGAACCCCCTCTGGGTCGAGCGACTTCAGCCAGCAAAGCCAGCGCTATACCAACTTCACGCCACATCCACAAGGCTAAAAAACCTTTGCTTCAATGACGTATTGATACCCATTACTAGCTCTGATGTCATGTCTTACGTCCAACGTATGTCCATGATGGTTAAGTATCTCCTTTATAGTACTGAATAGATCTAGTGAAAATTGTTGTGGAGATTTTTAACGCATGGTACTTTTATACATTCAGAAATTTAGTAGGGTTATAGTTGAGTTTTAACATGCATGGTACTTTTTAGTACATTCAGAACCAAGGTAGACTTATTCAGTCTTTGACTTGGCCTGGGCAGAATCTAACCCCAACCTACTTCACTTCTGAATGTACTTTGACTTGGCCTGGGCGGGATGTTAAAACCAACTATAGCCCTATACCATTTCATATCGCACAACGCTAAAAACATGACATCAAAGCTAGTAATGGGTATCAATACGTCATTGAAGCAAAGGTTTTTAGCCTTGTGGATGTGGCGTAGTTGGTATAGCGCTGGCTTTGTTGGCTAGTCGCTAAGCGGCGCAGTCGACCCAGAGGTCCGGGGTTTGATCCCGCCCAGGCCAAGTCAAAGACTGAATAAGTCTACTTGGTTCTGAATGTACTAAAAAAGTACCATGCATGTTAAACTCAACTATAACCCTACTAAATTTCATATCAAAGCATGCGAATCTCCACAACAATACTTCACTAGATCTACTCAGTACTATAAAGGAGATACTTAACCATCATGGACATACGTTGGACGTAAGACATGACATCAGAGCTAGTAATGGGTATCAATACGTCATTGAAGCAAAGGTTTTTAGCCTTGTGGATGTGGCGTAGTTGGTATAGCGCTGGCTTTGTTGGCTAGTCGCTAAGCGGCGCAGTCGACCCAGAGGTCCGGGGTTCGATCCCGCCCAGGCCAAGTCAAAGACTGAATAAGTCTACTTGGTTCTGAATGTACTAAAAAGTACCATGCATGTTAAACTCAACTATAACCCTACTAAATTTCATATCAAAGCATGCGAATCTCCACAACAATACTTCACTAGAATTATTCAGTAGTTTGTTACTTTGGTACACGTATGGAGCGTTGATTGGCTGAACAGGAGTTTGACCTTTCCCATCTATTGATATGCAAGAAAATGTGTACAACTTTGTCATTATGACTTGTGCAAGATGTCTAGTGCACAAACATTTCGTACGCAAAACTCGACCTCGTGCGTATGCAAAAATCGTAGCAAAAATTAGTGCCTACATATGTGCGATTTCAGTCCTTTTATTCACAATCATTGTATTTCAAGAGCTGTTTATAAGTGATGTTAGACTGTGGCGCTGTTTTCACTGCTCAATTAATGTAAGAAACGGCGGCAACAAATAATACATCACAGTCACGAGTTCCAAAACTTACATCTAGAGACACACACCCTGACTTATGTAGTAAGGAGTCCCTATCATGATAGGGGCTTTGTGTGTCGGGCTTTGAATGTGATTAGACACAGATTATTATATTTATATATTATAGTGGATTATGGTAAGTGTTGAGCAAACTTACCTCTAACAGGTTGCACACTGCCTGGTAAAGGGTAATGAATACACGCAGAGATTGCTGTACACAGATTATTATATTATTTTAATATGATGCCACTGACCTTTTGCATGAAAACGGGATTAAAAAAACCAATTGTACACTTTTTTGCACTTTGCACTTTTGGTGTTCAACCAATCAGTGGCCAGGAAAAAGTACCAGCATATTCATGAAGTGTGTTTAAGTGAGTTATAATAAAGGTCAACATTAAACTGAAGCTCCTCCAACTCCTTATTAGGCATGTTGTTAAACAGTGGCATGTGGTGTTCAGAGTATGGCTGTAAACATATGAAATGCGATATTCATGACCATTCATGAGTTATGAATGGACATTCATGGTAGTCTGATGCAGTAATATATCTTTAAATGATAGTACGATTATATTACATAAAATAAAAATATATTGTATCCTGTTAAAACCAGCGTGGTTTCCTCTGGGCCAATATATCCAGCCATTGTAAGTTTATTGTATGAAAAAACCACGCAGTAAAATTTAACATGGGCATGTATGCCTCGATACCCAAGACAATATGAAAATCATAATCTCACTGTAAGATTAAGGTGACAGATAACAGAGCTAAATGGGCAAGGGATTTTGATGGCATATGTTTTTGTCAAAGAAGATGAGAGTATGGCTGTTTAAAAAAGACTCAAGTTTCATGTTCCATAAAATCATTCCAGTTGTACAGATTATAGTATGTGCTGTAAGGAAACTATTGTATAATATTTAAAAAGATCACAGTTCAAATCTATTATAACATGCTCTTTAATTTCATTCACTGGGTTATTTCTTTGATTGCACTGTAAATATTGAATTCTGAAACACTTGAGAAAAGAGATTATACAGTGCTATAAAATGTGAATAAACTTTTCGAACGTTGTTAATTTTATCGCCTGTTCTGTTCTAGATCCAGGTCGAGATCCAGGAGGAGGAAGACCAGCAAGGCAAAGAAAGGATGCACTCCCAACACGAGCATTCATGATTGCAAA
>CM032669.1:13820635-13837227 GCA_019095985.1 Streblospio benedicti
ATTATTTGGAAAAGAAAGTGTGGGGTCGCTATCAAAAATTAATTCTACTCTCACTGTTCTGCCAAGCAAGCTCCTACCACTGTATTGACATGGCTGAAGAGACATCTTCCATTTGACTATATCAAGTGGCCCTAACAGGACTCGAACTCACGACCCCAAGATTGTGAGACCAGAATGATACCATCATCCCAAGCAGCGGGCTGTTAAAAAGTTACACGGACTAACTGACGTTGTCTCTGGAATCCCCAGCCTATTAAAAATGGTCTTGTTATCAGATGGAGGTGTTCTCTGTATGGAGGTGGCCTTGTCTGGCCGTTCTACTGTAGTTTCTTCTTCCACTTAGCGGTCATTAGCACCATGGCTTCTGTCACAGATGCCCTGATCGAGTCAATCCCCAAGAATGGCGACAACATCGCCAGTTTTACACCTGACAATCTTGAGTATCGGCCCAGACACTCGAGGGCTCAATGTGAGGTGAGTTCTAGAAACTGATGCATGGAGTTGATTTTTTCCCCTGAGCTCTCGAACTGTAGGTGCTAAGACTGTCGGTGCTGTGTATGAGTCCCAATAAAAGAAACTGCTTTAATTGAGTCGTCAGAACAAGGTTCCCGTTCTGTGGGCAATCCCTAAGATATTGCTGACGCCTCCATTAGGAAGTTGAACAACGGTTGGACTTTCTCATTTGCAATCAACTTGTATAAATTTCGTTTAGGCTTTTGAATAAACAGTGTGTCTGTCCATCTTTTAACTTCAGTTGAGATCATTTGAAAAACAAACATCAAATGCAACCTTTCAAATATAATATTGATATGATTTTATCTGATCGAGTGGTTTGGCCATCTTTCAACTGCAATTGAGATCAATGGTGTAAACAAACATGCATTGCAATAGCAATGCTCAACTCAAAACGAAATCTAAGACCGGGCATTGCTATGATCGCATCCGCACCAAGCAGATGGCCAATGAAAATACATAATTTCTCTTAAATACTAGTGAAGACGGATGCCAACATGTTTTCATAATAACTAGGTTGATGCATCATTAAGAGTGATTCTAAGAAAAGGCACACATAGTTACCCATCAATCTCAATCAAGCAATGATTACATTAAGAATCAATATGACACTACTACACATTACATGGTTTTGGTAGTACGGAAATAGTAAAATCAGTGCGTGTAATTTAAATTCCAAAATTTATGACTTTCCAATTAAAATCTCCAACGTATTGTAAATGTTTGTGGGTATTTGATGAAAAATACTTTTCTTAGTTGCAAAATCTATAATTGGTCCTAATGTTTTATTTTACAGTAGGCTGAAAACCTGTTAATAATAATTTTAGAAGATATAAGGTACACATAAAAATTAGAAAGTACAGTGTATGTACCATCGGTGAACTAGTCTATAGAATAGCAGGAATTCTTATTGACATCACGTATATCCAGCAATTCTATAAATCATGTACATTCATGTAAATCATTTCCATAAAGTAGGGAGTTTACATACGAATAAATGGTTCCATGTGTGAATGAAATGGCTACAAACTAACGCCTGATCCCTTAACTCACCAATGCAAGTGCTCAATTGGTGCTGTGTGGTAACACTGGGGGTAGACGCATTGATTAAGAAGTTGATAGGAAAAGTACTAAATCCTACATTGAATCACAACAGCTTACGTGTGATGAAAATGAGCAAGTTGTATCGCACCATACTTATGGTTCTATAAAACTATAACTACACGTGCCACATAAATGTGTCAATAAATAAATGGGTAGCTTGTTACACTCACAGATTTGATTACTTCAGTGACGTCACGTGATTTTCGTTTGGGTATTGATAAGATACAGTCAGGATGTGGCCAAATCGAATGTGCATGATGAGGTGCATTCTGACGCATTCGGCTTGCCATTACATCCTTAATTGCCCATGATTTTTGCCACAATGAAACTGCAAGTAACGGATGTGGCTTCCATATATGTCTTTTCCCACAAGGTTTACAATGTTTCCACGTGTTGAAATATCATTGTGGCTTTCTTTGGCGTTTATGCGTACATAGGTTATGAGGACATTTACGCACAAGTGCATTAACTGAATTTCCCTCTATCTTATGTAATTCCCTATAGTGGTATATAGAGAATCATACAGTTCTTTGTTTCAAACCATGATTCTATTTACGCATATATTATTATCTGCAACGTAATTCCAAAGTTCAATTTCTGAATGTAATTTATTATCGATTTCGATCTCTATAGGTTCATTTTCAAACGTGAACAACCAATGACAAAATAATAAAACAACAACAAAATCACTAATTGGATACCAAATTGCTTACTATTTATCAAAACAACTGTAATCATACTGATTAATTTCTATCCCAATGAAAAATTATTGGAAACATATGAGTTAATTAATTAGATACTCCAATATTATTCTAGTTCTACTTAGCTCTGAGTCCTCAATAATTTTTAACGTTAGCAGCTAGTGATGAAGCATTTAACATAATGGAGTTGGTTAATGGAACTTTTGTAAATACTGGTTTTACAAAAAAAAGTGTTGACAACACCACTCTATGGAGCAGAGGAGATACTCAAGTCAAGGGCAAAAAATAATTATAAACCATGTAGCACGGCAGCTCTATCTATGATATTAATGATCACGTGATCAAATAACCCCAAAATGCCAAAATCCCCCCCACCCCACCCCACCTCACCCCCTGGATCTGTCTATGTTACCTAACCCAACTGCATATCACAGTACTGCAAATATCAAAAGGTGCCATAGCGTAATCCCCCCCCCCCAACGACACGTTTTCGAATGTAAACATTACCTTATATGGTCATAGAATTCCATGGTGCTACTAGCTCCCAACACTGCTTTATCACACCCGTGGTAATGCACTTACTAAGCTACATGTATATCGCGTTCTGGAAACAGCCAACACGATAACACCGTAACACCCTATGAGCCAAATATGCCTCTAACCTCGTCCCAGACGAGATTTGATTCGAGATTTAGTTCCAATTCCAGGTAAATCTCACAGGCGAACCAACATCAAACAATGTAAACTCCACGAAGCTGTAACTACAACACTCTTCGAATTTTCAGCGTTGAAGCATTAACATCAGTGATGACCCTTTATTGTACAAATTGTATAAATTCCGTGAAGATAGTGGGGTATTTTTTAAAATCTATGTGACTTGTAATAGCCTCCATGTGCCATGACGTGTGTCCCATTCCATACAATTGTGGTGAGGAAGATATGAATCTGTAGAACTTACATGTATAAGCTTCTAAACCTTGGATGTCTCCTCTTCACTAAGCTTCCTCGTGCGCTCACAAAGTTTAGGTATCTCCGGTTTTTTCCGTCAAAACCGGTGATGTTACAATTTCAAGGTCCGTTTTTAACCACTGTTATCAATTACGGGGAATCGCATTTAGAACCAAAGTTAGTGTCAACCAAAAACTAAATTCCAGTGACTGGGGTTAGCAGTTAGCACTTTAATCACCAACACAGCACGCGGCCGTTAAAACCAAAACAGAACAACTCACAGAGAGTTTCACTGAACGTACTCGTATACTAAGTGAACCAGTGCATAATGCGCTTTAATACTATGGCTATAAACACACTCCAGTAGCACCTGTCCAAATGACGTCAACCAGGCCATTGAGAAAGAAAAAAAGGTTGTAGAAGAAAGCGACTTGATGACGTAAAAACAGTGTACAGCTGGTGTCTTGATGAAGACAGATTAACGCTGATGAGCAAATCATTTGGCTTCAATGTGATAAGACACAGAAGAGTCAATAGACATGTTGAAAGGCGCGCGAATGCGCACTAGTGCAATAATGTTGGTCGCACGCCAAAAGGCAGTATCTTTGCGCATTCTGGATTAAGTAGATACTACTTTTTGGAAGATGGCGGTCGGAATCGTGATCTCCGTGTAGCTTGTCAATCGGATAGTATTTCCGGTAGCGGGCTTAATTTTTGTCAATGATTTTCAGATTTGTTTACCTTCATAGTACGATAAATGTGAGTTCTTGTTTTTTTATGTGTGTGAGTTTTAGGGATCATCTTTAGTTGTTGTTTTTTTTTTGTTTTTTTTTGTTTTTTTTCAAATCATAGTTGGCCAGAAGGACTAGTAATATGAATCTTAAAGAAACTTTTAAACCCTGATTAGATATATAATACTGAAATAGTTAGCATCGCACCGTGTCAAAATGAAGGTCATATTACATGCTATCACTTTGAGTATCAGATGTCAAGCAAATTGACATGCTATAGATGATTGATTTAAAAAAAAAATCTTTATAAAACTTGTACCATAGTAACAAACAGGCTAAATACCTAGTAACCGTGTTCTGTTAAATTCTGTGTATGGAACTAGAGTTGTTTCTAAATAGTTCATATTTAAAGACGATCCTCCGTCTTTTGGGATGTACAATTGACAAAATCACGATTACTGCTCAGGGAAAAAATGCTAAACTTTAATTCAGCACCGTTCATTGATGACATTCATGCAATAAAATATAAGCAACTATCTGAAGGACGATGATGTCCAATTCATCCACAAATTATCTGTCACGATATTCATTTCCACGCACATATTTCTCCTCAATCACAAGAAGAATTGTGACGACATTAATGAACTGATTAGTCACCTTCAGAGATTGTCGTGGAAGGCACTCTGAGTTTTGACACATTATGCATGTTAGGTTAGACCGTAAACTATAAACTACGTCAATTGAGACCGATGGTCCAGCTGCCGTAAATAAAACGTAATCGCTGTAAATTGTTAACACGTTCAGAACACCAATAGAACGAGCTTGGAGAGTAGATGTTGATTCATGTATCATATTTCTTGAACATCCCCCTCCCCCAATCCAATTTCACATAAAGGATGATAGCTCCAGATGCTCCAAACGACGCCAGACAATGAGATAAGAATATTGTCAGCCTTTTTATGGTGCCTCGTGTGCATATTTTGTGGTCGAAACTTGGAGCGTTTGAAATAAAGGTCTGTGACCTTTCAGATGGACTGGATGAAAGGGTAGACTCACAGAACCGTTCAAAAATAGCACACCATAACACGGGAACATCTTAATGAACATCGCCAGGAAAACCCTTAGGATAATCGAGTTAGCCTTGCAGGCGACCCAGAAAACAAGCGGGTGGTACAGATCAACACCTCAATAATCCATAAAGGGAGCCCACATGCCCGAAAAATCAAAATCACTTCCTCATAGAAGTGGCAACAATTTTTGGGCCAGAACCAGGCAGACGTGATCCATTTGCCCGAAAAAGACCGCATTCATCGTGCAGCATTCGGCAGCATTGGCCACAACCGAAGTGATGGAACAGATGCGTTCTGTTTCATGCGCACTCATCGTCGGTTTTCACGGCTTGATCACTCACAATGCCTTAAAGTCCTTGTTCATACCAACTATATACTGCGTTTATAGTCGTGAGATATGACGATGATGCTTACTTGGCTTCCTATTGTTACCGTACTGGCGGCACTTACGGTTTCATCTAGCGACCACAAATCCTTTCAGAGCAACAGACGAGGCCACAGTTATGCAGAAATACACAGAACCAACACGAAGTGTGCCATTCCCAACCGATCAAGCCAGATCACTCCAAATGTGAGGCCAGATTACCCACTATCCACCTCGAAATGACAGTAAGCTACTGACATCATTTGGAGCATATGTAACTACCATTACGTATGTGAAATTGGGGGTTTAGATTCGCGTCTCTGTAGTGGTCGCCTGCCGGTCGGCTTAGCACGTGACCGCGAGGTGGTGCGAGAGAGAGCGTTTTGGTTCCACTTGAAAGCTCGCTATGGTCAACATTTGCCTTTCACGAGAAAAAAACAATGTGGTCCGGGGTGGGTGGGTGGGGGTGGGGGTGGGGTGAAATCCGCTATCAACCTTTGAACGCATCATCTAATTGGTTACCATTTGCGGTGTTTGCATTTTACGGCAGCTACACATTTTTATTTTTTTATTTTTTGGTTGGGGGGAGGGGGAGTGGCGGTTAAGTTATAACACAAATTTTGATCAGTCTCAATTTACGATTGGTTATATTTACGGCTGTGTAGCGTGTACTAAGCTGGCTTTCTACACTCGCATCTTTGACTTGCATCCGCAACTAATTGATTGGGACTGATATCAATAAGCTATGTAGTTATTAGGCAATCAGCATGAAATGCAGTGCACGCACACATCTACGCACGCGCGGGCGCGCACACACACACGCGCGCGCGTGCACGCGCAAAGTGGACCAGGAATACCAATGATTACCAAGGAAAACGTTGATATGACGTGTGAAAGTGCATAGCAGTTTCTAAATTCTAACACGCCCCCCACCCGCTGTAACGAGTTAAGGGGGAACTGGTGAAGTAAGCCACGTTTGATACGCACAAAATGGGCATCATCGTGGCGTGAAATGATGCAGTGCACACGGGTGCAGTATGGATAAAACTTATACGACGTTAGTTTAGTAAATACATTGTTATGAAAGTAGTTTTTAGACAATTGACCAAGTTGACAAATAAGGTATGATTGGTGCTCAATGTGTGCTCTAATTTGGTTAAAATGTTTTATTTAGACTTATTATATATTTGAACAAAAAGCACATAATTACATCAGGCTGATGGTACTTATACTGGCTTTCAGCTACATTGGTATTATTGAAGACTTTGAAAGATTATGTTCTTTTTGACCTCGTGTATCATATCACGAGATCTTTGAAATAAATATTGTACTGCTGAACACACACACACGAGCGTGTGCGCGCGCACGCACGCACGCACACGTGCAAAGTGGACCACGAATACCAATGATTACCAATGAAACCGTTGTTGATATGACGTGTTATTTGAAGGGATGGGTCATCTTCATATCTCATGTCCATATACGCAGTTGATATTATGACCATGGACTTCTAAAGGCAGTGCGAATAGTAAACCCGTGAAACCGACGATGGGGATGGGTGGTATAATGAAATCACACTTTCCTAGATAAACCGGGTCTACTGTACAATAACGTTTACCCAAATATATGAATTGGTATACCCATCTCAATCGCTGATGTTCCGACCATAGAAATATGTTTTATGACAACCATACATGAATATTACATGATGTGCCTTTGCTATATGTTTATAATGAAATAAATGAAGAACATTTTTACAAACCTTACACAGCCATGTGATGATATCTGTGAGGTTCCTCACAGTTTGCTGAACAATTCCATAAAAGGAAAATTGTAAGGTTTAAGTTAAAGTGTCACTTTTCTTCTCTCTGCAAGTTCCATTGTTCAATATTTAAATGTGATATCCAACTACATTAAGTTCACTCTTACTAGTAGTAGATAGAGTTGCCGTTTAGCGTTCCAGCCAAAACCAATCCTAGGTCTATTAAAACCAGATAAATCGTAACCAAGAAAAACATGCGTTCCCTTCCTTATCAAGCGTATTGCTGTGAACGTGCCAGCTAATCTAATGGTTCATCATAAACTCCTTCTGAATTCCCATCACTTGAATTAACACTTTCTAAAACTTACTACTTTTGAGTATTGATCTACATTAGCCTATTATGGTGATATGACATTGATGTTTCAATGCTTCAAGCTTATCTTCAACAAAAATGAATGCAGCAAGCAGGCGGTTTAGACTCAAGTGATTGCACCAGCTTCAGTGTAAGTGATACCACTCGATGTGATTTAACCTCATTTGAAATATTCTCTCTTTTTTTCTCACTGTGACTGGTCTCGATGTTTTGTGGCATGCAGCATGTGCACTGTGCATGTCGTCTGTATGCTGTGTCAGTTTTTATGGAGTATACGGGAGCGGGGCGAGACGGGTAGACTGGTGTCCCTCATGTTGACCAATCACTGGTGCGCCCGTGTTGTGCATGATAGTTAAATCACTCATTCTTTCTGATGGATTATTGGGGTTTCCAGGTGTGTCCGTGCGTGCATGTGCTGTGTGCGTGCGTGCGAGTGTGTCTGCGTGGTGGTTGAGGGGGTTGTTGTTTGGGGGTGGGGTGGCAGCGGAAGCCCACACTCTAGGCTCATTCTATAATTTAAAAAAGTATCAATCTCAAATATCATTATCAAAATATCAACTCTGCATGATTTTCATGTTTCCCTTGTATTTATTATTCATTTGTTGTTGACACATTTGTATAAACCTTGTACTTGCAAGTACAGTTCCAGACAAATGAAAATACCAGCACGCGCATACATAGTTTACCAGCCATCGCTCGGATTCGTCCATTGATAAATAACGATGGGAGTCTACTTGAAAATGGCTATGCCTATCTATGGGTGCGCCATTTTGAACATTCAAAATCCATCCACTGGTGTACATTCTATAGATTTTGAAATGAAAAAATAACCAATTTTTATACCTTTGTGGTAAAAAGTGAACTTTGTCTTTACTAAAAGACAAAAGTCAGTATTACTAGACAAATTGTAAAGGAACAAATTGAAATTTCAGCACGGTTAATTTATGTAACTAACATAAGTTTTCTGATACAATGTTGCAATAAGCACCGATGTACGTCAACTATTATAACATTTGAACCGATAACTATACCACAAAGACATTTCAAGGTACACTAAAGAAATTACACCCTAAGTTGTAGATCTGCTCACCGGTGTAACCATCCTCCACCCAGATGAATGCATGCATGTTTGAGATGGTCATAGGACGTTACATCAGACAGTTCTGTTCATTATGTAGATTTTTTAAAAGATAACCTGAATCCAAGCCTCATTTATGAAAAGCTTTAAATACCAAAATACTTTCTAATACCCCTATTCTGGAAGTGGCATGATTATTAATTAATTTATTTTTCTTCGAATCTGTTTAAAGCGGTTGTTATGGTCTTTTTACTTCAATATGTGTTATTACAATTGGAAAACTATGTTTTATATAATATTTATCTAAAACTGAGATGCATTTAAAACAATCAAAAAGGTCTAATATTAAAAAAGGCCAGGAACAATGTTTATTAAAGTGTATTGCGAATATCAGCAAATTCCCATCTGCATCATATCATTCAGTTTGAGTATATTAATTAATAAATAATAAAAATTGCAACCAATCAGACAAACACCAGAAACAATTACGGCTACATGCAACTGTTTTCTAAATTGAAAATAATATATATTTTTCCTATCGACAAAGAGCCAAATTGTTACTTTGATGATAAGAAAGATCACTTGGTGCACCTGACATATATCTGATCCTTTTTTGTATATCAAGGAAAGTTGTGCTGGATTTATTGCCGTATTTCTTTGTAGTGTATGTGTGAGATTGGTTGAAATGCAATGAATGCAAGCTTCTTTCACTAAATAAATCTTACTTTTAATTAATGAGTAACTACTTCAATGACAGTGTTTCTAAAATAGGTCATTCAAAATAAACCACCCTAAAGAGGACCCGTCTATATTGAGCCCGCTTGAAGCCAGCCCTCGCATGGTCCTAATAGGTCAGTTCCATTGAATACAATCACTCATGTGCCAGCAGTTTACAGAAAACACATACTTCCGTGCCGACCCCACACGTGGTCATTTATCCTCATTCAACATTAACATTATTTTTCCCTACCACTTGGATCCAAAATCACATTTGAGCTCATAGAGACAGAACAATTTTTTGTCTATGATCTAGTGTGTGCCATATTCATTTTCTACTCCACAAGCGTAAAATGATTATATAAATAATCTTTTGAGGTACAATATTTATTTTAAATATCTCGTGATTATGTTTCACGAGGTCAAAAATACAGATAGATTGGTATTAAAAAGTATATTAATTCCACCGATATGGTTGGAGGCCGATATAAAAACCTTCAGCCTGATGTAATGATGTGCTTTTTGTGCAAATATATCGTAAGTCTAAATAAAACATGCTAACCAGATTAGAGTACACATTGTACACCAGTCCTATCTTACGTGCCGATTTGGTCAATTGTCTAAAACTACTTTCATAACAATGTATTTGCTAAACTAACGTTGAATAAGTTTTATTTATAATGCACCCAACAGCTGTGGTCAACTGATATCTGCAAACTATTTAAAACCTTTTACGGCTAACTGATGGATTACAAAAACATTTTTGCTCAATAAAAAAGCCACAGGTTATCGTGTGCAGTATGAGTAATTGTTCAGTATAGTGTAAAAACGTATTGAAGTTTCCATTCGAGTAGATTAAAACGGATAATGGTGGTATCTTCTGATTCAGTAACCACTCAATAACCGTGAAAAGTCCTCCTCTTAAGCCTAATGGTTTTGCAAACAGCTGTCACAGTTAAGCCCAGGTACCCGCTTCATCATTACACGTGAGTGACAGATCCAGGGGGTTGGTTGCACCCTTTCCACGTCAAGCCATTTTATATATCAATATACACGGCTGAACCGTCGTCTCCATATCTCCCAGCTTACATACTTGGTCTGTTATCATCTCAACCCAGAGGTCATGGGTTCGAATCCCATGTGAGCCGTGTAACCTTTTAACAGCTCGCTGATTGGGATGATGGTATCATTGTGGTCTCACAACCTTGGGGTCGTGAGTTCGAGTCCCGCCAGGGCCACTTGATATAGTCAAATGGTAGCTTAGGGTTGTAAAACCTGTCTTCAGCTATATCTATCATTGGTAGAAATATGCTTGCTAAAAAGATGTGAGAGAGAAAGTGTGAAAATGTATCCGCAAGCACTGGGAAACACATATATATCATTCAATGCACTAAAAATGCTAATAAGACCTTCCCAAAATTTCGTCCTCACGTGGGATTCGAACCCATGACCTCTGGGTTGAGATGATAACAGACCAAGTATGTAAGCTGGGGGTTACGGAGACAACGGTTCAGCCGTGTAACCTTTTAACAGCTCGCTGCTTGGGATGATGGTATCATTCTGGTCTCACAACCTTGGAGTCGTGAGTTCGAGTCCCCCCAGGGCCACTTGATATAGTCAAATGGAAGCTTAGGGTTGTAAAACCGTATCCGCAAGCACTAGGAAACACATATACAATATGTGTGCGTTTTACGGGTTACCCCTTTCTATGAAATCCTGGCTCTGTCGCTGCACCTGCTATCACAATCCAAACCAAGACGAAAAATGAACTTACAGGATTCTGCCATTTAAGTATCCAAACCTTCACTCCACAATTTTACGCCACATGCATGTGATGATATCGAAATGTTAAGTTCAATATACATGAATGGAGTGTGTATTTCTCATTCCTAATTTCTAACTAGTATATATGCAGTAAATGGCAGCAAGCAGTGCATAAGTGTTTTTTTCTGGCTTCTCCAATTTTACAATATTTTTACCTCGCGTGTTAATTAGTTTTAATTGCTGTATAAGACATTATGTGATGTGCTGCACTTACGGTAATGGGTCTATGACGTGCGCTCAAAAGGGTTACAGGGAAGCGTGCGTGTAGCAAATGAGAGTTCACGCTGCCAAACGAAAATTAGAGCACTCGTGTGCAAGTCTGTCGAACGAGAGTATAAAAAATGTGCAAAAGCTAACACAAGTGATCCGGAGTTGAAAATAGTAACTATGCATTAATTTTTCACTTCTACCTGACACGGGTCGTTCGATGGGCTCTCTGGTCCATATGGAGCTCACTTAAGCGATCTGAGGTCTGTCTGCTTAAAGCTGGCATTATCTGAAAGCTTCGGAGAGCTGTATGGTCGACAGATCCAAACTGTTAACTCCCCCCCTCCTCATTTTTCACATGGAGAATGATGGCTCCAGATATTCCCGTTTCGGACATTTGGGGTGCTCGTGGGTGATCAGGGTACAGATCTCGCGATGTCTGGATGATTTGGTTGTATTTGGAGGGAATGGCGCACTGCTTGCTGCGGTTCTGGCTGATCCAACCCAACATGACAAACCTGCCGTCTTCTGAAGCATCTGGGGCTACCATCCTCTGTGTTAAATCGGGAGTTACTACTTCAAATTAAAGCTCCTCCCACACCACACCGGTGCTGTCCCGGAACCTATGCCACCACCCGTCCATGTATGGTGGTAACCGGGCAGAAGTGCCTAAAAATCACATCCGTTGTGCATCGATTGTGAATATCACATTTAAGGCACCTGAAATCAGTTTTTTTACTTTTCTTTTTTCTGTCACCCAGCACAATCCCGTCCAGGTAGCGGCACCCGACAAGCTCATTTCAGCTTCACCAATATCCTCTCGATCAATGCTACTATAGAAATAAACTCATTTAATCGCAAACTACTCTTAGTTTTCAAGAAACACAAGCAGAGCTATTATTACATTGTCTGCGCCCAATTGTGTTATTATTTTAACATTGCAAACGTTCAATATCCTGTAAAGGTGTGATCACTGCTTCCCTTGTCTCTTCTTTATGAACATTCTCAGCCCCCTTTTATTTATGTGTGTGTAATTTTCTACCTGGCGCTGACGCATTCTTTTGGGAAAGCCGTATACCAATTAGGATGCTAAAGTGTCTTATAGCACATTGCTGAATCCGTTAAATGTCATTGAATTTAACAAGACTTCACTATAATGTTAAAATAGTCTGATTGTAACGTCTTCGCACTTCAACCCGTCATTCCTTATAGCACAATACAATAAAAGCAAGCCAATCTTTATTTGAACAATAGTAAGATACTAGTACCTGTCTTCAGTGGCAGATCCAGGGGTGGGTATTGGGGGGTGGGGGGGGGGCGGCGCTGGGTCCTCTCTGGTGATGGACCTTTTTGAAAAACTGATGGTCTTTTTTATATTTCTTTAATTCTTGTGCTTTTTAAAATTATGTAAAAGTATTTATTTTTCATTTTGGTTAGAACAGTCTAGTTAACATACCGTATTTCTGTGTTTTGTAGCTTCTGCCTAAATAGAAGCCTCCCTCAAATAAGCGTGGGGTTGAGAGCTGACTTTAAGTCAAATTAACGCCCCATGCACCTCCTGACTTGTCTCATGCACACATAAAAATGCATAACCAAAATGTTTTACCCTTCAATGATAATGAATTTTTGTTTCACTTTTTACATGTGAATGGGAGGCCACGTGGTGTTTGTACATGTACCTCTCCAGAGGCAGACTAGGTAGCCAACTGAGGCTCAGGGGTGGGGGGATCACAATAGCTATAGTTTTCAAGCTAGGCGAGTTCTTTTACGTGCAGAGGTGTGGCTCTTCTCTACATGGGACACGCCTTTAACGAGCTCCCAAACCTCTCCGCTTAAACGTCGCCACCGTCTAGTAGTAACACTGCACGGTGGCGACGTGAAATCAGCAACTCAGTGGGCCCCATTTTGGACCGGGCCGCGAACTTGCAACGCAGGCAATTCCTGTTTTCAAGCCGTACGCGCTAACGACTGAGCTACTGAGGACCACATCCTGAGACCACATCGTGAGAACAAAAAAAAACCCCGTATAACAGAGGAGGCAGTTGCCTCCCCCTGCCTCATATGTAGCTACGGCCCTGTTGATCATCAATTGATCAGTTCTCATATACTTGCACTGGCAGCACATGCAGCGCACAATGCTAATCACCCACACAATCACTCACTCACTCAGCCCAGTGACCTGTACCTACTTAACGTGTAGGGCAGATGAGTTAGCTCTACACCCACCACCAGACCTGGAATCAAACCCAAACCTTCTGGTCACGAGTCCAGGTCCCTATCCACTCGGCCATAGAAGTACACAAATATCAGTTTCTGTTCAGTTGTATTAGTTGAAATGTCATATTGAATCTGAAATCTGAAAATGTCTAAGATGCCATCTATTAGAGTCCCAATTCACATATTTTTGTGGGGTTAGACTTCCCATGACCACTTAATTTTAGCCACATTTATAAAATGTTAGACATAGCGAAAATACCTCTCTGAATGCACCTTTTGAGATCTAACCTTCAAACATTTTCAGCATTCCCCCAGATTACCTTCGCTCATCTGGAAAGCGACTTGTATGTAATATACAGGTTTAGATTTTGGCCCCCTTCAAGATATCTTGGATCTGCTGGTGTATACCACTAATCTTATACCAGAATAATGTCGTATGGGTTGATCTTAAAATGCATGAAAATGTGTTAATTATAAAAAGTACACTAAGTCTAATATCAACACGCTTAGGTCTAGATCAGACAATTAAAGCAATACCCAGTGAGCTCTAGTAGAGTCAACTCAGCCAGCAGTGCTGCATTCATAATAAAACAATTTTACATTAAAAATGCCAAATAAAAGATGACACATGGTGTGCAAAAACGCATTTTTGGGGAAATATTGCTTAGATGCACACTGATGGGGATCGTTCACAAATGACGTCACCCAGCCAGGGGGTAGCGAAAGATGACGAAAGTTGACAAGGGGGGGTCTAGCACTTGAGTGATGTCACCTTTTGAAAAATGAGTTTTTGTTATTTAACAGTATTTGAACTTACTTTCTGACATGTTAAGTGAGTTTTGATATATCTACCAGTTGAAATCACATTGCCATGTTTGCTTTATATCCTAAATACATTTGTAAAATCATGTCTAAATTTTGGACATATATATTCAAATGTGTTTATATTATGGCACAGTAAAATCAATTTCAAATTTCATTGCAAAACCATGCCGCGGGGCGGGGAGGCAAAGATGACGTCACTTACCGGGGGGAGGGGGGATGCTGCAAAGATGACAAAAGGTGACAAGGGGGGGGGGGATAAAAAAATGCAAAAATGAGGTGACGTCATTTGTGAACGATCCCTTATATGTACCAACAATTGGTTGCACGTACAGTTTTTGTCCTGTAAAACAAAGGCCGAAGTAAACTTTTAGTTAAACCCCTTCTCATACTAAAGGTTATAATACGAGTGGGGGTGAAATATAAGAAAATATCTCACTGAGTGTGGACCTGAACAGGTGAGATATATTTCGGATATCGTACCCCCAATGGTAATAAAGTGCTTTATGCTCCCCAGCTGCAGGGAGTTGAGGAAGGCAGTATGAGTATGGTTGAGGAGTATGGGCAATAACTTGGTGTGTATGTAACAGTGAATATTGCTACTAGAAATGAGAGCATTCAGATATGTCTAATGATACAATAATTCTACAAAAAAATTATGATATCAAAGTAATTTGACCTTATGCCGCCACACTGTGTTACTTCACTTATTTACTCGTGCATTGGTGCACGAGTGTAATAATTTCAATTTAGTGATTCAACATCACCTAAGAATATATTCATAATTAACGTGGGAATGCCAAATATAAAAAGCCATCAGCATGATGTAATGATGTGCTTTTTGTTCAAATATATAGTAAGTCTAAATAAAACATTTTAACCAGATTAGAGTACACATTGTACATCAATTCTATCGTATGTGCCGATTTGGTCAATTGTCTAAAAACTACTTTCATAACCATGTTTTTTTGCTGAACTAACTTTGAATAAGTTTTATTCATAACGTACACATGTCAAATATTCACGACGGCTTGAGACGAGACGAAAAATCGTGGAATATTGGTTTTAAGCCTGTCTACACGGCAAAGACGTTGTCCGACAAGACGTCTCGTCGCATGTTGTTTGATTACGGAAAGCGGAAATTATCAAAAATTACAACGTCCTATGTTTTGAATACGACGTTTTGTGCTTCAAATACCACGCCATACATACATGGCGTTGTAGATTTTACAGCGTTTTAAATCAATGTAAAACGTCATGATTGATAGTTACAACGTGTTGTTATTATGTATGTATCACGCCATAATTGAACAGTAGGGAGAGTGTGGTTGGTTGAGACACTTATAGTATTTATCAATTTTCTTATAAATAGCGTAACATAACCAGAAATCGGCCCTCTCAGAAATCGGCCCTTGTAGTGAAAAATACAATTGCTTTCCATTCAAATGAATTATAATCTGTCAAAAACAGTCCTTTTATACAATGATCATATATTTTTACAAAGACCAAGATTTAAAGTTTATGCTCAGTGGGGTAACAAAAATATTATGTATACATATATAATTTAACCTGTATATCTAATCTTCAAGCTATTATCCATGATTGAGTACCACGTTTGTCAACATACGTGTGACGTAGTTACCTGAACGTGATGTACGTCATTCGTTCAAAACCACGGGGTCATCCCGGTGCGTTTGGCTGAATTTTTGGTAGACTCGACCAGTCAGTCTCGCTTTACTGGGCATTTACGGGGTTTTTCAGGGCGAATTGTGGGGTCAAGGGCACTTTGGGGGTTTTCGACCTCCTTATTTTGTCTGAAACGCCGCCCAAAATTAATCCTAGAGTGGGACTTCATAATTTTTCCGACAGCCAAAAATCCGTCCGTTAATTCATTTCCCATGAAAATCGTCATGGCTCCGCCCATTTCATTTCTCACTAAAATAAAGAAGTCTTTACTAATTGTGTATCCTGATTGGTTGCAGCTGCCGTACCTTAGCCAATCACATTCGATATTTGATACAAGCCTCGATGTAAATGAGGTTACCATAGGTCTGGGGTAAGAAGACATCAAGATAAAGGCTGATGCAGGCTGGATGCACATGTCAATCACGCATAAATTATCCAAAAACCCCACAATTCGCCCTGAAAACCCCATAAATTC
>CM032669.1:13837327-13850022 GCA_019095985.1 Streblospio benedicti
ACAATACAATTCATATAGCATAAATTCCACTAAATGTTCATGTACGCTTGTAGGGCTCCTTAAACAAATGGTGCTTTAGTTGTGATTTAAAGGATGTAAGAGTTTTGATTGTCGAATGGACAGTGGAAGTTTATTCCATAATTTAGATGCTGTTTTAGGCTCTATTACCATAAGACTTGGTTCTTGATCTAAATTCTTTAAACAATCGATCATTTGATGACCGCAGTAATCTAGGTGGTGAGTATGGTTGTAAGAGTTCAGACAGATAATATGGTGCAAGTCCAGTGATGCATTTGAAAGTAAGTGTTAGAATCTTGAAAATTATGCGTTGCTTGACAGGGAGCCAGTGAAGGCTTTTCAAAACAGGAGTTATATGATCATGATTTTTTGTTAGAGTTAAGATCCGTGCAGCAGTGTTATGAACGCGCTGTACACGTTGGATTTGACAGTCGGGTAAACCAGTCGGGTAAAGAAGTGAGTTTCCATTATCAAGGCGAGGACTGATGAATGCATGAACAATTTTCTCAGAAGCTTCCATTATGAGAAACTTCCTAATCTGTCCAATACGACGAAGATGTCAATTGCAAGATTTAATAAGGGCAGACACATGAGGTTGAAGTGTCATGTTTTGGTCAAAAGTAGCCCCTAAATTACGAGCAGTTGATGTTGGTGTGATATTACTGTTCCCAATTCTAACTGACTCAATGTCAACTGTATCCTTATGTCGGGAGGGGGTTATAGCTACTAATTCAGTCTTTGCTTTGTTCAGTTGAAGCTTGTTGTCACGCATCCAAGCTCTTATATCAGCTATGCAAGCCTCCATCTTGTTTCTGGCTTCATGAGCTGAATGAGGTGAGGAGAGTCAAACTCAGTATAGATTTGAGTGTCATCGGCATACATATGTATACTGAGACCGTGTTTGATAGCTATATCATGCACTGGACCTGTATAGATCACGAATTTAAAAAGACCTAGTACAGAGCCTTGTGGGACGCCGAAAAGCAAAGCAGTGCTTTTTGATGACAAGCCATTGAGGAAGATGACTTGTGAACGGTTTGTAAAGTAAGATTGAACCATTTATGAGCTGTATCAGTAACACCTATTCTGGACTGAAGACGAGAAAGTAATAATTATGCCATGGAACCATCACAAAGAAAACTTATCACATTTTTGATGGAGCTAGTTAACACATTTCAACTTTATAGCTATAATTGAGATAATGACCGAGAAATACTGAGTTTACTGGTACATATTTCATAGTTCAAGTGTTGGGTTTGGAAGGACCACAATTCAAAGGACTCAAATTTCAGAAATGAGTCAGTATATATGCTATACCGTGTAATACAATAGTTTCTTAATGGTGCAAAATGGGACTAGAGCTATAAATCTACATGCATCTTCCAACAGGACGTGACAGAAAATGTCACTTAAAACAGCCTTCATAGTCAGGGCTTAACGTTGAGTGGGTGCCCGCATGCCCGGGGCATGCCAGAGGCTCAGCCGGGCATGTAGTCAACCCTGATCACATGCCCGACTGGGCACCCAGAAATTTCTGGCACTATTTCATCATTCGTATGATAGGTCAATGACTTGTTTTAAGTTTTAAGTTCAAAATTCACATAAAATAATATTTACATCCTACTATTTGCAATCCCTAAATTATTACAGTAAGGATACCTTTATAATATTATATAAAATTAGTCTTATGTACATTTAGATGACTTCTCTTGGTGAAAATCTTATGAGACAAGAGCAGACTGATTTTATTATTTTCTAAATGGTTTATTGAATACTTCATTTAGAGAATGATGGGTGCTGCTAAATTATACATTAAAACGAAAATCAGAAAACATTGTTAATCGGATCTTTAAAAAAAAGCATTTGATGTCCAACAGTTACACAGTTATTGAAAGTAGTATATAATTATGGCAAGGCGCCTAAAAGCTTTTTATAAGACAATTTTCATCCAGCACAGAATTTTCATTCAGGCACCCAGTAGCAACCACCCACATGTCCGAATGGGCACCCACTTTTAAAAAAGTTAACATTAAGCCCCTGAATAGTACATATGTATATAAAGCCTTTAGCCTTTTTTCATATCCATCAAATGACCAAATATACATTTGCAGAAGAGGTTAAAAATGTCTAAGAAGCCGTGTTTATTACTGAGAACTTTTTTTCCTCCATTTGAGAACGCTGCATGGCAAACAAGAAAATGTAACAGAATCAAAATGACATTTTGGTCGGACCTAGTTAATGTAAGACTAACTTTCTTCGAACATTAGTTTGGTAAAGAGGTTGGCTCAAATAAATTTATATATGTTTCATTAGAACACATTTTTCAGATTTTTGTTTTTGGTGGAAATCGTAGAAAATTACACATCAGGCCCGAAAATTTGGCAGTAATTTTACAACTGGATTTTGCAATCACTAAGAAATAAATAAAAAGTGAACATATATGTTTTATTCTGCATTTGTTCAGGCCAGAACTTCATAGACAATGATGTTTGGGCATACTTTGAAAATCTAGTTATAAAGTGACATATCACTTACCCGAAGTCAGGTAACAGCAAATAAAGTTCATCAACCTCAAAATAATGATGATATATTGTTTGTTGCATGAGTTCAGTTGCATTTAAAAGTTCTATTATTGAAGTATTGATGCTGATTCTTATTATCACACCATTGAGACCATAATATTGTACATATTTTTAAGAAATCTGCATTTACTCCCCCAGATCAAGTTATGGAACAAAATTGAGTATTTATTATTATACATACCTGTCTGCTAACAATATCGTTTTATAAAGGGCTATGTTAACAATATGCAACAACGATGCCGGCTTGATTAAGGATGATTCTCTGAAAACTGCATACATATGCAAAAATTATGATAATGAGCCATTGATTAGCGTCGCCAGTCGAATGAAACGTTAAATATTGTTGGTAGTTGCGCCATCTGTTAGCCAATGAGATGGCGCAATAAATTAGCGTCGTCCAGTCGAATGAAACGTTAAATATTATTGCATTTATGCGCCATCTGTTAGCCAATGAGATGGCGCAATAATTAATTTGTTCATAAAATCAGGTTATGGTCAGAATTTTTCTCGTGAGCGTGATTTATGATGACGGAATAAACATAGATATGGCGGATGACAAATTTTATTAGGTATTTTTTACATATTTCAGAAATTACATCGTTATTTAAAACAAGTTGGGGCCGGATAAATTTTATTCGTTCAATTGGGTAGGACCATTCTTTACAAGAAGAAAGAGGGATAATCATGTTTTTGCAATTTCTTGTGATGTGTCCAGTGAAATCTTTAATGAAATTTTAAATGAAAGATACCAAACGAAAAGATAATATGGGTGATCAAGAAGAGTAAGGAAGGTGAAAATAAATACACTAGGGGGACACCCCCTTTGCAGCCTGGGATTTACTATTTGAAAATTTGATGCATTTTTCTGAATCTAGACTAGAGCTACTATTTGGCAAAGACAGATATCTACATAGTGTTTTTATTCATTCAAATATTACCTATCTATGCCATAAGATAATACTTATTATATATCTGGATTGTACATCATATAATGGAATCATAATATTAATGAATGTGTGATATCTGTATCCTTTTAATGCCACAATTAAATAGAAAATATTAGAATTCTGGTATGAAAAGCTTTTTAGCACGTGCGTTGAAATATTAGACCCACAAAAAGAAGTGGTGTATCCAAAACTTGACTGAAACCCCCCTAATCTCGAAATGGAATATCGGTGACAAAATATACATCATCCCTTACTTATATTTTTCGTAAGATAAATATTACTTATGAGTCATAAATATTATATGATCTATGGTGAACGTAGATCAGTAGGATTATGGATATATTTTTTTATTATGGCTTATGAAGTTTCTTTCACCTTATGGAAAATGTCCTCTACATATTATTCTAAGAAATTGAGTCTTAATTAAAGGGAACTGAGGGCCAATTAAAAACGTTCGTTGCTAAATTTTGAGGACATGGATCATGCTATCTAGTTGTAAGACTGTTTTAAATTGAACCTTATTTGCTTTTGGTTCATGTTAATAGTTTACATTGACTGATGGGACCTTTATTACTGGTAAAATTTAGGTAAATTGCTATCAGGAGAAATGGATAATGAATGTTTACTGTCAGATATAAACAGCTACTGTGGATGAATAGCAGATTAACAAAACATGATATTCCCATCAACTACTGAAAAAATATACACTAGTAAATCTTGCAGCCTGTTTACTATTGTAAAATCATGAACGTGAAGTAGAACGGCAATATTTCAAGTGTATACAGATATTTTTATTCACCAGTGGTATGTACCGACTCAGCATGTCACAACCACAAAAATATATACATGATGTTATGGGATAAATGCCTCCACCCCCATTGAATGATGCTGGGGCCCATGTCTAAAAGTTTCAAGTGCAGTTATTTAAAAGGATAGGTTTCCGGAGATGGTGCTTGATATATATGGTAGGGAAAACCTGAAGAGTTGGAAACATATCTATCATCTTGTTAACTTAACTAGATGATAGATATGTTTCCAACTCTTCAGGGACTTTATTAATATCCTTTTAAATAACCTTATTACACAGGTAAATACTAATTAATTCTTCAGACACGAATATCATCCATGTCTGTACCTGTTTCTTATGTTATTAAAGCAATTTAAAATTTTGCAAAAGTATACAATCTATGTGCTGAGATTATGCCTATCTTCATTTATGATCATTTCCTATCAAGAGAAATACAGTGTACATTGTACTTAAACAACCATTTAAAAAGCTCTGCAATTTTTGATGTTCACATGGAAGAGATCTATACAGATGAAATTTGATAGGTCTTTTCAAGAAGTTGTATATCATGCCATTTACAGATTTGAAAATCATGCTGCAATGAACATTTAAAACTTTTCTACATTCACCACTGTCTATAACATTGTTATTTCAAGAGGGCCATGAGATCCATCAGCTCCTAATGCAGGTAGGAGGGGGAGGTAATCAGATTCAGTACAACTAATTGTCATCTGCTAGTTGCATCAAGTTAGTTAGAAATCTGTCATTACACTGCTCCAGTTACCACACAGAGTGACTGGCACAAAAGCTGACCAACTGAAAACCCTTAACTGACATCTACGAATTTCACAATTCTCTCATCAGTTGGTGACTAAAATTCGTTCTTTTCTTCTTCACATTTCAAAATTATATTATATTACACATACCAATTCACTGTACATAGGCTTCATGCATTTTACATGAATGGAATGCTTTATATCGCTTTATAGATGTTTGAGAAGGAAATCATGCAGCATGATGAGAGATTTTCACACTTAATGTATTGTCAAATATTGTGCAACATCATGACATGCACGATAGCAGCAAAAGCTTCATAATTATGTTTGAATATTCTTGATTTATATCACATTGCAACTACCAGCAAAACTCTTTTTCACATTTCTCCAATTGATATAAGAGATGACCTTTTAACACTGAAAAAAAGTTTAGCAGGTACAAAATGTGTCCCCTAACCTACCCCAACCTACCTATCCTATGTTTCTATCAAGGTCATGATACTTTCCAGCTAAAAATTTCACATTTTCTCTTAGTATTGATAAGCTTTTGCCCAGTATTTTATTTTTCCTGAGTTGTCTACATACTCTGACCCTATAAGCCAAAGCGCTCCTTTCATTACCATTCATAACACTCATATTAAAATGCACCACTAGATGAAAAATGCATGCAGTCAGGAAAGATGAAATGAGATCTGGTCATTTCAAACGCTTTTCTGTCATTAGATGCATTTGGAAAAAAGCTGCTGCTTGACAGATGTAGGGTTTATATGGGAAGCTTAGAAGACTAAGACTGTTGGAAAGCAAAGGTCTTGAAGTGACAATAGTATGCTTTTAAGGGAAGGGTGTGTTGCCCATGGGGGTTGTCATAGTGGGAAGTGAACAGGGGTTTGGCTGAAGGTGGAGATTAGGTCATTTTCTCTGCTGGCTAAGTATAAAACCGTACAAATGTATCTCAAGACGCTGAGATAATTTATTAAATGCTATGATGTCCAATAGAACTGTGCTCAACCAACACAAAAATAATTCATACATTTTTTTTTTTTTTTTTTTTGAAAATTGTGATTAGTAGATCTCAATAAGGCTTTTG
Organism: Streblospio benedicti; assembly: GCA_019095985.1. Taxonomy (NCBI): domain Eukaryota; kingdom Metazoa; phylum Annelida; class Polychaeta; order Spionida; family Spionidae; genus Streblospio; species Streblospio benedicti. Next base: position 13,843,525 of record CM032669.1, read on the forward strand.
ATCAGGTTTTTACATTTGCGCTCCAGTTGAGTTAAATGACATTCTTGAATAGAACATGTTGGTGTGATTGACAAAACAGTATGGGCTTCTGGCCAGGAGTTCTTACCCTGCATAAAACCATTTTCAAACTAATGAAAAGTTACATTTAGATTTCCCCTTGCTATTAAACATGTTTATAAGACAAGTTCCACGAGCACAATGAATTAGAACAGCATACATCACAACCATATGTTAATTTACCAATCCATCAATTATCATAATTCATTAGCTTATCAACTACAATTCAGAATACAAACATGATATGGAAGCTAATCCATGACTATAACTGCTTATGTACTTGTCACTTTACTAACTAACCATCATGAACTAGTTGACTTGATTCAACCTCCCGCTTCCAATATACATATGTTGTTCTGGCACAAGATGATGAATATGGTCACATGCTCACTTTTAATTGGAAATTTTGAGATTCACATTGTCTACTGAAGACCTAATGAGAAAGTTAAGGTCAATTGAATGCAAATAGCATCCCAAAGCAACATGCATTAGCTCCATGTCTGCTTAGCTGTTGTCCTTTATCTTGCTATAAATACAAACTTTGAGCCAATTCCCAACTATAACTTAATTTGTAGTTTGCAAATATGTATACTTGACATAAGTCAGTTTTACTTGTTAGATTCAATGTCACCTCTGTTCTAGCACGTTCTAGCAGCCCTCTAGCAGACGATTTCGTGCAGACGACTTTTGGGATACCATTGGCCAGTTGATTTGGATAGCAACCATTTGATAACTATCAAAGTATTATATTTTTACAGGGGCTATCAGATGTGTGTTCCGCAAGTTTTAGGATACCATTGTGTTGAATAAACATTCATCAGAAAATCAAGAAGATGAGATGATTTTTGCCTCTCTTGTCCTGATTACTTCATGTCTTATATTCTTCTTTATTGTAGTTTAAACTTGTTAGGTAATCCATATGGATGGTCAGTGTTGTTAAAGGATTATTTGTGAATGGCATAAAATTGACATTTCAAAATTCATACCATTAACCCAGTTCAGGTTTAATGCATACCATATCCGTGCCAGTTCAACTACCATGTTCACCAGTTAAAATCATAGGTGATTAACTCAGAATACACACCAAATTTGATTTGATTTCGGGCACTCTGCCTATTAAAGTGTGTGTTCCATGAGGTCACTTAATGGTCCATTATATAATTTATTTTGCAAAAAAACTTTAAGGGAGACACAAATAAACCATTCAAACTCGCTCCAGTGTTAACATACCTAGAGACTATCATGTGTATTCAAACTTGGCAAAATGAAAAAAAATGACTAACATACCTAGTGACCATTATAATTTCCAATGTTTGGCTTTGCCAATTTAAAATATGCCTTCTGATGGTCACTTTTTATGTCAATTTTGTCGTTTTACACAAATTTTCAATACAGCTTGAAACATGGTCTCTGTATCTCTACAATGTTTATGTTAGTGGTGACCATCACCTACCTGTGTCTCCCTAGCTTTTTTTATCAAAATAAATCATATAAAATGGACTCATTCTTAGTTATTTCTGAACACACAAATTGATAAGCAATCATTGAGTCTTCAAAATCAAATCATGTTCTGAGTTAATAGAGGATTCTGTTTAGTTGTTAAATGGGTAGTTTGGCACGGATATTATGGCAAACCATCTATAGGTTCCCGTTAATGATTTGAATTTTAAAAAACTACTTCATGGAATCCTCAACTGGCAACACTAGTATCAATATGAGTACCTCATTTAAATCTTAAATTGTAACTTTAATATTTGATTTTTAATTGAAATGCCTGTTCTATGTGCTCTATGAAAGTTTATTCAACATAAATCAATACATATAGTTGACTTAACACACAAGGATAATCCTATATTTATATGATACTGTGATTGTTGTAAAAAGTTGCCTCCAAATCAACTGGCACAAGGGTATCTGCTAGGCCACCGTGATTGTTTGTGGTACCAATAAAGCAAGGCAAAACCAAATATATAACGTCCTCATGACCCGGGACAGTCAACAATTGTGGTTGTTATGCCAACTACCAATAGCCTGCAAAAGTCGTCTGCACGAAATAGTCTGCTAGAGTGCTGCTAGAATGTGCTAGATCAGAGGTGAAGGACACGAGCGAGCTAGAGGTGGGTTCAGAACAGAGGTGTGTTTTCACCACTGTAATCTTGTATTGTTTTAAGCTTTTAAACTTTGAGTTTAACATTTCTCCACAAACATATTACTCATCCATATTAACAGATTAAAACACAAATAATGAACATGTACCAAAGGTAACTTTGCTAATGTTTCTTACTCATCCACCTTCATCAAGACTGGATCTGATTTTCAAAAAACACCTGGATCATGAATAATTCCCTACTATAACTTAATTTGTAGTTTGTAAATTGGTATACTTGACATAAGTCAGTTTTACTTATTAGATTCAATGTTACTTATAATACATAACGATTTCTTATGTTGGACAAGAATAAAACAAAATTCCATAGCTGTATTTTACCGACAAAAGAATAATCTTAAATGAGAAAAACACACTAATAATTATAGTTCTAATATAATAATCGCAATCTCCTTTTCGATATACTCTACAGAATTAGAATTATTATACAGAATTAGTTTAAATCTGTGCACAACAGTTTTACAAGTCATGTTATATTAAACTAGAGTTGAATTTAAACTCTGCAAATCAATTCAAAATCAAGATTATCAAGATTATAGTTACAAATTTAACACAGCCTTCACAATTGTAAATACAAACTTTTAGCCAATTCGCAACTATAACTTAATTTGTAGTTTTGCACATATGTATACTTGACATATAATAAAGTTTTAAAGCTGATAAAACTGTTGTGTTATCTTAATAACGTGTATTCCAAATTATATTTTGTTACATATCTACAACGTCCACGCTTAATCAGAACAGTAGTATCAATAAAGCAAAGCAAACCCAAATATATAAGCAAAAAAGAAGTTAGGCGACTTACTCACATTAGCATTAAAGGGACATGCACAGCAAATGCCTCTTTAGATAGATTGAATTAATAATTTTGATTTTTGATACATTTGACATGTTGCTCTTAATAACTTGTGATTTTACAAATATCATTATGCGTTTTGATAAAATATCAATACCATAAAAAGTGCACTGCTGTATTGATTGTCATTTTCATACCTCCACTGCAAAAAAGACCACTGCATGAACTTGCAGCCTCTATCACCTGTGCGCCGACGGCCAAAATTAGCTGCTCAGAAATATTTATAAAGGCTGTTAAAGTATCAGTGTTTAGTGCTGTTTACAAACAATGCTTGTTGGGTACATTTCATGAGAGCAAATTACAGAATTAATTGAATATGAGAAAATGGAACACTGCACATCGATAAAAATGTATGTATTCAAATGGCTCACAAGTACTATTTATGTGGCATAAAAGGTTGAAATGACATGAGATTCACTTGTGCATGTCTCTTTAACTCACCTGAATTGTACCTGGGGGGGGGAGGGGGTATAAGGAAGTGGGATGAGGGAAAAAAGGCTGAAAAAAGAGGGATAAGACATCTCCAATTTGAAAGTGGGAGGAGGGAGTAGGAAAAAAATAATTTCTTTGTGCTATTTTATGGACAAAAATATCAGAATACAAGACAAAAAAAGAAAACACAATCAACATAAAGTCATATTTTTTAGTCGTTTTTTTTCATACCGTATTCATTCTCATAAGCGCACCTCCCCTTTTAAGCTCCCCCCCCCCTGTTTACACTGATTGAATTAAACAAAACTTCACTCACCTGGCGCCATATTATCACCCTCCGTAACCAACCTGTACTAGTAACAAATTTAGCGGCCATTACTAGCAATAAAGCTGGCGGACAGCATCCTCAGTAAGAAAGTTTATTTTACTATTTCTTTCTAATTATATTTTGAATGTATATAACATGTTGTCTGAAAACTAGATAAGCTAGTGAAGATGCTATGGTAAGATTCTAAAGACACGCAAGTAGTAGTTATAGAGTATAATTCACGAATATTGTTGAGTGTTAATGTTACTAGTAATGGCCACCTACTTTGCAACACTGGTGGGCAATTATTAGTAACCCACACTCACTTCAATGATCGCAAATTACTCCAAAAAATACCATACTACAATCATACAAAAACTTGGAAATATAATTTCACATGTGGGTTGCTTTTATACATCATATAAACAAAACACAGTCGACTATAATCAGAGAGAATTTGTAATAAAAATTTTCTTACTGAGGATGCTGTCCACCATCTTTGTTGCTAGTAATGGCCACTAGATTTATTATTAGTACAGGCCGGTTACGGAGGGTGATTATAAGACCAATACACCGGGAGTATTCATATCAACGCGTAACCACTCTGGGCGTGTCGTGAAACAATATTTACAGTTGATACATGTTGACATTTATCATTCGAAGCGTCGCTTATTAGAACGAATACAGTACTAAATTTTTATTTCGTTAATTTCTATCTTATCAAAACTTTTGTTGTTTAATGATAACTTTCCTGGTTTACCTAAATGTATCTTATGGCATTACATATTTAGAATTCCAACATCAAATATGTCTTTAGAAGTTTTGCTTATAATTAATCACAATTCTAGAAACAATTCATGCTAGATTGGATAATAAATTTGCTGTGGATATTTCAAGACAAAATGACTTCAGCATGTGCATTGAAATTAAAGGCCCTTTACATAGCATAAAAATTGAAGAGAAGTGATACAACAAGAAGATTTATTGAAAAAAGGCTTTTTTAAAGGTCCTTTCAGTATTGATGTACATTTTGTCACGCTCCGCAAAAGTGGAACAATGTTTTCTTTTTTCTTGACCACCCCACCCCCACCCCCACCCTGTCTTCTAAAGTGGAAATATCAGATAAGTGACATAGTCGAAAAATGTGTTTTGCGTTTCATATCATTTATCAAAAATTTACCTTTGCATACATGAATACATAATGATATTTAATGTATACATAATATGACAGGAACATAAACATCCCAATAAACATAATGGGACATCTATCAATCAAAATTCATGGATTCATGGATGAAAATTTTATATATTGTCTTATATATTGATCTCTAATGCCGCATTCAAAAAGCAAAAATAGATGGATCCTGATATCAAAATTTTCAGCACGCCCGAATATTTTAAAGCATGCGAAAAAAATCTTGTACCCACAAACAAGTGGAAAATCAGAATATCAGAAACTTGACAAAAGGGAGCCTACTTTGGTTTTTGTAGTTTAGGTTTGGATATTGAGTCGACTCACTTCTTGCACATATACTTTTCGACAGGTTGTTAAAATTTCTTGCTCTGCTGCAGTGACCAATTTACTATTCATATTCCTCATATGGAATCTTCTTGTTGTATCACTTCTCCTCCTTTTTTATGCTAAATAAAAGGCCTTCGATTTCAATGTATCAAATGCAAATCGAACAGTTTTTGTGTTCGCAAATGTAGAAAATAGGTATTGAAAGTGAGAGGTGAAGAAAATTAGTGGGATAGGGAAAAATAGGCTAAAAAAGGAGGGATGATTGAAAAAAAGGCCAAAAAGTGGGATGAGTGGAAAAAGCCAAAAAATGTGATTAGGGATTTCAAGACTCCTTATCCACGACCTTCTGGTCACGAGTCCAACTCAATATCTATTCGGCCAAGGAAGCCCATTTATAATATCCAATCACTACTTATGAGCCAACATCCTATATATTAATACGCTAATTTTTGGACTTTGTTTGGCTATCTTCTCTTTGACCTGACTAGCTGGACGCCATCTGACTACAGGAGACTGTTCATGGTACTGTGTAGTTTTGCACAAATATGTTTTTCATCGTCAAAATGGCCCTGATGGTTGTTAATTAGCGGTTTTATAACAAAAATAGCAGACGCCAGCAGACATCTTGATGTCATGTTGGCGACATTTCTGTTCAATATGGCGTCAAGTGGCGTCATCTATATGTAGTCTCACACCATAATCCTCAAGTGTACACCTAACACATTTAAGGATTACAGCCACCGTTGTCGTACAAGTGTTGGACAATACCCAAATGTACACCAAATTAAATCTCGCACCAGGATTACGGCTGCAGCCAATGTCAGGCGCATAGATCATAAGCTTGGAGGACGTGTCTGGTTCTCTCTTGTGGCATTCCGATTCCTACCTTTGGAGAGCAGACACATATTTTTTTAGTTTATTGTGGATACTGTTCATCAGCAAAATAACCATATATCTGTTCGTAAAATCAAGTTAACTATAGAGCTTTCAAACTTTTTTCATAAATATATTCCTATCCATTAACGATTGGTATTATTTAGTGATATTCTTCCATGGGAAATCAATTTGTCAGTGAAACCATCAAGGCTGTAGTTTAATATTTCAATTTGTCATGTCTTAGTGAATTCTATGTGGAAATACCCCTTTCATGACAAATA
>CM032669.1:13850122-13917617 GCA_019095985.1 Streblospio benedicti
AATATTTATCATCATACTTAATGATGTAAAGTTTCATTATCATTACTATTCGTCAACATATTTCTTCATTATCCTCCTTTGGATATCCGAACACCCTACGCCAGGTCGCATTCTTTTCAATGGACTCGAACTTGTCTTCTTTATATATTATTCCTACTTGCAATTTTTGTTCACCATATTCTTACAACACACTTCGCCTCTGTTGCAAAGCAGTATGCACTATTAATTAACGCAAAACCATGAAAACAGCGGGAGTTAACGCTGCATTATGGGACAGTGCCATCATGCCAGACTACATATTAAACTCGGGTACTAGGATTACGAGGCAGAACAACTACAATAGAACCTTCAATGAAGACCAATTCTTAAATGAAACCACCTCTATAGTAATATCATTTCTCATGACCCCAAATCGCCATTTAGCAACCAAAATAAACCACCATAGAGAGGACACGTCTATATTGAGCCCCCTTGAACCCAGTCCTCGCATGGTCCTAATAGATCGGCTCCATTGTATACGACTCATGTTGGCAGTTTACAGAAAACACATACTTCCCTGCCGACCCCGCAAGTGGCCATTAATATAATCAATTAACAGTATATGAGAAGGAAGACAAAATTCCAAGGTGGAGATACTTGTTTGGTCTTTAAACCATGCGTTAACGCGGCCGCAGCTCGGGTTGGGGTGGGGGTGTACTGGGGTGTGTGGGGGGGGGTACTTCCATAGTCGCCCTATACGGCATGTGCCACTGATAGGGGTCAACCTTTTCACCTTTTTCAACCCCACAATTTCACTAGGGGTCACCTTTTCCACCACTCAGTTTCACTATAGGCCATGATTTCAACATCCCAGCTAGTTTCACTAAAAGAGGTTGAATCTCGAGGCTCAGTATCTAGTTCTCTTTTCATGGGATTTTGCATTATTGAGCCATTAAAAAGCATAAAAGGTAAATATAAGTTGTAGAAAATCTGGTTTTCATTACAGTATCACATAGAATAAGACCCCGTAGGATAATACCCCATTGTTTTCATCCGGTGGTTTCACTAGGGGTTTCATTTTCATAGTTTCACTGGTTTCACTAAGGGGTATGATTTTGGACCTTCAGTGGCACCCCCCTATCCATTCACCTCTGAGGTAACCCCCAACATGCCCCCCCCCCTCCCCCAGAGAGCCGCAGTGAGATAAAAGTTCCATTAAAATGTAATTTTTTGCACATTTTCAAAAACCACTTCTTCATTCAACAATAACACTATCTTTTCCCTACCACTTGGATCCAAAATCATTTTTGGGCTGATCAAGACAGAAACAATTTTTGTCTATGATCCATCCTGTGTAAAATATTCATTTTCGATTCCACAAGCAGTAAAATATTTATTGTTTTATATTTTGTGAAGTATGATATTTGTTTTAAAGTTCTCGTGTCATGGACACACGAGGTCAAATATTGGAGACAAAAAAAAACGAAAAAATTTGATTGGTATATCACTGACGGAAGACCTCATATACAAGAACCATCAGCCTGGTGTAATGATGTATTTGTTCTTCAAATATATAGTACGTCTAAATAAAACATTTTAACCAGATTAAAGTACACCTTGTACACCAGTCCTACCTTATGTGCCGATTTGGCCAATTGTCTATAAACCACTTTCATAACTATGTATTTACTAAAGAAACGTCGAATAAGTTTTATTCATAATGCCCTCGAGTATTATTTCGCTGCATCATCTCATGCCAGCTTGATGCCCATTTTGTGCCTTTCAAACGTGGCTTACTTACACAATTTCCCTCTCAGCTCGTTACAGGGGGTGGGGGCATGTTAGAATTTAGAAAATAATATGCACTTTCGATTGGAATGCAACATGGCAACATAACTACTCATTGGACAGATATTACACATCATGTCATGTGGCGAGGCGAGACAGATGTTGTTGGACGTGTTCCATGCAATATGTGTGTGTGTGTGTGTGTGTGTGTGTGTGTGTGTGTGTGTGTGTGTGTGTGTGTGTGTGTGTGTGTGTGTGTGTGTGTGTGTGTGTGTGTGTGTGTGTGTGTGTGTGTGTGTGTGTGTGTGTGTGTGTGTGTGTGTGTGTGTGTGTGTGTGTGTGTGTGTGTGTGTGTGTGTGTGTGTGTGTGTGTGTGTGTGTGTGTGTGTGTGTGTGTGTGTGTGTGTGTGTGTGTGTGTGTGTGTGTGTGTGTGTGTGTGTGTGTGTGTGTGTGTGTGTGTGTGTGTGTGTGTGTGTGTGTGTGTGTGTGTGTGTGTGTGTGTGTGTGTGTGTGTGTGTGTGTGTGTGTGTGTGTGTGTGTGTGTGTGTGTGTGTGTGTGTGTTTCTTCCCTTTCCTCTTGCTTTAAGACACTACTTATTTCAATTTCTAATGCCGGTCATGTTACTCGCTAAAGTCTGTACACTGTTTACATTATAATTATCCTCAGGACAGTCATAGGTTGTGTTTGTACAGCCAGAATGAGCTTTTAATTCTAACTAGCTATACTGTGCATTAATATCATGTTAAATAAGAATACATGTAGAAGCTTACCCCACCCCCACCCCCATTCCCCATAGAGAATGCTATTAATTTGCTAATTTAGACAATGTTCTTGCTTTACTGGATCATTCAGAGGGCTATCTGGAGCTATGACGGCCTGCGTCACCGGCAACCGGCAGGCTTCGACTTCAATCAGCCCGTTATGAACATATACTTAACATATATTGACAAATGACAAATCTGGACTCTTCTGAATCATCTGAAGCTACCATCTTCCAGGTCTAGTGGCAAGTAAGAAAACCGTGAGAGGTGTTTTGCGTGTATTACAGCTGGGTGAGCTTGTGTGGAGTTACATCATGGCAGTAGATACATATACTTGGAGAGTACAGTAGATGTATTTGTTAAAGTGTTAGACAGCCCAATTATGTAAATATTGTGTTAACTTGATTGTTGCTGATCTGACGGTATTCATAACTCATTAATCGTATGTGACAAGTATGATGCGCTCATGGCATATTCATTATATATAACAGTGAATGTAAAATTTATTTATTTTTCTTTCAACCTGTATTTCTATGTGAAAACGACCAAAATGTTCAGGTTCAGGCATTGTTACCACAAGGACACATGTTTTATTTTCTTAGTTTCTCACTTTTCCTCAAGCAAAGATCCAATCAAAACGAATTACATATATGATTAACCAAATTTAACACAAAATATTTATTTTGAATTTTGTACAAATAACAGCATACACATCCCATGTAAACTAATTTGAGTCATTAATAGTAGAGGTCCACGAAGCATAGCAAACATACGTTGATGAAACACAGTTTAAGAAAATACCGGCGCTTGGTGGTTGGGATTTGACCACATGGGAGTAGTAGTCTCTTGGTCATTTTAGAAAAGTGGTCAGTTAAGAGATGCAGTGAAACCTCCAATTGAAACCACTCTCCATTGAAGCCACCTGTATAATAAGACCGTTTCTAGCGATCCCAACACTTCATAAATTGTCCACCGTAAAACCTCCATGAAGAGGCCACCTCTATTGAGACCACTTGTATTATGTAGCCAGTCTTTTGAGTGGTCTTAATTGAGAGGTTACACTGTAGTGTAAGCTTAGATGTGTGAGGTGTGGGGCTGGTGGTTGTTAGTCGTTCTGGATCATATTGGCATATGTCAGATGACAAGCATCTTCCAGTCTCAGCGGGTGAAGAAACAGCGCGATCCTAGCAGGGCAGAGAAAACTAGTTGATGAGTTTGTTTAGTCTTGTGGAGGGGTTTTGAGTAAACACATCCCTAACGGTATGTGCAGTTGATCCTTGTTATGAAAAAATGTATAAAAAATGAAATAATAAAAAAAGTGGTAGCACACATACTGCATCTGGACCTAACCTTATTTAGGAGTCTTACCACTTCTTGCATTAAACACACTCTCTTCATCCTCATGGACATTGCCGATCTTTCCATCAATAAGAGCGGATTTGCCATTGGTTTCTTGTAAAACTGAAACTGGATTTCATTATTCTCCACCCATACTTCTACATCGAGTATTGGCATCTTTTTGTTATCATGCAAAGACGGGCAATCTATTTCCACTTGAATGCATGGGCTGATACTGTTTGCTACTTCTTTCACGATACTCGCTGTTCTGATATCACGATCCTAAGGAACACTAAAAAGGAGTTACCTGACCATGTAAAGAATAGATTCCTAAGTGAAATTTCATTAAGGATGAAGGAGAGTGGATATTTGGAGAAGTTTAGAAGAGAAGTCATAGAAGGAGGGGTGAAGGGATACGGAAAGCAGGTTCAGAGAGCTGAAACAGGGGTTTGAGCTTTGTACAGACCACGAGATTGCAAGTAAGAAGAGAGGAAAATGAAAAAGAACGTAAAGAATACCTCCTGTTATAGACCATTCAATACAGTGTTATTCTGCCCACCAACACCGGGGAGTAAACTGGCCAAAGGATTGCAAAAAGTAGCAAATGAAGCAAAGGGAACAAGAGGAAGATCGTGTATAAACATCAGAGTGGTGGAGAAAGCAGGAGTTTAAGTTGTAGCACAGTTGCCAGGACTACAGGAGAAAGATAAGTGCATGCGCAATAAAGAAACATGCTTTATACACAAGGGAGGCGGTAAAGGTAACTGCAGGGCTGAAGGAATAGTATAAAAAGGACCATGCCTGACATGTGAAGAAGAGCAAGCAAAAGTAAGTGTGTACTTTGGAGAAAGCAGCAGATCGGCGTACAACAGAGGGCTACAACACCAGTATGCACTAGAGAATCCCCACAGAAACCAGAACAATGTATTCTGTAAACACATTACAGAATATCATCAGGGGACAAGACACCAAGATGTAAAGTTCAGAGTGAGTGTGATAAAGACCTTTAAAACCCCAATGTACAGACAAATATATGAGGGAGTATGTATCCACTGAGCGAATGTAGTCGTGTTAATGAACGGCAAGTTGGACCACTACCAGCCAGCTGTTGGCAGGGTGGTAATAACAAGCAATCCCAACACCACTTAAATGTTTGTTCACCAGCTTTGTGATTCCTGTTAGGGATTGTTAATGCTGAGTATAATTTAGACAGAGTGTACTTTAGCCTTAGAAGTATTGTTTTTTTTTATTATGAATCAATATCATTTGGATTTTTATTTTTGAAGGAATAGTGTACATAAAGTAAATTTATAAGAAATTGAAAATGTTTCTAAAGAGATGAAAAGCTTTTGTACAATAAAATAAATTTTAAATTTTACATATTATGTGTTAGAAAACTAATGTGGTAGGAAAAGACTATACATGAAATGAAATGAGACCTACTGCCACGTACATAGTACATAGAATAACTTTTAGACAAAAACACCACAACCAGTGGCCATTGCTTTCACCATGAAAAAAGCTATAAAAGACAATCTGAAAAACAATGTCCAATGATTTCTTTGAAATTTTTATGCTATTCTGAAGAAAATCTACACTTTCACGTGTCAAATTCTCTCCTAGGACAAAATAAAACAGTTAGAACGTGACCTGGTGTGCAAAAGACATGCAACCATCCCCACCACCCAATCACCCCTTTTTCCCTCAAAAAATGTTGTTTTTTCGTGTGTGTGTGTGTGTGCGTGCGTGCGTGCGTGCGTGCGTGAGTGCGTGCGTGCGTGCGAGTGTGTGTGTTCATTTTCTATTCTACAAGCAGTAAGATATTTGTTGTTCAAAATTTTGTGAAGTATAATGTTTATTGTAAAGATCTCGTGAAATGATACACGAGGTCAAATATTTCTTAAATTCAGATAAATTTGAGGATATATCACCAGCAGAAGGCCGCATATAAGAACCATCAGCCTGATGTAATGATGTTCCACTATTTTTTTACCCCTATGTTCCATGTTCCACTATTTTTTTTGACCCCATGTTCCATGTTCCACTATCCTGTGTCACCCCCCCTCATTTATTGTTCTATGTTTTGTGAAGTATAATATTTAACTTTAAAGTTCTCGTGTCATGACACACGAGAGCAAAAAATTCTATTAATTCAATTAACTTTGATTTACTACTTGATAGTTATATCACAGTAATATCACTGGAAGAAGGCAGCATATATAATAACCATCAGCCTGATATAATCATGTGCTTTTTGTTCAAATATATAGTAAGTTTAAATATAACATTTTGATAAGATTAGAGTACAGATTGTGCACCAGTCATAACTTGTGTGTGGACTTAGTCAATTGTCTAAAACTACTTTCATAACCGTGGATTTACTAAACTAACATCGAATAAGTTTTATTCATAATGCACCCAAGGGGCGCAGCTAGCATGATGCAACTGAAGCGGTTGCCCTACTGTTTTACTTCTGCTTCAAATGCCCCACGTTTTCCACTTCGCCCCACTAATTTTTTTGTTTGTTTTTTTGTTTGTTTTTTGTTTTTTGTTTTTGTATTACAGTCCATATGTGTTTCCCAGTGCTTGCGGATATATTTTTATACTTCATTCTCTCACACGTCTTTTTAGCAAGCATATTTCTACCAACGATGGATATAGCTGAAGACAGGTTTTACAACCCTAAGCTTCCATTTAACTATATCAAGTGGCCCTGGCGGGACTCAAACTCACGACCCCAAGATTGTGAGACCAGAATGATACCATCATCCCAAGCAGCGAGCTGTAAAAGGTTATTCGGCTGAACCGATGTCTCTGTAACCCCCAGCTTACATACTTGGTCTGTTATCATCTCAACCCAGAGGTCGTGGGTTCGAATCCCACTTGAGGACGAAATTTTGGGAAGGGTCTTATTAGCATTTTTAGTGCTTTTTTTAATGATACATATGTGTTTCCCAGTGCTTGCGGATATATTTTTATACTTCTCTCTCTCTCTCACACGTCTTTTTAGCAAGCATATTTCATCTATTTTAGATTAGATTGGAAATTACATACAAATTAATCTTTTATTTGTATTTGTTTTTTATGGAAAAGCACATTATCATAAAGCACGTTATTTTAACATTACCACCTCAAAGCTAAGAGTTCGCCCCACCGTTTTTGAAACTCTAGCTACGCCCCTGCACCCGTGTCTATTTCGCTGATTCATCTCATGCCAGCTTGATGCCCATTTTTTGCCTTTCAAACGTGGCTTACCTCACCATTTCCCTCTCAGCTCGTTACAGGGGGTGGCGGGCGTGTTAGAATTTTAGAAAATAATATGCACTTTCAATTGGAATGCAACTCGGCAACGCGTTCGAGACTACTCATTAGACAGATATTACACATCATGTCATGTGGCGAGACAGATATTGTTGGACGTGTTCCATGTAATATGTGTGTGCTTTTTTTCTTCCTTTTCCTCTTACTTTGGGATTTACTATAATATTATTGACGTACTATCAATGGACACTACTTATTTCAATTTCGAATACCAGTCATGTTGCTCTCAAAAGTTGCTTCGACTTCAATCAGCCCGTTATCAACATATACTTAACATATATCGACAAATGACAAATCTAGAGTCTTCTGGATCATCTCGAGCTACCATCCCCAGGTGTAGTGGCCGAGAAAACCGTGAGAGATGTTTTGTGTGTATTACAGCTGGGTGAGCTTGTGTGGAGTTGGAAAGTACAGTAAATGTATTTGTATTTGTGTTCGACAGCCCAATTATGTAAATATTGTGTGAACTTGATTGTTGCTGATCTGAAGCTATTCATTACTCGTAATAGCATGTGACATGTATGATGTGCTTATTCATTATAACAGTGAATGTAAAATTTATTTATTTTTCTTTCAACCTGTATTTCTATGTGAAAACGACCAAAATGTTCTATCAGGTTCAGGCATTGTTACCACAAGGACACATGTTTTATTTTCTTAGTTTCTCACTTTTCCTCAATCAAAGATTCAATCAAAACGAATTACTTATATGCTTAACCAAATTTAACAAAAATATTCATATCAAATTTTGTACAAAAAACAGCATACACATCCCATGTAAACTAATTTGAGTCATGAATAGTAGAGGTCCACGAAGCATAGCAAACATACGTTGATGAACCACAATTTAAGAAAATACCGGCACTTGGTGGTTGGGATGTGACTACATGGGAGTAGTGGTCTCTTGGTCACTTTAGAAAAGTGGTCAGTTAAGAGATGCAGTGAAACCTCCAATTGAAACCATTCTCCACTAAAGCCACCTGTATAATAAGACCGTTTCTAGGGGTCCCAACACTTCATAAATTGTCCACCGTAAAACCTCCATGAAGAGGCCACCTCTCTATTGAGACCACTTGTATTATGTAGCCAGTCTTCTGAGTGGTCTTAATTGAGAGGTTATACTGTAGTGCAAGCTTAGATGTTTGAGGTGTGTGGCTGGTGGGTGTTAGTCGTTCTGGATCATCTTGGCATATGTCAGGTGACCAGCATCTTCCAGTCTCAGCGGGTGAAGGAACAGCGCGATCCTAGCAGGGCAGAGAAAACTAGTTGATGAGATTGTTTAGTCTTGTGGTGGGTGTTGAGCAAACGCATCCCTAGCAACATTGTCCAGTTGATCTTTGTTACGACATTTTTAAAAAGAAATGATAAAAACAAGGTAGCACACATATTGGATCCCTGGCACCTACACGTTAAATAGGTAGACTATAGGTCAGGCTAGTGGACGCCAATGTCAGTGGTGAACACTATGTTCTCTTGTAGCAAGCGCTGTATGCTCCCCAGGGAGCTGAGAAAGGCAGTTTAGTATGAGCAATAACTTGGTGTGTATGTAACAGGGAATTGGGACTGTAAATCACCGCATTCAGATGTGCTTAAATCGCACAATGACTTTTTGCCTTCAATATGCCACGTCTGGTTCTACCACCGTGCAAGATGATTGGATTTAGTGAGTTATAAAATATTGTTGCAATGGGTGCTGTTAATTAATCCTTCATTAATTTCGTACTCAACGAATGCAATGATACCTGTGGAAATTACAATACATTTTCTCAACATTCTATCATACAGAGCCGCTACAACGACATAATAGAAAGACTAAGAGACAGTTCTACTCTCTAAAATCGTCACAATAATTCCACAACCATTGTTTCGACCTTGAAAAGACTATAAAGACAATTTTTAAAACGATTTGATCATTTCTGTGAAATTTGATCATATTCTGAAGAAAATCAACAGTTTTACGTCTCAAATTCTTGCCCAGGACAAATGCTAAGTTTACGGGAAAAGCTTCATTCAATAAACAAGACAGCTTATAAAAGCCAGACGATGACCTCATTCATCCAGGTGTACCAAATGTGTGCCCCCACTCCCCACCCACCAACTTTCTTTTCAATCAAAATAATCACATTCATCCATGGGTCCTTGTTTGCTCATCTCCGCGAACCTTCACACTTAAGAAAACCAATAAAATCTTGTGCCTACCCCATGTCCAAAAATTCTGAATCTACCAGTGGTTCGAGAGGATGATGTGGTGTTTGTCACCCAGATAGTCGCGAGTGTCATACCTATGGTGCGGCATGCCGAGTGCTGGGATGAGGTAGTCGAAGAGCGCTTTCACGTAGGCAGGGTTTCTCTGCACGTCAAACACGCCTGGTAGAGATGAATGGGCACTGTTCAGTGATTAATTACTTTTAAGGTTAATGGTATGTTATAGTGTTGAGATCATCCTATCTGTGCACGAGTGGTATCTTTGTCTGCACAAGTGAGCGCGGGACAAAGATACCACTCGTGCAGAGACAGGATCATCTCAACACTATAACATACCATTACCCTTGTATCATCGTGTTGATGACTCATTTGCTCAGTAGCTTTCACACGATGTGGGACGTTGCATGGATCTTACCCTTAACCCTAAAGTTTAAAGCACGTTGTTATAATAGGGCATCAATATAAAAATGCATGCACTCAGAACACAACAGCATGTGGACCAAATGAACCGACTACGTTTTAGAGGTTTGAACACGACAAGCTAGAGTTGTTCTGGTGAGAGTCAATTATACTCAGCATCTTCAAATGTCTTGACAAAGTTAAGTACGCTTTAGAGCTTTGATTGCGACACGCTAGAGTTGGTCATTGACAGCTGCGCGGTGACGTACCCACGGACCACAGGTGCACGATAGCGTTGGGCTGGTCGCCGGCCGCGCGGACGATCTCCACCTCGGTGGTGAGGCTGACCGACACCAGCTGCAAGCAGAGTGAGGTGAGGGTCAGCCATGGTCAGTAGGACAATTGTCAATGGCAGATTCAGGTTTTCAGAAAAAGAGGGGGGCACTTAAGGGCTTTCAAGGGTTTTGTACGTGTGATCGATGGCGGACATGTTGAAATCCCTTCGAAAATGAAGTACGTTGGTGGGAAAGGGTGGGGGCACGCGCCCCCTGCGTCACCTCCTCCTGGATCTGCCTATGATGGTGAGGCGGGTGTATAAAGAAGTGGGATTTGGCGGGGTGGGGGATGAGGACTGTTTATATGTAACATGGCCTTGTTACATTCAAAATGCTTAACTATACCACTTTTAATGTTTTTACAATACCTAATATGTGAATGTTAAAAAATATGGGCATTCAGTGAGTGAAAATCAGAAAATATTCAGATATCGTGGATTGAACCAAAATTGTATTATCAATTCAACAGTAATGTACGGGAACATTTTTTCTGTAGCTAAATTCAAGCACATATCTTATTTCTATTATCATTGTGATGAAGCATAAACAAGTAAAATTCAAAGTTTTACTAAACTGGATTGCTAGGATGTCAGGTTTTCGTTCAGTGCCATTTGAAAATTTACTGCCATTTTTCAAGTATTTTTTGGAGAGGACAATTTTTTGGACAAGTGAAATATGACTCCGACACTACAGAGTGCCTGCAGCATTTGGAGACCAAAATTTAACCATTTTAAGACTAGACCATTTAAAGACGTCCTCTCTCCTGTGAATGCATGTACACCTAACAGTTTGCCTGGTTAGCATTCATTTGGTAGGCGCTTTCATCCATATATGGCAGACATCTAAGACACCAGCGACTGCAGGATTTTCATTACATTATACGTGAATTATGTGGGCGCCTTTCCTTTGCATGGTAAATGCATTTTTGAGAGGGTTGATTTCTGACTAATTAATTATATGCACAACAACATCGCACACTAGCACGTGGTCGCTCTACAAACGTGCCCTCTTCCTAGCAGTCATCTCGTGGTGCATATCTAAACAAACAGGTGCCACGTGACATCTAGATTACGGCGTCCTCATATACATTCGGCCTTATCATCGAGAATACATTAAAATACAATTCATATGCATTTGGAAAATATTGAACATACATGTATGTACTCTACTACAAGAAATTGACGTGTCTCAATTTTATATTCAGAGTACTTTATTTACATATTGGAGAACGGTGCTGTTGTTTTTGTGTGTGTTTTTAACGTTATTTGGTTTTAAGTAACTTCTATCTTTAATTATGGATCTATTCTGGTATTTTGTCTTGTTTGTCAATATTATGTTTTGTCTGCTCTTTACTATTTTACATTTGTACATTTTTATACTATGATTATGTATCCTGTAAATTTTCGAAATAAACTGTATTGGTATTAGAATTAGTATATTATTAGTACAGTACAACCTCCAATTAAGACCACCTCTCTATTGAGACCACCTCAATAATAAGACCACTTTTCACGGCCCCAAACCTTCATAAAGCTACTAAAATGAACCTCTGTGTAGAGACCACCTCTCTATTGAGACCACTTAAGACTGGTCCCAATGTGGTCCTAATAGATAGAATATACTGTATTAGTAGTTCTGGTACAGTTTAGCCTGTGACACCCCCCCCCCCCAAGCGGCAGCCGCTGAGCCTTACCTTCTCGGGCTTGTTTAGCGTGTCGGCGATGACGCGGGACAGAGCCAGGTTGAAGTCTTTGGGCAGCGCGGCCCGCGGCTGTGTCGTCTGCACCGTGCACACGGGCAGCGAGCGCCGGGGCACGGCGGCCGCGGCCAGGCCGGGAGCGCCACGCAGACGACACAGCGAGGCAGCGGGCGGGCGGGCGCAGCGGCGGAAGTTCAGGCGACTCAACATCTGCAACAGTCTAGTGTCACTGACTGTGTGGCCAGAGTCAGGTCTAGAGCATCAATCGCACTGTTCGGCCATGCACACAATCCGTGAGTTTATTGTTTACGTGACATTAAAATTCAAAAATGCCACTTTTTATGAAGTAAAAAGCAATTTTAAAAAGCATTGATTTGGTGGTATCAATGCATCACTATATCAGGGTAGATAGTGTTTGGATGTCAAGTTTTATTTCACGTCAGACGGGAAAAAAACGGTTTGTGTGAATGGCAGGTTTTAGGGACTGGTGCTCGAGCTATGGCGGGCCGTTTTCATGGTGATTGGGTATGTAATATTTTTAGTCCTGGATTGTTTATTTTTAATCCTGACACCATTATTTATTTGTTTATTTATATGCCATGTGAAGAAAGAAGTGGATTACTTATCAAGTTCCTTCCCATGTGTATAATAATTTTATTAATTTTATCTATTTACAATAGCATTTGTTACACATAATCATTAATTGGTGATAAAGTAGGGTCAACAAATTGTAGCTTTATTAGTGGTGATACAAGAGGTTTCTTATTTTATCTATATTGCTCGTGACACATTGAGTCACGATCCCAAATAATGATGTACAATAAAAGTAGGTCTTATTTATATTTGAAGTTGTACAGGAAAAGCCAAGACTATAACAATATAAAAGAAGCCTGCTGTAATGTTGTACTTATTTTATAAATATTTTAAGTCTAGATAAATATGTTAACCATATTAGATTAGAGCCCCTATTGTGTACATATCCGTGATACATTATGTGAAGACTTGGTTGATAATCTAAGAACTATTTTAAAAGCCATGTACATGTATTTACTAAATAACGT
This sequence comes from Streblospio benedicti, assembly GCA_019095985.1. Taxonomy (NCBI): domain Eukaryota; kingdom Metazoa; phylum Annelida; class Polychaeta; order Spionida; family Spionidae; genus Streblospio; species Streblospio benedicti. The sequence continues at coordinate 13,863,011 of CM032669.1, forward strand.
CGAATAAGTTTTGTTCATTACGTACCCGTATTAGCTATGGGTTGTCGATTTCATGGTGTTTTGCAATGTAAATTTCTTTTTAAATCCACACACCATAAGGCAAGACTAATCAGTTGCAGCTTTGGCTTAAGAAATCATGGGTTTGTGTTACACATTGCTATGAATGACCAATTGGATATTTTTATTTATTTTTTATTTATTTATTTGCCATATGTATAAAAATATTAATAATATAAATTTCAGGCAATTTTCAATAATCATAAAAACAAAAACAAAAAACATTTAAAATCACATATAAGTAGTAATATAAATGGCCGGGGAGGAAAAAAGTGGATTACTTATCAAGTTCCTCCTCATGTGTATAATGCTTTTACGACTATAAAATTACAATAGCATCTGCTTCACAAAATGATTGAAAAATGTGATAAGGTAAGACTAATCAGTCGCAGCTTTATTGGTGGTGAAACAAAAAGTTTCCATTCATTTTCAATTTTACCCATGTCATGACATGAGCTCAAATATTCTATGTGATATCCCAAGGCGGAACATGAACAAATTCACGCTCTGACGTTGTAGAGACCAGAATATAGCTACAAAAGCCTGATGTAATGTTGTGCTTATTTTTATAAATATATTAAGTCCAAATAAATATTTTAACCAGATTAGAGCCAACATCGTCCACATACCAGCGATACATTATGTGTAGACTTGGTTGATCATTTGAAACCTATTTCAAAAACCATTTAGTAAACTAACGTCGAATAAGTTTTATTCATAACGTCCCCGAATATAAGATATGGCGTGCCGTTTTTATGGCGCTTTGAATTGTAATATTTGTAGTCCTGGATTATTTTTCAAATCCGCACACCATAAGGCAAGACTAATCAGTTGCAGCTTTGGGTAAAGAAATCATGGGGTTTTACACATTGCTATGTATGTGACATTGAACGTGGTTCTCTACTGGCATACTCAAGCACGTTTGACACATTTGGAGCTAGATATGTTCAGATGTAAAGCTCACTCAAAGCACTAGATGTAAACTAATCTTAACCACTTACAAAATATGCACGGATACATTAAACAACAAGCACTTTACCAGCGTTGGGTACTGTTATGGATAAGCAAATAAGTAATAAGCCATTGCAAGTACAGTCGACCGTATGTTGAACACCCTATTAGTATTTATCATTTGAGTGACCTTTCATTGGTTTTAATCTAGAGAGGAAAACGTGGATAATCACTCACAACATACTAGTGTATCACATCTAGGCGACAATGGTTACAATCACACAATGAAAATAAACGTACCTTTCTTACAGGCTGCAATTTATCACAACTTATATTGTACTTGAAGACGTGCTACACCGTTGATATATCCGAATTGAAAGGTCGAAGGTCCGTCGATAACAACCCAGTTATCAAACATCACGTTCTACAGTACCTAACTATTTGTCCTTAATGATTTATCAAAGTTTTCAAGAAGCCTCTAAATGTGTAGACCCCTCATGTTTCACCTTCGACATCTTATTTTCTACACTTAATTAAGTGAAAATCTAATAAAACAGATATAGTTCACCTTTCATTTAACATACTATTAATGTTTAAAATATATTATGTTGCTGAATGAGCAAAATAGCAGGGAACTAAGGAAAGTCTAATGACACACGAGTGATGAGAAAAAAACAGACATTGTTTTCTAATTGCAAGTGCATGTAATTGCTAGGGGAAATAAATTGTAATATTCCATAAATTATTTTCAACCAAAATTAAATTGCAAGTTGGTCCTTTTTAATTAAAAGTGCTTTCTTCAATGAATATGTAACTTATCATCCTGTTTAAAGTATGAATATGAAGAACAGGTTAAATATAAAATGAAAATGTGGTGGTTTATAGTCGTGATTCTAATGTGCTCTCATTCATCATTTCTCATGTACTTGCATCGGCAGTCCATTCAGCGCACAATACTAATCACTCATACAGGCACTCACACACTCTTTCAACTCAATGACCTGTACATGATTAACGTGTAGGTGCCATGGAGCACTGTGCAACTCTTTAGGGATGAACAACTGTATATATCCTTTCCCCAAGTTTGCTTGTGAATTCATTTCTACTCTCACTGTTATGCCAAGCATGCTCCTTCCACTCTATTGACATAGCTGAATACACATCTTCAAGTGGCCCTACTAACGGGACACGGACTCACGACCCCAACATTGTGAGACCAGAATGATACCACCATCCACTTGATATAATCAAATGGAAGATGTGTCTTCAGATATGTCAATACAGTGGTAGGAGCTTGCTTGGCATAACTGTGAAAGTAGAATTTATTTAGGGATGAATTTGCTCAACACCCACACCATACCCGACCGAGTATCGATCCCACGTCCTTCTGGTCACGAGTCCAACTCTCTGTCTACTTGGCCACTAAAGCACATGATAACTTAACAGCATAACCTCTCTCAACAAGACCACTCAATATATTTTTTCTCTTAAATGAGTATTTATTTCCCTTTTGTGCATACAGCAAGTCATGATATGCATCATAACAAAAATAACAAATTACAAAACAGGGAAATATGCAATTTTTAATACATAATTCTAGCTATTCAACGTTTTTTTATAAATATTTGTGACTTGACATTATACAACCTCGACTATAAACCCTACGTCATCAAGGATGTATTTAAAACCGATACAAACTTGTCAAGTAAATGTTGAATTACTTATAAAGTGCTGCAATTAAAACATCAAACCAAATATTCCCTAAACATTCAAGCAAAAGGCATGCAGCCGTGATGGCCATTAGTTGAGCATCAATGAATTTACTGGTGGGTTTTAACATGAGCATACATTAACATTTCTTATATATGGATAACTGACATCCATTTCTATAGGTGGGCATATATATGAGTGACAGCCCCTTGCATGAATGCTTAGGGTAATTTACAACAAAATGAACACAATGGTAATTTTAAGATCGTTTTTCTGCGGTCTTCTTTTTACTTGACCTAAAAAACTTGGGAAATGAAGACTTGGTGGGCGGCGCCGTCATTTTGGACGTTAACCAGCGAAACGGATAGGTCAAAGACTGTCTGTTTGCTACAGAAACTTCCCATAGACGTACTTTCTCTTTTTGAGCCCACTTATTAGCAGAGTGAAAGTCCACATCTTTTTTATCTTTCAAATCACATTTGTTTCCAACTGAAATGACAACTGCCTCTTTCTTTTCTTTATTTTTGTCAATTTCTTTCTTCAGTTTATCCATACATTCAAATGAAGCTTTATTAGTGACATCATACACTAAGACAAAGCCATCGGCAAAGCTGAGATACTGTTTGGCCAACTCAGGTTTGTTCAAGTCCAATCCAGCAGTATCGAAGAACTGCACTTTTTCTTTCGTATTACGATCTGTTTCAATATTTGCAACATAGATGTCTTCTATTGTAGGAAACATGGAAGATCCAACAACATGATGACCATATATGAGCTGTTCCATCAATGCGGTCTTCCCAGTAGCTGGCGGCCCACACACCACAACCTTACATGTCTTCCCCATTATGGATGGATGGTTAGAGAAAATTCATAACTACTCCTTGTGTAGAGTAGTGAAAAAATGCACTACCGCCTGCGGTCGATTTATTAACTATTTTTGATTTTTTTGTGTTTGTCTTTCTTTTTTTTTATGACAGAAAGTCTCAAACCGGAAACCTTGTTCCACTCAATATATGGCTATAAGTGTTCTCGGTAGATGAGCGAGGTGGTCTTTGATAGGACGGTTGAAGTGGTGTCTTCATGAGTGTTCTAAACCATAAAAAATGTATTATGTTGAGACAGTCTCTCACTGACGTCTGACGTCAATTGGAGGATATGATGTATACATTTCGAACAGAAACAGTTTAACAGTTTATTCAATTTCAAAACCTTGTACAAGGTAAATGACATGTAAATGCAAAACAATCGAGGTTAAGTATACAAGTGGATTAAAAAATAAATAAAAAAATATATACCGGTAACAAAGATTTCAATTAGATAATTAAACAAAGTACAATAGTGTTAGTTGATAATATTGTTAGTTGATTATACATACATACATGCAAAGAATGTATTTAGTTTACGGGAGAACATAAATATTTCATGGGCCTAAATATACTGTATGAAATAAGAAACGGTCAATTGATTATATTTTCCATTTTGGCTCCAATTAATTTTATGAATTTAACTAGATCACACATTGCTTTACCTTTAACATTGAACAGTGAATCCATTTTCGCAAAAAACAGACTTTATACTACTGCCTCGGTCTCAGACGACAAAACGTGTGTCGTGTCGTGCTGTGCGGTACGTATAACGTAAGTCTGATTAACGTGAAACGTTCATGTTTAGATTGTTCATTACATTTTGTAGGGCGCGTAATGGACCATGCCATAGTCTCGGTCAACCCAGACCCTACCCGTACTCACTTACTTTCCTACAAGTCTCTCGAACGCAATAGTGCCGGTCTGGTTGATCGAGACTAACCATGCCATAGCTTACATGAGATTAAAAATAGACATACGTTATATGAGGGGGTCATATAGCAAAAATGTGATTGGTGATTTGCCCTAAATCTTGAGGGTGAAATATGAATTGCCTGTATTTAAGTGTGTGAAATGTGATGGAAACTGTTATTGGTGACTGGTGATCTGCTCATTACAAAGGCTGTGATTGGTGATTTGCCCTAAATCTGGGCGTGAATTTGGAATTGCCTGTATTTAAATGTGTGAAATGTTATGGAAAATATGCAATTACAATTCCTGGGGATTGGTGAAAGACAATGAAATACATTGGTGACTGGTGATTTAGGAAAAAAATGTTGGTGAATGAATTTTCATCAAGGCTATATACCCCCCTCTTATATGAACATGAAGACATAGAATATTGCAATATATTTACAATTAGGATTGTGATTATGTAGTCTTAAGATATTTGAACATTCATCAATTGATTATTTCTTTTCTTCATTTTACAATAAGTAGCCACACTTGAGGAAAGCAAGCCTTCTTTACACATGGGAAAGACAGAAAGTATACTGTTTGGATCTAGAAAAAACTGCATAAAACTTCACAACTACATGTAAGGGATCGTTTACAAATGACGTCACCTCATTTTGGCCTTATTTTACCCAGGGGCCCCCTAACACCACCATCACCCCCCTTGTCACCTTTTGTCATCTTTGTTGCAACCCCCCCCCCCCCGGAGGGTGCGGTCAGAATAGGGGGGGGGGGAGTGAAGATTTTCAGTGCAAGAACTTTGAGGGGGGGGTGTCACATTTGAATGCAAGGGAATGGAAGGGGGGCAAATTTCAGTGCATCATGTTGCATCAACGTTGAAATTTGGTTGAATTTGCAAATTGGATCAACGTAGACACCCTGACGTTGAATCAACGTAGATATCCTGACATTGAATCAACATAGAAATTCTGACGTTGGATCAACATAGATATTCTGACCTTGGATCAACATAGATATTCTGACGTTGGATCAACGTAGAAATTCTGACGCTGGATCAATGTAGATATTCTGACCTTAGATTACCGTAGATATTCTGACGTTGGATCAACGTAGATATTTTGACGGTCAGTCAATGATCATTGTAATCAAGAGAATGAATTTAAAAAACAACAAAGAAGAAATATCTTTATATATATAATATGTTCAATATGTCATCCTTTAATACAATTCACAAAATTCATGATATACAAAATACATGTTTGTTGTTTAAGAAAGAACATATAGTAAACATTGTTTTCAAATATTTAACATATTCAAAATACTTCCATTTAAGACAATTTATAAAATGCATGGATAGTTGATTTTGTACAGATTTATACATTGGTAAAATACAAAAAATGGCTTCATCATCATTTCATCAGGCTTTTGATGAAATCTGTTCAGGTGCTGGGGTATAAATACTTATGGCCCCCTCAATTGTTCTCATTAGCTGGATCTCCAATGTGTTTTGTCTCATGAGGAAAATTTTGAGAGTTTAATGTATGATTTTCATGGCAGCTTAATGACTAGATGAAATCTGTTCATTTTATGTCATATAAATATTATGGCATCAATTGTTCTCATTGTGTGGACAGAGTTTTAATGACTCAATGAGTTAATGTCTAACTTGACTTAAAAATTAACAGACGCATTTTTCATAAATTCAATGTATCAAAAATAATTTCTTTTAACACAATTCACAAAATACATGATAATTGATTTTCTTAAATTCAGAATTATGAATTAAGAGATTATTATATAATATCCCTTATGACATGACAACTAGAGTTATAATAACATCTGTTTTGTCCAAATTCTAGTATTTTAACCCCCAAAAAGGTGTACAGTATGTTTAAAAATATTACTAAATAAGGTAAAAAAAGTTATATCCTTGTGCGAAAACATAGTAAGCAGCAATCTTTAGATGACATGGAGTTGCACGATATTTTTAAACCAGTCTGCTGGTATGTCTGTCTTTCACACGTTTATCTTCATAATCGAATATGCGGGCACAGCTTTTCTACAGAATTTTCTGTCCTTGTCTGACTTCCAAAATGGCTTCTGAAAGCATTAATTGCAAGATAAGTGCTGATTGTGTTTGAAATTGATTAAGGCTATCATCTGGAGTTCTGAAATAAAATCATATTTAGTTGATGATTCCAAAACGTTTATCACTTTTGTAAATGGACTCCATAATGAAATTTCATATATGAATGGGTATGAGATATCAGACATTATGTGCCTGCTTACATGGTCGAATGGAAAGGGAGTTGGACTGATGGTCAGAGGGTATTGACGGAGTTCAATTCCCAGTCGGTTCTCTTACTGGATGTTAAGCAAATTTATCCCAAATAGATTGCACACTGCTCAGTGGTATCTACACACTAAATAAGTATAGGTCAGGTGAGTGAACACTATTAATTGTGAATGATAAACACAGCAATCATCATGAAAAATTGGAGTTTACCTAATTCAATCCCAAATAAATTTCTTCCGTAATTTTACATTTATAATAAAAGATTGCAAAGGGAACACATCACTAAAAGAAAAAAAAACAGGCATTTCCAACTGGAAATATTAGGAACACATTTTCATTTCTCATACCTGTTAGCTATAACGATGCTACATTTTTCGCTAATGGTGATTACAATGGCTGTACAATGATTTTAAATTTGGTTATATTGCATTATTTGTATGATATAATCATATCCTAATCATATGGTACAGTAGAACCTCCAATAAAGACCACCTCTATATTGAGACCACCTCTGTAATAGGACCATTTTTCATGCTCCTAAACGCGCATAAAACGACCAAAATGAACCTCCATATAAAGACCACGCCTCTATTGACACCACTAGAGGTCAGTCCTACGGGTGATCTTAATAGAGAGGTTTTATTGTATTATATTCAGTATTCAAATAACTTGGACTTAAATTGAACTTACTTCTAATTTGCATAATGAATATACTTCTTCAATTATGCGTGATACAAGGTGATGCATAAATTTGTTAAAACTGCATACATACTATGTAAAGTTGTTGAATCACTTGACTATAAATAAGTTAAGTTTCGAACTGGCGGCTTACATGATGAACTTTGCATTGGCGTGGACATTTTTGTGCCAACTGGTCATCCAGGTTCATTTGAAGTGTAAACACGCTTCTTTTCACTTATGTCAAGGCGGAGGTGATTTTCAAGTCTGCAATCAACAATGTATTTGCTTTGCCAAGTGTGCTGTACAGCAAATCATTTCATCTGAGCATTTCATTGCACAAGAGTGAACCTTGTCTTGCCAAAGCTGCGCTCTTTGAGCACTTTTGATCTAGTTTTGGTATGCATATGATCACACATTTAATAACAATGATGGCTTCTTGGCATGTTTACCATAATGCTGATTATTTGACTTCATGGCTTCTTATTTGGCCCTATCGTCAAAACACTCTGATTTGTCACCTTTGGTGATACTTTTCATATCTTAATGATTAGCACCATATACTGCTTATGTTACTGCTTTAGAATGTTTTTAGATTTCAACAGTTGTATTATGTCTTATTAAACTAAAACCAGTGGTAAAGGCTTTATTAAGTGTAAAAAGTTGCAAATACCTGTTTCTCCTCTTAGCTTCTTTTTGAAGTTGCATTTCTTATTATAAAAATCTGTCTAACAGGATATCATTGTAGAATTCAAAAACAAGTATACTGGCCCCACATGAAGATGAAGATGAATTTTTTTCGCGCTCTGCGCTGGCATCACACATATCAGATCTAAAACTTTCATTTATGATTTTAGCATTACTTGCAAACAATTAGCAAAAAACAAAACAAAAAACATTAAAAAAAACTAAACTATAAAACCAAATATCTTTGATACAGTTTTAATCTTTCAAAAATACTGATATGTGCTGCAAATGATGAATTAGTAATGGAAAAAGTGTTGTTTGGGTTGTTCCAAAGGATGATGTACTGATTAAGAAACACGAATCAGATAATCGCTCAGATGAAACTGATAATGTTGATAGTGATGATGACCATATCACCTTTTACCTACCTTATATTAATTAACATAAAGATCAGGAGGTGTACATTTGTATTACCTAAAAAACAAAATGCTGACATGATGTACAACTGCCATGGTGAAATTCAAATGGTTGTACTGAAGAGACATTTGTATATGAACATAAAATAAGTGTGATACAATTTATATTTTTCATGTAGTCTTTTATCAAATTCATTATTATTAAGTTCTACATGTATGCTGCATTCACTCTGTCACCTCTGTATGTTGAAACAATAACATTGCTATATTTTTATGTATGTATAAACATATTTTTTGTTTTATTATTGTTGGCCATGTTAATTATATTGAATAAAATCAATCTCAATCTCAATCACGCAAGTATATCGTAAATGTTGACAACAAAATTACAATTCAAATGGATAATAACCTCATTAAGCAATGTAAATGTAAAACATAAATGAGTTTATCAGTACCCATTAGCAAGGGGGGGAGCAGCCAGGGGGCCCCAGCATATATAGGCCCCCCAGATTTTGGCAAAACTTTTACAGGTATAAATTTTTGACGTGAAAGCCTCTAATAATAAGGGACCGTAATAAAAGTTACTATGGGGCCCCAGATTTAGTCATTTTCACCCACTGTAAGTTGTACAAGCTGTAAGTTAATTAGGTAATATCAGCTTTTTTGGGCATAAGTTGTTGATCATTAATTAGAGATTTTAGCATAAACGTAGATGTCATGGCTTTATTTTTTAAAGCCTCATGAGTAAAATTGCCAGAATTTGATAATCAACAAATATTTATAGTTACAGACATTTCTACGTTATTATTACCATATTTAAATACCTCATGAGACAATCTCCAGCTTTTGTTAAAACAATGATTTTAGATTTTATAATTTGTTTAATCTCCACTTGTTGTAATTTTTATAATTTTCAAGGCACAGACCATTCTGTGTTTTAGAAACAAGAATAATGTCATCAGCATACATGAGAGAGTGTTTGAATAGGACCAATCATCACCAAAGAAATTTTGGATGTCATATATAAGTTGAATAGCACTGGGCATAAGACTTCTCCTTGTTTAAAGATAATGCTCAGTCAAAAAAGTAAGTGATTTGTAAAATTCCAGGATCAATAAACGATGTCTCTTCCATTGAAATTGTAAGGAGAAAATAATACTAATACTTTTCACCTAAATTATATATTACACCTACAAAAAACCAGATGTCTTGTAAGCTAAAACACAAGGTCACGTAACATTGCTAACGGCGAATGATTTTCGCCAGGCGTGTGGCATTTCAACGGCAGGCGCCACAATTAACATAGCAGAGATGGGAGGCTTCTATTCACCGTTGCAAGTTACCGTTTGACGAAAATCATTCAGTTTTACATTTGGCTGCTTTTTACATGTTTTGATGGTCACTAGCTGGCTGTTTTATGTTTGTGGTATCTAAATTGCTCTCTAAACGCTTTTAAGTTTTAAAATGAAAGGAACTTTCAGAATGCACATTATACATCACATTGCTTTTCTACAAGTATATTTGGTCCAGCCACTCAGCATAACCTTTAACTCCTAAATTAGATTTGAATAATTGAGAAAATCCAGTATTTGTTTAACACTATATGCAACTAACTAACTGCTTCACTTTACGCACAAAGGCAGCTGAATGCAAATGGACCAGGCATCCAACAGAAGGCAGCTCTCAACATCTGAAAATCATTCATTCTATGTAAATAAAATATAAAACATTTTTGCTCTACCTTTCTTGACAAAAAACAATTTCTTGAAAAAAAGATTGTATTCATCAACATTTAATCATAATAATTTTCTATGATGAATATCATTCAACAATATATTATCCTCAAAACATAAAATAAGTTTTATAGAATATATATATATATATATATATATATATATTTGCAATATATTATATATATATAAATATATATATATATATATATATATATATATATATATATATATATATATATATATATACACTTTTGAAAATAGAGCACAGAACCAAAGGCCGCTGTCGCAGCCAGCAAATGAATAGGGCAACAATTCTGTACTAAAAGTAGTCTATTCCCCCCCACACACACCCTTTACCCTTTAGCTGAAACATAAATGGGGGGGCTTCTTCAGATTAAAAATAAATATTTGATTAACATTAGACAATCGCCCTTTAAAATTTAAACTTACGCTTTAATTCATCACATAACTATGTTTTAAAGTGGATGTATATTATTTTCATATTAGGGCGTTCTGCGCATCTATGACGATGATGACGGCGACAACGATTGGGCGGACCAAGGCTTACAGAATTACCAGCCATCAACATCACAGGATTTACCGATTTACACCAAAGCATAGACATTTCCGATTTCGACCTAGCAGATCATTTAATCAAACAAAATAGTGAACTAATTAACATTTTTTTTTTTTTTTGATGGCTCGATGCCAATTCATATCGGGTTAAAAATGTATACGCACTAACACAGAGAGATTCAGCTATCAGATAGTCTGCCTCCAGAATCACTAATCGAAAAACTAATAACAGAACACACCATCAATTATATTGACCAAAATGGCAAAACACCACTACACGTAGTGATTGATTTTTATAATTACAGTATTTTAGATTTATTAGTACAAAAGGGCGCGAATGTGAACATTTATGATAAACAAGGAATCACTCCCATGTTTAGACTATTTTATAGATATTTTTCTACATATGGCTCAGTAAACCTGTATGGCGATTTAGATTCACATTGGATAAATTTTTATAATCATCTCATTTCTGATGAAAAACATAAACGTTTCCTACCACCCACATATAAATTCTTTACCTCACACATTATTAGGCTTATCAATAGAATTGAAAATCTGGCCAGTAGTAGAAGACTTTCTAAATCGTCATGCCAACCCATCTATCACTCACAGATCCAAAGATTTGGCCACTCACGCAATCGAAAACAATGCTCCAGAAACCATATTTATGAGATTGACAACTGAAAATAATTTATCACATCAAAATGGTACTGTTTTAATGGCCGCAATAAAAAGAAGAAAGATGGTTTATCGTGTGCTTTTTAATCACAAAGTGCCCTGCCTTATTAAATTACAATAACTTTGAATACGGTACACCTATATTTTATCTTGCATCGCACCCTGAACAATCAAACATATGCCCCATAGATATCATTCATTAAGCTTATTACGGATTCTAATTTAATTCTAAAATGCATGGCCATACGCACAAGAGATTTTATGACTCCTTTTAAAAAAGTGCATGAAGAACAGAATTTACACATAATGAAGATATTAATGCAATTTTTTGCCAAAATCAGAAATAATTTTATCACCAAATTGCAAAAAATTCTTTCATTACAATATTTCTGTATTAACAATAAGGAATCGCTGCCAGTAAAATCAGCTACCATATATTCAAAATTACCCATTCCCAGCGGGACGGACGAATGCTAAAATCATGGTCCCCAGATTGATTGATTGATTGATTGGCACACATAAAATGATAATACGATGTAACTACCAAATCAAACCAACATTTAAGGGGATACATAATTATGTGTTTTCTATGCATATTAAGCGATTCAAGTGTTTTATAGTTTTGTGAATATCTGATGTATAGTCTACTGATGATGTTGCATAAATGGGATATATAGAATGCTCAGCTACGGATTATGCATGCACAGAGGCTTAATAAGTGTCTGCATCAGTACATTAAAAAACGTAGTGAATTCAAGAATTGAACGTTTGCATGCCTGTGCATATGATTGGGCAACAAAAGCTTTGGATCCATATATAAAGAGGATACATTGTAGATTTCATCTCTGTTTAACTGAGGACTTTTTGAACGGTGATTCTCACTAACAATCTGTATGCTTTGTGATTTTTGTTATATTTGCAGAGTACAATTTAGATGACTAAAATCTGTTCTTTTCATATTTAATTCTCATTGCTACGAAGTATTGTTTTGATTTTTATGTTCTAATTGAAAATAAAATATCAGTTGTATTTTAATTTTGACAAGAGAAGTATTGTATTGTAATTAACATTGAGAATGTCTTCAATGTCTCAATAGAGATGAAAAGCTTTTTTACAATACACTAAAAGTATAAAAAAAATTATATTGTGTTTTCTCCGTGGTAAATAAGAAAAAGACAATTAAATAATATGCTGCTTTCTGTCACTTACTTAGTACATACAATATTGTCAATACAAATATTAATGAGTGCTTCCATTATAGAATAACCAACAGCCAGTGGGGGGGGGGGGGCTGAACTCACAGCAGTGACAATGACCAGATGCTTGACATATTTTTATCATCTTTTTAATCAATATCTGCCATATATTTTCTTTTACTTTTAACTCTCTTTTTATTTTTGTGTTCTAACATCCAATAGAAGGTTAAAAAAAAATACAATATTTTTGACAAGTACATTCTATGCAATGTTCACCACAGTGCAAACGTGACTATCATTAAATTAAATGGGTTTTGAAGTATCTTTTGTTTTAAATCTCGGATCTGTTTCTTCAGCATGTTGCAATCATTATCAAACCAATGAGGGTTCTTTTTTCTTTTTATTGTTGATTTGTTCTTCACTGCACCAATACTTTTTTTTCGCTGTGTCAATAATAATCTTTGTTACCAATTCAACTTTTTGGTCAACAGTTTTACATTCACTGAATCACACAAACTATTTAGATCAACTCTAACTCTTTCACTTTTTTCATAGCAGATTTGAAAAGGGTTCCAGCTTTTTTTGTTCCATTTGAATTTACTCATTTTGTGACTCAAGCAATTTCTCGTGTTTATCTGGGAATTTGGATAGCTGTTTGCATGCCTAGATTTCAAACTACATGATGATCCGATAAATCTGCCCAATGATTCAAAATAGAAAAGTATATAACATCTTTTAACATGCTTTTTGATGAACTAGGGTATAGTCCACAACACTGCTGCCATTCACCTCATGGCAAGTAAATCGGCCACAAGAGTCTCCAAGTGTGCGACCGTTCAAGATTCTCAAACCAGAGCTTATACACAGGTTTAACAATGAATTTCCATAATTATTTGTCACTGATTTGTCTTGATTAAATCTAAGTAAGCACACATTGTGCACATCTGATGTGTAGCTATTGCTAACTGGTATATATTGATTAGAGTCAGATAAAATCATTTTTCTCACTTGTTCTTGAGTTTAAATCACCTGTGAGAATAATTTGACCTATAATTGCTAAAAACTTGCTATTTCCCATTCTAACAGAGCATAAAAGTCCATTTTTGTTCTTTTGGAATACGACAATTTTGCAGGGCTTAGGTATACAACACACAAAACATTATCCTCAGTCCATCATGTGAAAAAAACATTTGCTCATTTTCAGCCACATCACATCATTATCACATCACATCACATCATAAGGAAGAACTTTTGATTTTATGTAAGAAACACCTTTCTTTAACTAGGATTGCAAGCCCACCAGAGCTCTTTTTATGCCTGACTTTAATTTGGGTCTAATAGTTTTAAAGGAACAATAACCTTCAACATTAATACCCTCCTTCCCTGTATGAGTCTCTGTGATACATACAATGTCATGTTTTTAATTGTTTTTGCTACTCTATCATCATCAAGTTTGCAGCCTAGAATATTATTAATTCCATGTATATTCAAGTACATATGGAAATTTCTTGTTGAAATTTGTTCTTTTAAATTTTAAAAATTTGTTTAATAAATTGAGAGTAGTCACTGGTTATCAAATACTATTACTTCTGATTTTGAACAATCTATTGGTTCCTAATTACAGTTTCTACTACTGCTATTCAATTTGTAATTTACAAGAAATTGATAAAAATTTCTTATCATGTACCACAACTCTAATAAGGAGAACTATTGTAGTGGTTCCTATCATGAAAATTCTCTTCATTCCATCTCATCGTTCCATCTGTCCACGTCATTTGTTACCTTGCTTCTCGCCGTTCCATCTGTCAATTTTTGTTACCTTGCTTCTCATCGTTCCATCTGTCACGCCATTTGTTACCTTGCTTCTCATCGCTCCATCTGTCACGTCATTTGTTACCTTGCTTCTCATCGCTCCATCTGTCACGCCTTTGTTGTTACCTCCATCTGTCCGTTATTTTTCCTTGCATCGCTCCATCTGTCGTTCCACGTCCTGTTGTTACCTTGCTTCTCATCATTCCATCTGTCCACGTCTATTTGTTACCTTGCTTCTCAACGCTCCATCGATAATGTCTGTTCTTATCTTGGTTCTCATCATTCCATCAATAACGTCCTATTTTGATACCCTGGTTCCATTGTCCCAGCTATTATTTTGATATCTCCAATCATTTGTTACTTCTCATTTCCATCTCCATTTGCATAATCGCCGTTTTCTAGATGCCTTGGCCTGAATTTACCGTTGTCTGTTTTGTATCTTCTCTCAGTGGAGTTTCACCCATCTGTCAATTTTAACACAGAATACTTATTTTTTTGCTTCTCATCGCCATCTGTCCGATGCCTTGCCTGGTGACAGAAAAACGTTCTGACGATGGACAATGTGTTCTTATGTCCCATCAAAACGTCTATTGTTACCACTTATAGTAAGTTTTTTATGGATTTATCACAAAAATTAGTGTTACTTGTTGACAGAATACTTATTATTTACCTTCCATGCTTAGGGTGGGCTGAATTACCGGGGGTGGGGGGAATACTTATATTTTCACACGTGATGCCACCTGGTGACAGAAAAGTCTCAGACATGGACATTGAAAATGTCCGAAAAACTTAAGACACTTATAGTAAAGTCTTTTTGGATTTATCACAAAATTAGTTTACTTGTTGACAGAATACCTATTGCTGCTTAGTGTCTTTTCTCACATTTTCGCGATGGTATGGACGTTCTGGGGTGTCTTTTTCATTTTGGTATATTTTGGGTGTCTTTTTTTCACATTTTTGGTATGTTCTTTTTTTTTTTTGGTATATTTCAGGGTGTCTTTTTCACATTTTTAGTATATTTATCAGGATAAAAAAATATTGATATTCATTATATTCATTCTTGATATCTATGTGTACTAGAATCTGAGTTTGATATATTGGTGTGTCACCTTTTTCTCGTATATTGGTAGATTGGTGGGTCACATTTTCTCAGATATTGGTATATTGTGGGTCACTTTTTCTCAAAAATAGGTATATTGGTGGGTGCCGTTTTCAACCTGTCCGAGGCACATCCGTATCCATTTTCTGACCAAGACAACCCCCCCCCCCCCCCCGGAGATTTGCTGCAAGTATTGCTGTACCATTTCTGTTCAAGTGTACTAGGTCATCATCATATTATCTTTGGTTGGGCTGACCAAAAATTGTTAGGTTGGAGTTTTCACTGACTTTAACTGTCTCGCTGCCTTGGAATGTTCTTTTTACTTTGACATTGTAGTCTTTTGTCTTCAATAGTCTATCCTCATTGCCACCTCTAGTTGGAGGGAAGGAAATCACAATGGGACATTTGAAGTTCTTAGCCTTTTCAACTATTTTCTTTATTTTATCAACACATTCAGCCGGCTCAGTCTCCTTCAAATCATTTGTCATTACCTGTATGACAATGCAGCTGGGATTCCCGTGTAGCTGTCAAGTACTTCAACAACATTACCAGCTTTGTTAGCTGGTTTTTTTAACAGGACAGTTTTGACACCTGACCCATGGAGCAGACGATCCTTTTCAATATTCTTTGTGATGGAGGATCCAATCAAGAGAACATGGTCGTTTTGTTTTGGTGCATTATCGCTGTCTTCATATACAGGTGTTTCTTTATTCTTTGTCCTTTCTTCAGACACAATTTTTAATGTGTTTTCATTTGCCAGATTAGCATAGACTGTGTTTTTAGGATGATGATTTCATCTTGTCTTTCACTCAGTAGTTTGGCACGTTCTGTGTTCCTGTTTTCACCAGATTCTAATTCTGAGGTTTTCTGTCTTGATTTCATCTCTAAAGACTCAGTTTCATTATTCTTACAAATCAGCCTTGCATCCAAAATGTTGATTTCCTCTACTTGTTTTGTTTTTTTGCTGTTCTCAAGGGATTTGATTTTATCTCGTAAAATCTTCTTTTCTGCTCTTAAAATTTCCATGTCCTTTGTTATCTGGGCAAGGTTGTTTTTTTTAGATTCCTCCCCGACACATCTTTTAATGTCAGCTTTGAGCTTGTCATTTTCCTGGCGGGCACAATGTAAGTCTTATTGAGCTTGTTGTAGCTCTCTTTGTGCCAATTCTAACTGTAGTTGGAATTATCTTCCCGAGTGTTAAGCAGGTTTGCCATTAATTGCTGTTCCATATTGATAATCATGTCCTTCATTTGTACAAAATTTTCTTGGCAGCCTGCAACTCTTTCCATGATGTGTGTCTGAGCTATAGATGATTTACTTTGTTCCATTTTACTGAACTTATTTCCAACGATATGAGGGTCTTTTGACACGCTACTTGTAATCTCTTTGTTATGATTACTTATTTCAGTGCTGTTACATAAACGTTTCAACAATGGGAGGTTCTGTTGTTATAATATTTGTAGGCATGGTTACTTTTTCAGGAGTGAATGGTTCTTTGATAATAGTAGTGTCAGTGTCATTACATCTTTGCGCTTTCAAGGTTTTGTTGTAGACAGGAACACAGTTATTGTAATCAGTTTCAGGGGATCATCGCCTACCTTACTCTGATCCAATATGACTATAACAATCTCACCTCTAAGGTGATCATCTGTCCAATTTACGAGGTACTCATCAGACCCAGCAATGTCTTCATAATATCTGCATTGAAGTGCAAAAATCCACGAGAAAAAACGATCTCTGTCTTGAATTTCAAAATTTTTATTTCAATATCTTTTTTATATTTTTATACATCCAATGAAAAACAGAATGTATTGATATAATAATAAATAGCGTAAACATAAAGCTATAACTATCTATAGAATAATTTCGAATGATTAAACAAATCTTGCGTTATTAAAATTTTAAAACTAATAACAAATGTATTTCACAAAAAAAGATCGCCGGTTTAAAAATTGAATTCCAAAAGTGTGAAAAAGACCAAGTTGACAGTCAAATCCAAAAAGTCCAGGGCTTTAACACATATGTCTCTTGAGATATTTCATCATGGTAAAAGCCTTTACCCGTTCTCGGTTGCTGAACAGTCTCTTCAGCCTGCGGGATTTGTTGGTTTTGAAGTAGCATCTGTCGCATTTGTCTTGAAGTTTATTTCTGTTAATTATTTTCCACATTAATTGCACAACTTGGGCACGCCTGGCCTTCTTCCTGCCAATCACAGAGGAGAGAAGAGGAGACAATTTTTTGCGGTCGTGAATGCTCGTGTTGGGCTTGCAACCGTTCTTTGACTTCCCCTTGCTTTTGCTCCTCAAGATCCTACACCTAGACCTGCTTCTAGACTTGGATTTTCCACATCTTCTGCTGGACCTGCAGCGGGACCGAGATTGGCTTCTGCGTCTGGATCTGGATCTTGTCTTGCTTTTCTTTCTACCTGAGATATAAAAGAGACTAAAGATCTCAAAAACTGTTTGAAAAAAAAGTAAAGTAAAAAAATATTTTATAAATATTTTTACCTTTTACTAGAAGTTTTATAGGTTTCTGGATTCACAATATGTAGATACCAACAATATCTTGGTGGCACAGAAATTTACATTTTATAGCACTTTGTGTACTGCTATAAAATGTAAATTTCTGAGCCACATAAAATGTTTATCTACAAAAAATATTTTTGTTTAAGCTTGATACAAAACGGCAGAAGAGAACTAACCAAATACATATGGTATAAATCAATCCGAGTCGGATATTTATATCAGTATACGGCCTACGTCACGTATTTGTGGTTAGAAGAGAACTAGAAAATAATAAAAACAATAATAATATAAAATAATACAAAATGATAATGAATTAATCTTACCACAAAGGGACTTAGGCGCGGGCTTCTTCTTGGCCTGTCTCCTTGCTTTACTTCTGCAAATTGCTGCGTCATTTTGAGGTATATTCTTGATAAAAACGAAAGAGAATGACTCCAACCGACGCAAAAGCCAAAATGTAATAAACAATCTTCTTCTTCTTCTAGAGAATTGAACGTTTCACGTTAGAGTTACGTTATACGTACCGCATAGCAGACACGACACACGTTTTGTCTGAGACCGAGGCAACCAAAACTGATTGTCGCACGGAACAATGGAATTTGATTAACATTAGTTACTTTCCTCTCCACGCAACAACGCACGCATGTCAGTTTATAAAAAGGCGATGGTAAACGTATACATAATAATACATACTGCAGCACACAAGCTCATGTCCTAGTAAATTCTAATTTTGAAAACTAACATCTGAATAGTCAATACATAAATACACCCATATTTTGTTTCACGACAGCTTACAAAAATCATGATATGTATGTTTTTCTAAAAGAAATATTTAAAAGTTTGAAAATGATTGACAGCTATCAAGATCCCGCCACCAGAAATTCAACAATTTTGATCTACATTATTTGCTGTTGATATTGCCACAATGACTCAGTGTATTAGGCTAAATAGCCTTTATCACAGAATTAGTTACTCACCCTGCAAATGAGCAAGTCCATTCTAGCAGTGCAGCACCAAGACTGCTGTCTTCTGCTGTCATATGATTGGCAACTATACGTGTGACACTGGCAACGACAGTTAAATACAGTGCTGCTAGACGTGTTTATATCCATAGCCAATCAAAGTGGGCAGAGGCACCAATGAGAGACTCATTGCTTTGCCACCAGAAAATGTCTGGTGTGTTGGTTTGCCTTTAAATGATACAAGTATATTAAACCCAAAGCGAACTTATAGTATATACTAGGTTAATTTATACCCATGGGGACGATAAATCAGTAACAGAAAATATGGTCACATACTCTATTCTGAAATAAACACCGCACATCCCACACCCACACCCCACTATTCAACAAAAAATATTGCATAGTACTGGCCTGCAGCATCTGTGCTGCCCTGGCACCCACAACTGTTTGAACATCATCCACCAGTTGTTTTTTTCTCAGTTGTGTGCATGCGTATTCAATAGGTATCACTTTATCAGAGCTCGTCAAAATATTACTCATCCAGTCTCTATGTCTGTCTGTATATAAAACTCTATTTTTCTAGCCAATAGACTTGAGGGGTAGTGTTGGAATGTGCATGATCCCAAGAATAAATTTTACATCATTAACGGCTATTCAACTTGACCATCGATGAAAAATGCTACAATGCAAACTTTATCTCCTGACTGTGCTGTTGTTATTCCCGTTGGGCTAAATTGTGTAACTGTTCTTGAAACAGGATGCAAACAAAATAATCTGACTGTTCTGATGTCAGTACCGTCCCATTCAGTTTTATAAGAATAGAATGCAACCATTATTAAACAAGTTCATTGGCTATGTATTTAATACTATATATTTGAAGAATTCATTTTAACAATAGCTAGTTATTGGTTTTTTAAATACCTCTAGTATTCCATCCAAAGTGCCAATCAAACACATTTTGACAGCTACAGAGGTCGCAACCCAATCCTTATCACATGAGGGGGTGACATACTTGACACAAGGTTATTGGCTTAGTGAAAAATGCCAGGCCTCCAAAAGACAACCCTAGTAAAGATTAAATGGCAGCAATAAAATCCCTCAAAGACAGCAAGGATTTACTATGATTCCAGCTGACAAGAGAAAATGTGTGGTAGTAATGGATAAGGATCACTACATTAGTGAATCACATAAGTAATGTTAGAGAATTATTGCTACTACATTCAAGGGTTTATATGTCAACAGAAGCGGGTGTCCCAGTTTCTGGGGTAGGTAGCTGACAGCAGTGTTTCACACCAGCTCTCCACGCATCTCCAACGAGCGTGTCTGTATTAAGGAGGATGCAGTACTTTAATTTATATTTCACACATTCCATCCAAGTCTTTCTTCGATGCCCCATACCCAACAACTAGGGATCTCCGTGTCCATGACAAAATTGATGCAGGAGGAGAATTGTTGAATATGTCCGTACCATCTGATATGTCGAGAGCGCAATTCGGAGGACACCTCAACAGGTCCTAACATTTTGTGGTACATAGTGGAACAGGTATCATAGCTTATCATCATCAGGTTTTACTCCGCAAATCCAACATATCATAGATCTGTAATTGTGACGCATCCGCTGAAGGTCTGCAGCAGATAGTGCCTAGGTTTCAGACTACCAAGGCAAAGCAGAATGGACACAGGCTGAGCACATTTTCCCATGGGTTTTTAAATATACATGTTTGGATGTCAGAATAGAGCAGCGTCTTGAACTTTCCCCATGCAGTATTGCAACTGGTGCTGAATGGGAGTTTGCATCGTTCTCCTGAGCTTAATAGATCTTCGAGATAGCATGAATTGGGCTCTACATCAAGCATGGACCCATCCCCTTCAACCGGGACAACTGATCTACCATCCATCGGACAAGCTTCACCCTGATATCTTAGACATGCGTAGTGTGTGCAACCAAAGCTTGCACTGCGAGCAGGCGATGATGTTAACACCTACAACACTGCAGCACACGGCACATGGACACTTGCCAGAGTCCTTGAGAAAGGCAAGACCAACACCAGACACCATTATCTTAGTCGTCATGTTGACTCTTAAGACCTTTTTGCTCCATGGTGTACTTTCAGGCCTTCAGCTTTGCAATCCACTCATCCTTTGTGCCAGCTATGACCATTAGGTCATCCCTGCATACAGCAGATACCACTGTTGTAGGTCCCAAAGCACACCAGAACGGAACTCACATGATAAGGCCTCTAGCATGATGATAAATTGTAGAGGGCTAAGGACAGAGCCCTGATTCACACCGACTCCCCACTCCTAATTTCTCACTGTGCTGTCCGTTAACCTCCACTCGACTTCTGGTATTGGAAAACATGCCCTGAATTACAAAAACTGTCCATTCCTCTAACCCTACACTCAGCAGTGCCCACCGAAGGACATTTCTTGGTACATGGACAAAAGCTAACTCCAGATCGACAAAGGCAAGATAGAGTGGTTTGTTGGCAACAAGGTACTTCTCTTGTATTTGGCACACTGTGAATATGGCATCAGTCATGCCTTGATCCGGGACAAGTCTGAACTGCATCGCATCAATGTCGACCGTAGAACTGATGAAAGAGTCCATCAACCTCTCAAGCAACTCCATTACTTGGTAGTTGTCACGGTCAAGAACTTCTCCCTTATATTTGTGGAGATTCCGGATGAAACTCTGCTCTCAATCCCTAGGAATTGAGCCTTAACAAAAAAGAAATGTTCAGACATCTCCCTTATCAGTGCCACACCCTCCTCCCCTTAGCTTTTAGCATTTCCGCCATGATGCCTGAAGGACCAGAAGCTCTACAAGATTTCATCTTCCTGAGAGCCTTCCAAATTCGTTCTACAGTATACTGAAAAAGGTGGGCCCAATACAAGGGGGAGCACGGGGAGCAGATCACAGGGCCAACTCAACATTGAGTAATCTTGCATAGTGCTCAAACTATACCTTCATTTTTTTCTTTATCATTGATTGAGAGTTCTCTTAAACACTAGTGTTGTTGGGAGAGATGTCACCGAACACTTCCTTCTCAGCTTCCAACTTAGCACTCAAAACAACCCATCATGCTTTGCTTTAGTATATCGATATTGGTTTCATCTGACTTGCCAGCTTTGATCAGGACCTTGAAAGTTTTGACTCAAGCTCTCTTCTCAATACCAGCATCATCCACTCTGACGTCCCACCACCTGGTCTCATACTTCCAGCTTTTAAAGAGACACCACCCTTCAGAATACAAAATTATTCAAACAGAGTTGTGCTGTGCACGTTAATGTTCAAACATTACCTTACTTAAAGCAATGGATAGTGTTGATTTTAACAAAGTGAAGGTTGTAACTGTCATGTCCTTTCGCAAGGGAGTCATGTCTCCGAGAAAAGGGGAAAGGGCAGGTAATCAAGATTGATGAAGCGATAGTAATGATTAAATGATGCTGTTGTAATTTTTGTCTTTTTGTCATGGTTGATATTTTTGACAAGACAACAAAAGTAACATAGCAATGTGTCTGTGTTGAATCTGCGAGGGTGTGACAAATAACATTAAAAGTGGGAGATGGCTGAAATAAGTGGGAGTGGGAGATGGGAGAGAAGCAAGAAAATTTTGGGCGATAGCAGAACGCGGCGCAAAAAAATTGGGAGATGGAAGATTGGCAACCCTTATACCCCCACCGCCATAATTCCCTACATTTTATTTGATTTAATTTATTGTGTTTATCACAAGTATCACATATATAGATATCAATTAAATAAATAAACAAACAAGCAAACAAGCAATCAAACAAAAAATAAAGAAATAATGAGTGAGTGAGTGAGTGAGTGAGTGAGTGAGTGAGTGAGTGAGTGAGTGAGTGAGTGAGCGAATGAATTCTATTGTGTTGTAATATTACAAGTATATTTTTTGTAAAAATAATGTACATATGTGACCAAGTGAGAATTAGAATAATTGTATCCCTCTATATATATTTGCAGTATTCTCGTGAAAAAAGATTCTTTGGAAACCAATGGATTAAGTAATAATCGATCAAAGTCTTCACCATTCTTAGCAGCTATTTTTTATGTATGTCGCCATCTTTTTCTTAGTGAAACAGAGGAGCATATTTTAATGTGTAGTGGTCATTTAAGGCGGTATGTGCTATTAAACTCTACATCTACTTTCAGAAATATTACTAATCATTAGTAATTATGACGATTTTGCCCGAAAAGCAGTCGACGGATAAAACTGAAGCTGAAAGTGCAGAGAAATCACCCAGAAATGCATCGGGGGATTCCCTTGGGCATTTCAGTCGACGTCCATCTCCTCCACCACGGTGGAATTCACCCACCCCCAGAGACGTTCCAGGAGCCCTTGATCCAGGAGGAAGAAATTCATATGAAGAATTTCCGACACACGAGAGCTCGTCTAGCTATAAGAGACGACATAGATCCTCACCCCATAGGAATGATAGGAAACATCGTCATGAAAGGCATGAACAAAAGAGAACTTCTCAGAAGTCTTCAAGTGGGGAGCAATCACCTCCTCATGCACATGGATCTTGTGCTTCCATGACCCATCCGGCTCACAGCGGACAGACACTATCACGGCTTTGTTTACCATCTACGTCAACAAAGCATGAACCAATTGAAGAAGATCACAACAGTGGTGATGAATATGTCGCTCCACAAGTACCGGACAACATTAGTGAGCTTGAAATCGCCTTTGAAAATGCTCTGAAGGATGCTCACGGGTTTATTATTAAGAAAATGGGAAGTGACGGTGCATGTCTCTTTCGTGCAGTTGCTGATCAAGTTTATGGTGATCAAGAAATGCATGATTTGGTTCGACAACAGTGTCTTGATTATATGAGGAAAAATCAAGATTTTTATAGCCAATTTATTACCGAGGACTTTCATTTGTATTTGGCAAGAAAGCAAGCCTTAGATAGTCATGGCAATAATATTGAAATTCAAGCAATGTGTGAGCTGTTTAACAGACCCATAGAGGTGTACCAATATTCAACAGAACCAATAAACACATTCATTAGTGCCTACAAAACTGACAATGAGCCAATTCGAGTGAGTTACCATGGCAATGTGCACTACAACTCCATAGTTCATCCCTATAAGGCTTCCATTGGTGTAGGTCTTGGTTTGCCAGGATTACAACCAGGGTTGGCTGATAAGAATCTTATGAAAGATGCTGTGAAGACTTCAGAAAATTTTCATATTGAGCAAACTATTTTAGAAGATAAAATGAGGGAGACAGATTGGGAGGTTACCCAAGAAACTATTGAGGAACAAGTAGCCAGAGAATCATATCTGCAGTGGTTGCGAGACCAAGAAAAGCGACGAAAGAGGCAGGCACCAAGAACTGCCAGTGCAACTTGCAGTTCAGCGTCTGCCTCACAGCAGAACTGGTGGGAAGCTTTGTCTTCACCCAGCCGATCCCCAGAGCCGGGGAAATCACCAAAGTCCCCTAGAAGTCAGAATGCGTCTGCCCAGAACTCACCCAGTTGTGTAGAGCCACACGCCGCAGACATAGCCACAGGTGTGCCAGGGTGCTCTCGTTCACCCAAACTCTCTCCAATGCCCCTGGTGGAGAGTGCAGGTGCAGAGGGAGGCGCTGTGCTTGGAACATTCCCAGATGAAACCGCCAGCATCATGGACAGTGGTCTGCCACCGGAGATGTATGGAATTGGACTCTCAAATGGTTGGGATAAAGATGATGTCATTGCACAGGCGATGGCGCAGTCTCGGCATGAGTATTTAGATAGTCTTAAGAAGACGAAAATGGCTGATCCCGAAGCATCTTCCAGTTAATAGATGTTTTCTTGGTATTAGTGTGGATTTTAGTGATGACATTGATATATAGCTGTGTGTATGCAAGATTTCAAAGGACTACAGTGATTTGAAGACCTCAATATTTTGTTTTATTTTTATTATTATTATACTCGTAATCATGAACAATAAATAGGATCATTTTCTTTGGTTGAATTATAATAATCACGTGGATATTATTGATTTAGGTGTTTAGAATATTACGCAAGGATATGCACTTTGTTATTTTAAGATGAATATGTTTAAAATTTGGAAATAAATATTTTGTGGTGAAAGATTTATCTACACGTTCTACTTTTTGAATAGCGAATGAGTAACAAGCGAAGGTCAAATTTCAGATAGTTGGAACTTCAATATTTGCTATTGTACTATTTGTATTTTTTACCAAGTAGTTTACGACATCCAAATTGCTAGGTAGTTCTTTGTGTATTTGGATCAATCAATGCCGGTAAAACATTCGCATCTAAGTTATTTTATCCACAGTGGCAAATTGTTTTAATGATTCAGGAAATTATGAAATATCCTTGAGTACTTATACATTGTAGTGCACATTGTTAAATTATTGCAGCTGTATGAGATAGAAATGGCTTCGTATCTTAGTTCCTATATTTTGTTTCATAACCTCGTGTCTTGAATGTAAAGCATGTTACTTCGCAATAAATGTACAAATGTACATGTAAATGAATTCATGGCAGTGCTATATAATTACGAAAATGTGATAATTATTTTTTATTTATTTTTTTTAATTCATAATTGAATTTTATTTCCCATAATTTACAATTGATTAGCTTAATTTATCAAAGAACATTAATTGGAATTATAGAATCATGCAGCACAATACACACCTAAGAATGTAAAGAAAACAGCCATGCCACATAATAAGTTTAACATCCTCATTACAAACATATAGAAAGAATGTAATCTAGAAGTAAATCTTACATATTTTGACAGAACAGAAAATATACATCTGATCAGAACAATTGGTAACAATACATTTCTCTGATATGTATTTTTGACATTGAATTTCTATTATAACACCTACTATATGAACAAAACTGTACACAAAATATGTAATTTAATACACATTTCATTGGTTATTTCAAATTTTAAACCTATACGTCATTAACAAATCGTATTGCAAGACATTAGCAAATCATTTTTGTCCGAATTCAGGCATTTCCATTTGTAGCAATGCCTGTTTAACACTTTGTTTGTTTGTTTTTATTTATTTTTTATTCCTCCATATACTGGTACATGTATGTTTATTGTAAAATGCACAATAAATCGCATGCATCTATACAAATACATATAAAAATTAGGTCTCTCCAACTGTCTATTGCATTTTTATGTTTTGATTAACTGAAAGTACCATAATTACTTCAAAGAGGACTTACTCTCACTGTTTCAATGTAATACTCTAGATACACTTTGTTCAACAAACACAATAAATTTCCTTAAAGTCCATTGCAAGTGCAGTAGTCTACTTAGTATCTGGAGTAAGTGTAGAACACGTAACATCATTGTTGTGATTTTCTTGTATTACCGTATGAATGTTGTTCTGTAACCCTAAAACGCCTTGTATCGGCATAACACGTGCAATATATAGATTGCATATTCTCTGAAGATTACAAACGAAATAGTAAAAAGCTGGCATTGTTGTATCATTTTAGCTACCCCAGATAGCAATTCAAACGCTGGTTTTCATAGTTGCATGTTCTGCTGTACGGCTCATAATAACCATTGTGAAAAAAACGTATACAGACAAAGCCAACGTAACAAGAAGAGACGGCATGATTCAACAGTCCCCGCAACCAGTGTAACTAAAAGCAATTGCTTAATGCTCTCAACTCCTCCTCCTCCTTCCTCCATCGCGCCATCCTCTCCACGTACTCGCTGTCGTACGCCTGGATCTCGATAGGCTCGGCGTCTAACGTCGGCCGCGGCCCACACGCGCCGCGTGTCCAGCCAGGCGCGCGGCGACGCGGCCGCCGCAGCGGGGAGCGGGCTGTGCACGTGTGATAATTATTTATGTCGTTTCAAGTTGTTTTCACAGTAGAGTTTGTGGAGAATCTTTTTTTTTTCATTTTAGTTATTGTAAACTCGAGAATAGTTTTAGGTGATAAAGTATAAACAAGAAAATAGTTATACTTTTGTAAAAAAAATAATAACAAA
Source organism: Streblospio benedicti (assembly GCA_019095985.1). Classification (NCBI taxonomy): domain Eukaryota; kingdom Metazoa; phylum Annelida; class Polychaeta; order Spionida; family Spionidae; genus Streblospio; species Streblospio benedicti. Next base: position 13,890,170 of record CM032669.1, read on the forward strand.
AAAACAAAAATACATTGTATGTAGAAACTGCCACTGTGACGCACCTTCCTCTGCCCATGTTTTAAGTTAAAGTTATTGAGAAAAAAATGTAAGTGCAATATTATGAACGTTAACACTGTGTGATTGTAATTAACTTAAGGTTATTCCCCACAATTTTACAAACTTCGAAATTTGTCTTTTCATCACATTCACATGAAGATATACATATACTAAGCATAAATGATTAATCAGTTGGCATTATAATTAGTCTAACTACTGTATTTTACAAGTTGATGTGAATTTTAACGTATAAGATCACAATGGCAACGTGCCTATCATGTGGGCTTTTTGCCCCATGTGGTGGGCCTGGTCAAAAAGCCCGTCTTCAATAATTAAATACTGGTATATTGTGCCTTTAAATCTATTCTTAATGCCGACATTCAAAACTATAACAAAGTACCACTCCTGGACAATGTAAATCTGTATATATTACTTTATTTTGTGGACTTGGAAAGAAATTATGCCATTTTCTGCTTCACGTGGGCTTCTTGCCCCGTTCTACTCTACCCACACATGATATATCTGTGTCCCTTACGTCTATTTTGGTCTTCCCTTGCCATCCTCTCCTTGTCTCTCTGCCAAATGTGGATACACAACATTAAATAATGCGTCAATAAGGACACACCAACCCCGTCATGTCTCATATTGTATCTGCACTCTCTACATCATAACGCTGATAACAGTTTCAAACGTTAACATACTAAACAAGGTTGATTGCACAGTCGAAAAAACAACACTGCACACATTTCCTACAATATGTTTACGCCAAACCTCTTCCCAGCAGCTGAAACAAACACCAACGTGCGCCGCCTGCCGGGGTCGAAGTCCCAAGTTCGTCTGCTCTCGCGCGCTGGTCGCCATATTTAAGCGGCTGGCCCGAGGTGCGCGCCATCGATTGAGCCGCTGACGTTCACCGATCAAGCCCTGAGGTACGTGCTTCTCGCTTTCTTCACAACTGTGTGTGATTATTAGTATTGGATTATAGGTTTATTTTGTTGGGCGATAAATGGAGATGTGTAATTGATGACCGTGTATCTCATTAAAAAATATGGATGATTATTTTTTGTATATTAAGAAGTTAGGCTTAGATACATTTTGGCGATAGCTGGGGTTGTTATGTAGAGTGATACAAAGTGTACAGGATTCCATATGGCAGTTAACTGTTTTATGTCTCAAGCAGTCATGTTATTCACGAAACATATTTTATTACATAAAAAATTATACACATTTCAAACAGCCAGAGATTTTAATTTGATTATAAAATAAAGATCTCGATTCAGTGTCTGCATCATCGAACATTTTAATTATGTTGTAATGCAGGATAAATAGTTACTCTGTATAACTAGCAGAAAGAAAAACTTACCATTACGCATGTGCATCTAAACAAAAGGGACCTCTACTAAATGCAACATTACAACACGTCCATTATTTATACGTAGAGATTTCGTTGCATTCTCACTTATCACACTTACGCAATGAATCTGCCAAAGATTCTGCTGCATCTACACCAACCTCTTCAAACAGTCAAGCTCACAGCCTGTACCTCAACCAAAGAGTGCACATGTGGACAACAAAAGTCTGATATGACAAACGACCACTTCGTCTTCAAACTTCTCTCTCACACACACACATCTTTTTAGCAAGCATATTTCTACCAACAATAGATATATCTGAAGTATCGTTGGTAGAAATATGCTTGCTCAAAAGACGTGTGACAGAGAAAGAGAAAACTTTGAAAATGTATCCGCAAGCACTGGGAAACCCACATGTATCAAACGACTTCTTCCTGCAGGTCAATAGTCATCATGCTGACAAAGATCCTACTCCTCGTGTGCGCCGTGGGCTACGCGGCCGCGGACTGTAACGCCCTGAACCGCATCAAGCTCAAGTCTCAGTGGGCGCAGGCGTACACCGAGGGTCTCGACAGGGAGGCGTTCGGACAGGCGCTCTGGAGAACGTGAGTACCGCTAGCCGTCAGCATGTGGGTTTATAACTGTTGGCCTGATGAAGACTTGAGGGATTTTTCCCTATGTAATAGATACGAATATTCCATATGCTGAGGTGAAGTATCATATTGGTTAAAAAAAAATCATAAAGCACGTGTAGTAGAACCTCTATATTAGGGCCACCTTTGGGACTGGGACCAGTGTTAGGTGGTCTCAATACAGTTGGTCTCTGTACAGAGGTTCATTTCAATAACTTATGAAGTTTTGGGACCGTGAAAAATTGTCATATTATGGAGTTGGTCTCAATATAGAGGTGGTCTTAATTTGATGTTCTACTGTAGTAGGCTATTCGATTTGACATTTGGTATGGATAACGAACGCTTCTTATAAAGCGATGGCCATCTCAAATCGAAAAAGGAAACAACAACAAAAACCCGCCTCATCACCATCCACTCTCGTCTGCTGCAGTCTGTTCCGTCGCGCACCCGAGGCACGTGGCCTGTTCGACCGCGTCAACGGTGATGACGTCACTTCTCCCGAGTTCAACGCCCACGCCCAGCGTGTGCTCTCCGGCCTCGACATCTGCTTCTCTCTGCTGGATGACGTGCCCACGCTCAAGGCCCAGCTCAGCCATCTTAAGGATCAGCACATCGAGCGCCAGATCACCCAGCAGAACTTCAAGGTACGGGGGTTTGTTGATGTGTCTCTAATACCATTGTGGTATAGAGTAGTGGCTATTGAAGAAATATACCTTGTTTAGTGGTGGTATATCTGTTAATTCATTGCACAAATGAGGGCAGTGAATTAACAGGTATACCACTTCTAAACATAGTATATTTCTTCATAATGCAGCCAAGAATAAAGCCTAATAGAAGCTCAACTTTCTCAAGATGAATGAATGGTATTCTGGACTGAAGCGCGGGTCGATCAGACATACGCTGTAGTTCGTTCGAGCGTATTTTAGGCCTTATTGTAGACTGGATCTCTAGCACATTGCAAGCCAGCAATGATTGTATTACATGCAGCGTCATCTAGCAAACCTTTAAGAGGAGCTTTCTGCTTTGAGCAATAGGTTTTCTTCTTCTTGTTGTATTCATTTCTTACAGTTTATAGTATTAGTGTATGGTACAGTCTATGATTATATGGATCCCATACCAAAATGGAAGATCACTACCCAACAGTTCTTCAACTTCCTGCTTGGAGCAGCGCTGCGCTAACAGTTGTCAATCATCTCACCATTATTCGTCATGGATTTGTCCTCGCCCACCCGCACTGTAAATCGTCCTTGATTGACATTTGTATGACCTCACACACGTACGTAACTCCCGCTGTTGTTTCTGCAGGACTTCGGCCGTGCCCTGCGCGAGGTGATTCCCGCCGCCATCGGCCGTTGCTACGACGAGCAGGTGTGGTCCGACTGCTTCGAGACGGTCGCCGACGGCATCAAGAGCCTGTAAGCTCAGGTGAGGCTGTTTAAAACGTGTGTTTTATTCTTGGGAGGATGGTGATGGGGTGTGTGTACTACTATGGGTTACAAACGCTATATATCGTTGGTAGTCTACACATTAGTACATGCAAACATCAATTCCGTTAATTTATTTTGCAGGAACTCCTGTTTCAACCTAACAGCTGGAAGAAAGATCTACCATGATGACACAATAAGAAAGAGACAGAGTGAAAGAAACACGTGACACGAATGAAGTGATCGGTAACTCACAAAGAATGATCTTATATATAGAACAACATCCTATATATAGGTCGACCTCGGGGCTTTTTTATACACGGGAACTGTGCCGCACATGAAGGGTTTTCCACTACTTATGTTCCATGAGCTTAAGATACTTTAAGATAACTTATTAAATACTTCATTTTAAGTACTGAAGAAAACTTTATTTGTGGTCGACACATTTCCTTTGTGAGATTATCTGTTTGCATCATTTCGTGTCATGGATTAAGAGGATTATAACGTGTGTTGTATTGGTAAATAAAGAAAACAGAACAAATTCTTGTGTGAATGTTATTGTTATTTCTGACTGTAATAATACAATGACCATAAATGCTTATCCTATGTTGGCCTTAATTACACTCGTGAAAACAAAACGAACCAAATTTGAAAACAAAATCATAACAGATAACTTTCTTCCCATTTTTGGACAAAGAAGCACCTAATGTAAATGGATTATACAGAAAGCCACCAGCACCATTCTTTATTCACTTCTAATCATGCCTATTGAATACATATAAAAGTAATATTTGATATTTGAAGGAAAGCAATCATTTTATTTTAGTGTGTTTAATGGTGTATCATAAATCACTAAAAATACAAGTACATGTAGTTCTATTCAAACCCACGATCTTTTTATGCTGCTGGTTGTAGGTCAATGTGCTTGGGGCTATTCTTTCATTGATTTCGTACATTATACAATACATTCAGACATAAAGTCAATGTGGCAAAGAAAACATACAATCATTATATAACTTCTACAAGTTTTGTTGTAACTAGCAAATCAAAGTTTTTTGGGGGGAAAAGTGGTAGCGCAACCACTCGATTTCACGGGTATCATATGCGCGAACCTTGACATGCCAAAGAACCCCATGAAAATAACTTTAAAAAGTATTGGGGGGGGGGGGGGCATAAAGTATCTACCAGCAAATAAATCTTACTCTGCTTGTAATTGTTCTTGATAAAAGCTTCATAGGCATCAATGAACTAATAGTCTCGGAGTTTCGAGTCACATACTTTCATAAGCAGCTTTTTAGCAACAGTTTTCAACATTTAGTGTGTTAAAAAAAATCATTGTGCAAGGTATAAATTAGAAAACTAGATTCACAAGAATGTTTGTAGACGATTACGTTATCAGCCAGAATCTTTTTTCTCTCGTGTCGATTCTTATTGGCTGAGAAGTGGATTGGAAAATTTGATATGCTACACTACAAAGTTTAATACCTAAAATGATCAATAAACATGAGAGAAAGGGATGTAATTAATACAAGTGGGGTGGAGGGATCTATTAATAACACCTAGCGTTGATTATTAGTTACATTTAACTAAACGTTACTACACTACCAAGTCAACACACCTGTAAATAATAGTGTCACCATAATCGCATCTGGACACAATCATGAATGTTCGTCATCACATCTTATAATTATCAACTGCGGAGGAGATGAAAAATATCAGATGTGGGGAGTGAGAAAAATTGCCATTCTTAGGGAGCGTGTGCGTACTTTGACACCCATGTGCGCGGTTGACTTGTTCTATTCATTAAAGAACGCAATAAGATGTGAATTCTACGTTCCAATAGGACCAACAATTGACTAACCCGTTGATTGGCTGACACGAAGTTTTCGAATTTCTCACAACGTTTATATTCTGCAATTTTAATGACGTGGGGCCTAACAGCCTACCTACGACCAGATTACTGCTGAATAGGCCGTATTACTACTCTGTCTGACGGGCCGTAGCTACATTTGAGACAAGGGAGGCAACTACCTCCTATGTTTTGGGTGAGATTTTTTTTTTGTCAAACCCTGACAGAAGCAGAGTTTAAGAATATTTCTTATAAGGTTTCATTTCACTGTGAAATAATCTCAGACACTTTGACAAAATGCCTAAACTCCATTAATTTCTAGTTGAATATAATTATGACTGGTGGAAGGGCCAATCACACAAAAATGTCATGAATTATGTTCCAATCATGTATGTTCTTTGACTACATTATGGCTCTAAGTCGTATAAATAATATGATATTGCTCACAAAACCGTTTAGGCATACAGATTCGAATACAAAATACCGAATAAACGGCCAATAGGTTGGAATGGATATATCAATAATTGTAATTTTATCAAAGTGTTGTACATAAAACACAATTCTAGGCTATTTCTAGTACACTAGTACCTAATACTACAAATTTAGAATCTATGCATAATGGTCTCCTGTTTAGGAAACGTCTAGCATTTATATATAATTTTATTTTAGCCAAAAATCTATATAAAACATACACGATAAAAAAAAGTGAAGCAAATAATTCTTTATACCAGAGCATGGTTAAAGAAGATACATTAAAAAAGAACTGAATTGGTGATAGCCTGAATCAGCGTATTCGCTGATTCAAATAATCGCAGGCGGAAGCAATAACAAGCCTCAAAATCCTCAAAATAGTTCTCAGACTATCAATGTTATTATGTACATATAGACATGACATACTTGTACCTCTTTTGACTTTAACTAATTTTCTGTATATATCATTAACAGCTACATTTATTTTGTTCATACTATCAGTTGAATAATTAGACCAAAGGTGTCCACCATACACATTATTACAAAATGCTCTAAACAATACTTGTTTAAGATCATCTGAACAATTCTTAAACTTTGAAATCAACAAATTACCCTTGGCTTACAAATGCTTCTTATGCCTGACTAGATCATCCTCATCATTACTTTCATCATTTAACATTACACCAAGATACTTTAATGCAATGAAAATATTTAAGCTCATTATAGAAGGTACATGTAAATAAATTCTTAAGACACTTCGGTTTAAAACACACACTATTAGTCTTTGACTCATTAAAAACAATAGTATTAACAGTTGCATATTCTGAGCATATATCAATGAGCTTTTGAAGCAACAATGCAACTGGCATCTGCATACAACAAGTTATTTATATAATGACCATTTATGCAAGATCCTAAGTATAGCACGCAGATTTATTTAACTCCTTGATAAGCTCATCCATGTACAGGTTAAGGTAAGCAGGAGAAATTATACCCCCTTGACAGACACCAAAACACAGTAGTTAATGCTACAGGATGGTACTGGTAGTTATTCTTTTCTGTTAAAACACCCTTTTTATCCTTCAAAATTGGTATAATACATGTACATGTATCCATATCACATTCTTGTAAGTACCCATGCATTAACGTACTATCAAAAACCATTGCTAAAAGACAGAGTAGTACGGGAGCAGCTAATTTATAATGCTCTGCTTGCAGCTTGTCTAATCCCTCGCTACTACCCAAATTGAGACCACTCACAGCTTCAGCTATATCACTGACACTACATTTTTAATCACACCCATCTGGTATATTATTCATACTCTGTTAAATACAACCTCATTATAAGTAATGTCAGTGTTTGAGTTCAATAACTCTGAATAGTGATTCTTCCACAATTCTGCCACCTTCTTTTCCCCAAACACATTTTTAATACTATCAGAAATAACATTTCCTTCCAAGCAATTTACCTTCTTAATTTCTTTCCAAAAAGATTTGCTATTCTTAGTCAATAGCTTATTTGCAAGGGCATCAGCTTGTGCTCTCAATTCTACAGATTTACAATACCTCAAGGCATATTTAAACCTAGCTCTGGTTTCTTTCATCAGCTCAAATACAGGACACTGCCCAAATAGCTATTGCAGTTTTTGATAATCTTATTCCCAAATCACTATTTTTAGTGACCATTCAGTATTTATGACAGGGTGGGGTAGGAGGATTTTCCAAAATTGCTGCGAAAAAATTAATAGCCGTCCCCCCCACCCCCCACTCAAACTTCTGTGAAAAAATTGGTAACCCCCCTCGATTTCATGTGACAAAAATTGCTGTCTCCCCCCCCTTCATACACAGTTAACGCAATCATTGTCAGTTAACTATCAGTTAACTAAAATCCTATTTGATGGATATCCATAATATAAAAAAACAGTAAATTTTAGTACAGAATTTCTAAAACAATAGGGGTAAAATTTCTGTGAAATAATTGATATCTCCCCCTCAAAATACACCTGCCAGGCACGAAGCTTGAAAAGAACCGCTCAAGCGTGCAATTGGGGCTAGGTATGGGGTTTCTTTGAAATACCAACCTTAAACCATATAGATTTCATTTCAACATACAAACGAAATGTTCTTTTAATGAGACCCCATCTTATGCCTCCCGCTCAAGTGGTTTACATCAAATCCCGTGAAAACACGGCGTCGACAGGTGGTTTCAAATGTATTATATGGGCATATTATGTATTGCATATGCGCATGATGATACAAATATTGAAACAATCTATAGAATCTACGGAAATACACGAGGCCCATATGATTAATATTACAATCAATAATATTTGAAATATTTTGCCATATTTGCTTTATATGTGGACAATCATGCAACATATGTTTTAAACTTTCAATTTCATTACATAAATCACAATATTTTGATATACTTTTTTGCCACTTATTTAACACATTACCACAAGGAAGAAAATTATGTATTAATTTGTAGTTCAAATACTTAACTTCATTAGAACCTTTAAAACACAACTTTTGCTGGTATATTGATTTCCAGTTTTGCTTACTGTTTTGGAAATGAAATTCCTTCGCATAAATAGACTCAATATTGGCTTGTACATTATTTTTTTTTCAACTAATAGTTTGTAGAAAAATAGGATTCTTTGATATGTACATGATTACCAATTTTAGGATCAATTTATCTTTTCAATACATATTAGTGCAGTCAATTTTCATCAAAATCGCTCGGTTAATGATAAAAGCATGAAACTTGGTACTATGATTCTTTACCACCTACCCATCATTTTCAGGGGTGGTGCCAAAATATCGGAAGAAATAATGCTACATGACTGTCGCCAGTGGCGTTCTGCTATATATGGGTTTTCTGATCCCTAGCAACCGTTGCTATTGAACAATAACAATAATAACAATAAATAAATATCAATAATCTTCAAATGTATAAATTACAGACATTAAATATCAAAATTGGATCATATAAGCGAAAATAAATGCTTTTAGATGGTGATTGTTATGCGTAATCTGTTGCCTAGCAACAGTTGCTAAGAAAAGCGTCCGATGTTTTGGCACCACCCCTGATAATGATGGGTAGGTGGTAAAGAATCAGTGTACCAAGTTTCATGCTTTTATCGTTAACCGAGCGATTTTGATGAAAATCTGCCGAAATAGACTGCACTATATCTCTTATATTAATTATATACATTTCCTGAATTATGTTTGACTTATTTTCAATTGTTTTATAAATTTGACATCTAAATTAACGAGATCTTTTACATACATAATATTTTCTTTCACCCCTATTTAACCTATTTACTCTATTAATTAGACTAGCCTGACGTCAAAGCAGAGCATTTAACTTGGGTTTATGATATCATAGTCATAATAATATAGCTATAATAGTCAGATTAGTCATGACATAGATAATATATTTTGTTATTGTGGTGTAGTAAAATAAAATGTAAATGGATTTATGGATAAAAATAATTATTTTTTGTAATATAAAATGCATGTAGGTATCTAAATCCATAATCTATGTACAGGGCGGGCTGAGGGCCGAAAACTGCAATTATGTCATAGAAGACTCATACAAAGTAAATTTCTTGTGTGTATGTCAACTTGACACCAAGGTTAATATATAGGTGTAACGCAATTTCCTAATTTCAACACACACAAAATGTTCATTTACAAAACTAAATTCAACTGTAATTTCAAATTCTGCCCCCCCCCCCCCACAATATTGGGCTATTCTACGTTTCACAAGCAGAATCCCGTGATTAGGTTATGTTTTACATCTCCACAATTAGACAAGTCGAACGGATATAATACACAACTACACACATTACTAACGTCTGATATGTTTTTTTTACAAAATAAATCATATCACAATGTTCTCACATGCTTAACCGACGTGAATACATGGCGTATGTCTTTGTTCAGACACAGAGGTGGCTATATATTTTGGACGATGTGTAATAGTGAGAAATTTCAGTAGTTGGTGTCGCTATATAAAGGTGTAATACACATAGTTCCTCTAATAATGGTATAAAATCTAGAATCAACTCCCTATGTACATCTCATCCAAACCCCTCGAACCTCTGTCCACACAACCCAGAAACAGAGACACATAGAAAAACATATTTCAACAAGGTCTCACAGATTTTTAGTATCAAACCAAAACAACAGAGAATGCTTTGCTCTGGAAGTTCATCCAGGAAAAAATATCAAGTGTGTTGAAATCATACGGATTTTTAGTACATTTTAATAAGACATGTGACGAAAACCTACAGGGCCGAAAACTGGGATGGACATTTGGTAGTGCATAAACACGAATCTTATAGATTCTGTGTAAATTTATCAAGGAAAGGTTATAGGAGGATATGTTATGATATATGTGAAGAGCTGTTGTTGGTAAATTATAATGGAACTAACTCTACGTCTCTACGTTATTTTAATGGGGGGAAAAGGGATAGTTTTTAATACAGAGGCCAATTTCTGAGACGACCAAAAACGGGTTACGTTACACCCTATATCTATAGTGATGCTTGTAAATTTTTGTATAATTCGTAGGAGTGCATTTTCTATAATATAAAATACATGAAAATTGTCCACCTCAACAAGATGTTTATCAAATGAATGTGGAACTATATAGTTCAATGTATTTGGTTACAAATTATTTCCTAGTTTCACTTCGAACACCAATGAATAGTATCATTGAAACATGAGCATATTCTAAAAACAAATATAATCACTATAAAGTACCATTCAATAATAAATCATATGCAACCAATATGCTTGGTGATCCATTGTTCTTAAATAATTTGTACGTCATGACGATCTCCAGTGTAGAATATATAGAATGAACATTTTGACTGTGAAAAGTGAAAATGAAAGCTTTAGAAAGTTAGCTTTGACTTTGATTGCACAGAACATGACAAGTTCAGAGATAAGCGGAGCTTTAAATGAGACTTATTTAAATGGTTTATTGCAGGGTGATCTAGTGCTCTCCGTGGGTAAAAGTCCCACCTGATAATTGGTCATGTCCCGGGTGGTGTAAACGTGCAGATGGAAATGTTTATAAATTGGACTTTGGTTTTATATAGAAAACAAAACAGAACAGGCGTTCTTGTGCATAAAAATGTATATTAGATCTGACTATAAGAATTGTGTAAAGTGAAAACCAGACTGCAAATATGCGGTCTTTTTGCTAATAAGGAAAGGATTGTTTGGAAATAGTTAACACGGAGCGAATAGGCATGGAAGGAAATGCCTATACACTTTTCCCACCAAAATGCTTCATTTTCGTTGGGGTTTTGGCATGCCCGCCATCGATCACGCGTACGAAACCCTTGAAATCCCTTCTGTGCGCCCCCCCCCCTCCTTTTCTGAAAACCTGGATCTGCCAGTGCTATACATGTATAAGTGAGTGAGGCATGCTTGAAGAGTTTATAATGGAGTCGGTTTAGTGTAGACGCAACGTCATAAATGTATAAAAATAGTAAGTAGTGGTGTATACGCAAACATAATATGGGAAGTTGTTTGGTTCCTTCCAATTGAGGTGTGGTCTTAGTGTGAGCTTGTATTCTGCTTAAGAAGAATAAATAAAACAATAAAGAACAATCAAAGTTGTAGGATCATAATGTATACGCAATAAAACTATACATTATGTAAAAAAAATATCAAAAAAGCATTAAGTACATCACATTTACAAACACAAAATATCATATAGGACGTTTAGGTGAGACCATTGCTATGGCATACTCAAGTAAAAATGTTTTACTCGAATATAAATGAGATTTTATTTATTAACAATTGTAGTGAAGTGTTACACAACTGTTATGAAATACTTTATAATGAAATAACAATGACATAATTGTTCCTTTCTAAAGGCAAGGACATATTGGGTAATTGTGAATCTGGCACTCGATAAACATAGTCTAAACTCCAACAAGAAGGTAAGCAATTCATTGTTGAGGCTCCCTTTGCCAAAACAATCTAAAGCACATTGACCTGTATAATGATACGAGATTTTACCATATACACAAAACGTTTTAATCGCATACACACGCATTGTAGTATTTTGATTGGAACTCAGATTTCTGTTCAAAGTTCAACACAGTCATGTACCTTATGTTCTCGCCACACTAAACACTAGATTCCCATGATATTGTTTAAAACATACACATATGGGGAAAAAACACTCATAGTTGAACAAAAGTCTTACAATATTGCATTCGTGTGATCAGATCCATCATAACAATCGATACAACGACATTAGTTTAAGTTTTTTTAACAATGTCACTTCGACCACGAATATATAAAAGCATACCATTAACATCATCGTTTTACATTACCAATGTGTACAACGCATTTGTATAGAAAATCTTGTCATCTTTCACACACGGCATGCACTCTCTCCACCTGCACGTTCTATGTTTCGTCTGCCGACTTCCCTCTGGTGACGTCACAACTGTCCAGCAGTGGACGACAGGTTACGTATGCTGATCTCACCGTAGACGCGATTGGCTGGAGGGGAAATCATGAAGTTTAATTACAAATAGTGAACACATATATCCTTGTTTTCGTGCATAGGCAGATCCAGGGGACGCAGTGGGCGCCCCCCCCCCCCCCCCCCCAACTTTTCCCACCAAAATATTTGATTTCGTAGGGGTTTCGGCATGTCCGCCATTGGTCGAGCGTACGAAACCCATGAAATACCTTATATTAAGTTCCACCCCACCCCCACCCTCCAAACCATTAAACTTGGATCTGCCATTGTCGTGCAATATCATATGGTTCAATGCCCAAATTTGGTGATTTTTGTTCGAGCTTGCATCCCCACGCAACCCTTTCCCCGTTTACCCCTTTAAAGCGAGCAGACTCGTGGTTATTTGAAACACACGGAGTACAAAAATATACTTACAGTCGAAGTTGTGCGCCTTCCACTGCTGTCCCTGTTTGAGCAGCAGGAAGGTGCACTCGGGGCCGAGCATCTGGAAGCACTCGTCGTCGTCGATGATGGTGCCGTCAAACTCGAGAACGGCCGTCAACGGGCCCTTGTCTGACAGACCCAGCTTGGCGCCACCTGCAGCCGGCAGAGAACGTGAACACGAGGTCAGACGCTCCCTAATACTATAGTCGTGGTGTTGTAGCAATTGCTAATGTATTCTAGTCATAGAGTATACGTGTTTCAAAATGTATGGTCATATTTCTACAAAAGAATATTTCTCGTCTGTCATCTAGTAAAAAATTGAGCACGAATATTGGTGACGGTCAGTTTGGGGCTAAAGGCAGGTCGGCATTGCGTTTGACTAGTGGGCCTGTGGCCATGCCACCCTGGTGTGGGATTCCGTGAGAATTAATTAAAAGATGATAACCTGCTGTGGTAAGATGTGGGAGGCTGAGGCGGCTGCTACATTGATTAGAGATGTGCAGCTTTTGTTTTGGCTTCAGACACTTTAATTACATATATAAAGCATGCTTTTGAATATTATAATATATATTATAACAGGCCCCTCATTATAATTCTTATCTTGCTTAATATAATATCACAAAAGGTTCCCATTATTAGTTTCAGTCAAAACCTTAATCCGAGGGCCGCAGTATGCTTGTAAAGCACCGGTCTGACAGACACGAATGTTCATCCTCGAGCTTAGGTGGGACAGATGAGTATATACTCATGTTTTAAATCAAGTCTGTGTCGTGTAGGCCTACTTCACAGGAGACACAGATTCGCAAACAGACAATCTCTGAGGAATTCATCACCCAGAAAAACAGTTTAACGCCATTTAAAAAAAAAAAAAAAAAAAAAATCCTGTATTACACAATCGCAGATACAGATTTTAGAAGGGGGCGCACTGCCCCCCCCCCCCTCCTGGATCTGCCTATGTTACATTTTACTGTACGTATGACAAAACAAACAATGCTGCAACTTACCCTTTTGTAGAAGCTCCACCAGACTTCCCGCCACCACGCACTTTCGCATCGACACGTCTCGTTTGGCGTTCCATACTTTGCACAGCTTTTTGGTACTTGGAGGTCTATGACTTGACATTTTCGCAAACAACCTTTACTTTAATGTGTATAATGACGAGACTGGTATATCTGCTGTTATCGCTAATATCAATTTGATGGTGTGTTTTATGGTGAACCGTGTATCCGTTTAATAGAAACACAAGTACTTTCCTCTGACTCAGGTGTGATTATACGAATTATCTAATAACACGTTTGTTCGATCGTCATTAGAATTGTGGCATAAAATATCCTGTATTTATACTTTAAAGTCACCGTTGTTTAAAGCAAATGACACATCTACTGGTCCACAAAGATAAAATGTTTACCGGGTACATGTGTTAGTCACAGTTTGACATGCAATATGGTGTTTGGACAATATTAACCCGGATGCGTTACACTTCATACAGGCTATTAATGATCACCTCTTCGCATTTTGCATGCGTAGCGTAGCAGTAATTACTCTATACTGTCTGGGTGTAATAAATGTGTTAATATGTCTAATATGTAACCCGCTAATAGCACTGATTAAAGTGTTAATTGGACGAAGTATTAAGTTTGTTTTCACTCATGAGTTACATGCACTGTATAGTTACACACACGTGACCTATATAGAACAATAAATATTATTTCCATATACCTCTCTTCCCCCAACATTTTATAAATCCCAACAGTGTCATGGATAATACAGGGACATCAGTGGCGGATGAGTCGGGTGTACCCGGGCCCTACCAATTTGTGTGTGCGTGCGTGCGTGCGTGCGTGCGTGCGTGCGTGCGTGCGTGTGTGTGTGTGTTGTCGGCGGCGGCGGCGGCGTCATCGTCGTCGTTGCTTTTTTTAACAATGTCAGTTCGACCATGAATACATAAAAGCATGCCATTAACATTAGCATTTTACATTATCAATGACGCTGTATATCATTACATTATCAAATTTTAATCTGTGTACAACGCATTTGTATAGCAAATCTTTTCATCATTCACACACGCAACTCTCCTGCAGGTTATATGTTTCGTGTGCCGACTTTCCTCTGGTGTCGTGACGTCACGTCTGTCCATTCAAGGACAGATTGCGCACGCTGATCTCACCGTTGACACGATTGTCTGAAAAAAGAAACCATGAACTTTAATTGCAAATAGCGAACACATATATCCCTTACTTATCGTGTGATTCATTGCCCAAATTTTCTGATTATTGTCCTAGCTTCCACCTCCACGCCATCCTTTCTCCAGTTTACTCCTTTACAGCCAGCAGACTCGTGTTTATTTGGAACACACGGAGTACTTACGGTTGATGAAGTGCGGCTTCCACTGCTGGCCCGGTTTGAGCAGCAGGAAGGTGCACCAGTGGCCCAGCATCTGGAAGCACTCTTCGTCGTCGATGATGGTGCCGTCACACTCGAGTACGGCCGTCAACGGTCCCTTGTCCGACAGACCCAGCTTGGCGCCACCTGCAGCCAGCAGAGAATGTGAACACTAGGTCAGACGCTCCCTATTACTCTAGTCGTGGTGTTCTAGCCATTGCTAATGTAATATAGTTATAGACGTACGTGTTTAATATTGTATGATCATATTTCTCCATGAGAATTTATCGTCTGTAATCTAGTAAAAATCTGAGCAGAAAGATTGGTGACTGTCAGACTGGGGCTAAAGACGGTTCGGCACTGCGTTTGACTAGTGGGCCTGGGGATGCCCATACCGCCCTGGTGTGGGATTCCGTGAGAATTAATTAAAAGATGATAACTTGCTGTGGTAAGATGTGGGAGACTGAGGCGGCTGCGCATGCTACATTTAAAGATGTGCAGCTTTTATTTTGGCTTCAGGCCCTCTAAGTACATATGTAAAAAGATTTGTTTATATGTAAAATATGTAAAAAAAATGCTGTTGGAGATTATAATACCCAAGCCCCGATTGGGTTGGTTAAGACTATACACACGAGGTCTGTAGGCTATGAACTCAACTCAGAATTCAGCTCGAAATTCAGCACGAAATTCAGCACGAAATTCAGCAAAACGCACCGGATGACCCGTGGTTTTGAACGAATTACGTACATCACGTTCAGATAACTACGTCATACGTAATGTTGGTAAACGTGGTCACTGCACCTACTGTACTCAATGATGGATAACTAACACTTTCATATCGGCTACCGAGAAGTAATTACACAAATAAAAACAGTGATACTTCTATTTCTCAAAATGTTTACATAGAAATGTCAAGGTACGTTTAACAGTTTAATGAGGATACTAGCTGTCATCATACCGCTGAACGTTGCCACTTGAAATTCGGTGGTATGTCTGCGAATGTACGTTTATCAAAACGGGAATAGTTCAATATTTAAGATTGTGAAGCTTATAAAACTGCGTAATCCTTCTTACACCTATGTAAAATTTACTACTGAATCCGATTCAATGCATAATAGATGTTTACTTACAACATTTCTGAGTGAAAACGTTTTAAAACATTGGTTGTTTATTCCCGGGATCGGCAAGATATCTGCGTAGTTGACACCACATTTTATTGGTTTTAAAAAAAACACGGTATAGGCGCTCAGCTTTCGTGAGACTGCTGTCAAACACCTTATCTGTGATCCGACATTTGAATTGTCATCAAATATCCATTTTAGAAGACACAAACGAAACATCTGTCCGTGTGCCGTGCGAGCGTCATTGTACAAAAAATGTTGATACTGCAAGAATATGAACTTACGAGGCTGGATTTTGTGGCCTGTGTTCCTCTGCTGGTATTTCCATAGTGCCTAACATTTTATGAAAATCACGAATTTTCTGCACATAAACAAGACATAATATGAGGGGTTTGGGCCTTAAGCAACTGCTTATGTATACATATTATATATTATAACAAGCCCCTCATTATAATTATTATTTTGCGTAATATAATATCACAAAAGGTCCCCATTATTAATTTCAGTCAAAATCTTAATCAGAGGGCCGCAGCATTCTTGTAAAGCACCGGTCTGACAGTCACAAATGTTCATCCCGGAGCTTAGGTGGGACAGATGAGTGTATACTCATGTTCTAAATCACTTCTGTGCCGTGTAGGCCTACTTCATATAAACATTAAACAGTCACACCACGAGACTCACAGATTCGCATAAACAGACACTCTCTGAGGCATTCATCACCCAGAAAAACAGTTCAACGCCATATTGAAAAGAAAATGCTTACATTACATTTTATTGTGCGCATGACAAACAAACAATGCTGCAACTTACCCTTTTGTAGAAGCTCGGCCAGACTTCCCACCACCACGCACTTTCGCATCGCCTCATCTCGTTTAGCGTTCCATACTTTACACAACATTTTGGTAGTTGGAGGTTTATGATGTGACATTTTCAGGTAAACAGCGTTTACTTTAATATGTATAATGACGAGACTAGTACATCTATTGCTATCGCTAATATCCAATTGACAGTGTTTATGATGAACTCTGTATCCAGTTAATAATAGAAGGAAAAGTATTTTCCTCTGACTCAGAAAGCTCTGATGATACTCAAGATTTATCAAATAACATGTTAGTTAGATCTTCATTAGAATATCGCATAAAATATCATATATTCATCCTTTAAAGTCACTGTTGTTTACATCAAATGACACATTTACTGGTCCCAAAGATAAAATGTTTACCGGGTACGTGTGTTAGACACATTAGTCAGGTGTGATTTTCTAAAAATGATGCTTCTATAAAAAGTGCAAATAGAGAACGGTTGATCACTCACGTATCTACACAGAAATGCTAGGATCGCACAGTCCCGACTATTGAACCCGAATCAGCTTTGGTATTGTAAAAGCATTGTTTCTTTGCATGGGCAATCGTGACTTTGTGACTGCGGTTTGACCGTAACATTGTCTGGCGGTGGATGTCGTCTTGATCACGACAGTCACGTAATTGAGGTAATAATTAACCATTTTAGTGGCTTGTCGGTGGTGATGCCCTTATTCTCAAGAACACACACGAAGTTCACCGGGACACGTATTGACCAATTGATAAAGCCTCAGCCTGACTGTCACGAGTGTTCATCTATACTCTATGCTAATTAATTAACACTAGTTACAATACCACCGCTGATTTTGATACGGTGTCTGATTTTCTGATACCGTCTTAAGGCCCGTATACCTTACTACAATTAAGTGTATAAATATGCAGTTTATTACTTTAAACCAAAGGATATATACAAGAAAAAACCTCATAAGCTTTCGCCCATATCTTGGGCTCCTGCCAAAAGTATGGGTGAAACCTTACAAAGTTTTTTCTTGTAGATATCCTTTGGTTTAAAGTAATAAACTGTATAGTTACACATACCAGGATAGATGAATCTTCACTATAATAACAATTAAGTGTCATTTCCATATCTTTAATGTTACAACTTACAATGGCACTTTTTCAGATATAATGGCTATATTGGTGAATGTGTAATAAATAAGACAACCATTTTTCACAGTCGCTGTTCCTTGATTCCAATCATTCAAATATATAAATGTACATATGCGACACAAACCAAGGTCTCTCTCTATTTACAGAAAATATTTGAAACACTTCTCACTTTAATTTTATAGTTCCGTACAGTTTCTCATATGGATATATAACATACAATGTAGGCGAATCAGACGTTCAAATGTTCGAATTACTGCACATGTTCCGTAAGTTCATTTCCCCGTAGAATTTTCGATCTGAAAGGGAAAAAACACAATGTCACAGTTGGATTGATAAAAGTAAGGTTACACGTATAGGAGCCACCAATAGGTCTTAGGCCTACTCTCGTTTTTCTTGTCACGTCGTATACATGTACAGATGTCGTCCTGGTATCTAAGATATGGACAGGTACTCATAGGCAGATCCAGGTTTTTGAAAAAGGGGAGACGCGCATCATGAAAAGGGCGGACGCACTTACGGGATTTCATGAAAAACCCTATGAAAATGAAGTATTTTGGTAGGAAAAGAGGGGGGGCGCCCCCCGGATCTGCCTATGCCGATATGGAAGAGTGAACATAATATATATTGTATTTGGCTATTTGCAATATATGTAAAAGATATCTATCATTTTATCCTCTTCTACTTTTATTCCGCAGGGTAAATACATTGAGCTTGATGTGTATGATGAAAGTTGTTACTAAAATAGTTCAGCAGCAGAATGTGGATTTTTGGTAGAATGTGATTTTTGTCAAACAACAGTTTTATGATTGTTCGTCGTATAGTCATAATAATACACCTTCCTCATCATAAACCCGCCTAAACCCTCCCCCCCCCCCCTTCCATTACATACGTACCAGCGGCACCTTCGTGCCTGCGGCACCGAGGATTTATCGTGGATTTGTTACTGAAAATAGCATTTTTGTTTAAATATTGGTCCCGGGGGGGTGCAACGCCGCGTTGAGGCCAACGGCAAGGACCGGCATGAAAAAAGTCAATATACTGGTGCCACCGGTACAAATGGGGCACCGCGGGTAGTCGGCGGTTGCAAAAAGCCACGCCACGGCAATTTTTCCTGACACTTCTCCTAAAAGGTCGCAGGGTGCCGTCAAAGCCCGTGTTGTCCGGTAGGGGATTATTCCCTTTGATCTCGCCGCCACCGCCAGGCTTCAGCGGCGGCTTTAATGTACCGTTGGCGGGCTTCGGTGGCGGCGGCTCTAATGTACTGTTGGCGACATCGCCACGGCATGACCCCCGCACTTGTTTAAATTTATTTTAATTATATTTTAAAACAAAGAAAACAAACAGCTGTGCCGACGGTATACCTCCGCGGTACACGTGCCGCCGGCACGTATGTAATGGGGGGGGGGGGTACCAATGCAATTGCAGTACCCCTAGTAAAACACTTTTAAGGCCAAAATACAACATTCCGTATATGTTGGTGCGCGTTTTGAAGAATATAGAATGCAAAAACTATACAGTTAAAGAGCTACTCAGTGAACTTCACGCCCGTACTGACCGTAGTTGGGGGACCACTTCTGGCCAGTAGTGAGCAGCAGGAAGGTGCACTCGGGGCCGAGCATCTGGAAGCACTCGTCGTCGTCGATGATGGTGCCGTCAAACTCGAGTACGGCGTAAACCGCTCCTCCTTTGTCATGCAGACCAAGCTTGTGGGAGCCTGCAGAATGTTAAAGCCCACTGCTACAATTATTGGGAAAGAGTAAGAGAAAATTAGACACAATATTGTCAAAATGGAGGGTCGGGACTGGTGGTCCAAGTAAGACACATCCACAATGGCAGATCCATATTTTTAGAAAAAGGGGGCGCACTTCAAGGGTTTCATGGGTTTCGTATGCGCTATCGATGGCGGACGTGTAAAAAAACCCATGCAAATGAAGTATTTTGGTTGGAACGGGGGGCGCCCCCCTCCCCCTTGCGCCCCTCCCCCTGGATCTGCTTATGCATCCGCTTGAAGCAATCACCCACCCCTCAAAAAAATTGCTTTTAAAACCCATCCAGAGTTATTTTATTATCACCACACTCACTCACCCTTGTCTATGAGTTCCTCCAGACTGCTGGCCACCACGCAGCGCCGTCTCATCACGTCCCGCTTGTTATTCCATACTTTACACAACTTCCTGTTGGAAGCCATGGCAACGATGAACTATTCTGTGTCAAATAAAGTGTTGTCCTAATTAAGATGTGTATGGACCATATATATGCACATGGATTATCACTTGCATAACTCTCGAAGTGATTGACTGGAAATACAACTCAACTAACACACCAAGACGTATATGTAACTGTGCTTATTGACAGTCAAAATTCATAGTTTGTCGTACTCTATCAACTTTACATCTACACCAGGTCATTGACATCCTTGTCATACTATATATCTTTCTCAACTCCCTGGGGAGCATACATCACATCGCTACCGTAGCGCAGACGTGCTTATCACGCATAGTATCTTTCACTCAACTGACCTGTACCTATTTAACGTGTAGGTACCACGGAGCAGTGTGTAGCTTGTTAGAGGTAGGTTTGCCCACACCCACCACCAGACCCGATTGGGAATCAAACACACGACCTTCTGATCACGAGTCGAACTCCCTATCCACTCGGCCACGGAAGCACACAACACATTTCAGTATATTTTCCTCCAAATATTAATCTATATCATGCCATTGTGATCTGCAATTGGTTAGATAATGTCATAATTCAAATCATCATCCAGCACAACCATGTAAACGGCAAAACGTTCTTCAAAATATGATGAATGAAGACAAAATATAACCTTTTTTATTTCAAACTACTCGGGTGTGGCCATTTTAGAAATCGTTCTTTTACCCTCTATGTCACCATGTTACGATTTAAATTTTATAAATACATAGGCATGTTGAAAAAATGGGGGTGGCTAGACTAACATTTAAGCAAGCCAGTCAGCACGCTGTATAGATCTAATGTCCCGCGATCCCTGCATGGCATAATGATATAATGCCAGCGCATTCAGCAATTGATCACCACAATTTATCAACTGGTGTTTTGTACGAAAAGTATTTTCCATCCAAGCAAAGATCATACTAGGTGGTTAGGTACTGTGTGTGCGTGCGTGTGTGCGTGCGTGCGTGTGTCCATTTTCTATTCCATAAAAAAGCTAAATTTTGTGAAGTACAATATTTATTTTAAATATCTCGTGACATAATGCACGAGCTCAAAAATCATTTCATATTCATTGCATTTGTAACGTGTTACACTAATTTCACGTCTATATCCATGTAGCGGAATGCCGAATATATAAGAACCCGGATGCCTGATGTAATGATATACTTGTTGTTCAAATTAATAGTAAGTCTACTTAAAACATTTTAACCAGATTGCAACACACATTGTGCACCAGCCCTACCTATCTGTCGACTTGGTCAACTGTCCGAAAATCCTTTTATAACAATGTATTTACTAACTAACGTCGAATAAGTTCTGTTCATAATCCATCCGATTATCTGACGCCACCATGATACCTGTTAGGTGGTCACATTTATTCCGCTTATCAACATGTCATTTTAGATTGGTATGTTGTTTTCGTCAAAACACAGGTTTTTTATATACATTTTAGATCTACAAGCTGTTAGGTGCACAGATTATGCAGTTTTTAAAATTACATTACATACATATTGGAAAACAGGTACCAGACTACCAATATCAGTGTTTGTGGACATAACTACCAGTATGATAGTATATTGATGGAAAAACTTAACACTTTTTATCCACAAATTAAATATCTTTTCTTATCTTTCAAACGAGGTGTTTAGAAGTGTACAAAGAATGATGCTGGTGCCTCTGCACTTGTGCATTTGATGAGATATTCCTCAAAGAATTAGGAGCATTTTAGGCATCGACCATTTGATCTCGGGGGGCAGCTATTTTCACCATAGCTTCAATTATTTTTTTTTCGTGAAATTTGACATCTAATTATTTTTTTCTTAGATTACTAAACCTGATTTTTTAAGCTGTATAAAGCTGTTTAAAGGCATATTTGACAATCATTTATTTTTTTTCTAGCCAAATGAAACATTATTTTTTCACCAATTTTCAGCCTTGCGTTATTTTTTTCAATATTTTTGCTGCCCCCACCCCCACCTCCCCCTGAGATCAAATGGTCGATGCCTTAATCAGATGGACAGATTAGAAATACCAGCTTTGTGCAAAATACATTTATCGTTCACGATATGTCTATTGAAATATAACAATTCTTGTAAAAAAAAAAACTTTCATTGGTAGTATCCTAGAGTTTAGAGGTTGTGTCTTAATACTCCTAGTTTTTATTTCATTGCTCTGTCTGCAGTAATCATTTTAGCATTTTCTTTATGAGGTTTTTTTATGATCTAAATGGTTGACTATATTATCTAATTTGTACAACAGATATACATATATTTTGTTTTTCATGATCAGTAAGGTCTGAGCAGTAAGGCAGTACCCTAGAATGATAGTGACCTCTGTCTGGGCATACATTGCTGCTATCAGTTCACAGTATTTCTGAACAAGCAATATGTTATCATTGCCCTCAACGGTGTTCATGTTTGCTATTGGCTACAGTGTTCGACAATATACAGTGTGTGTGATGCTTGTTTCTGTGCTTATTGTACATATGGGTTGGTGGTAGACTACAGGCCACAAAGCTGTAGGCTTGGGTTGTAGTGTGGGTGTTTGACAAACCCATCCCTAATTGATTGCACTTATCCTAGTGACATCTGTAGGTCAAATAGGCACATATAAGACTGTGAGTGCTAATGTAAGTTTTTTAAAGAGCACTATTTGCAATGACCATTTTAAAATACCACGGTGGGTTGAAAGAAAAAAAAATAGTATGGCAAGGATAAGGTTCTGATTAAAACAATTGAAAGTCGGCATTATTAAGGTGTAAATTATAAGGTTGTTCTTAATCAAAGTGAATATGTTCGTCAAGAATTATCATGTAAATATGTTATTGTGTCAGTGTTATGCTGATGGCTAGACCTAAGGACTAATGGGTTAAAATATTTCTTGGCCGCAAAAGTTCTTCGCCGTGTAAAGATTATATTTTCAAAGTGTATATCTATGCATTGATTCTGAAAAAGTATAACGATAAAGACCAGCATTTATTTTTAATAAATTTATTTGGTGACTACATAACGTTGATACAACACAGATTCAATCCCAAATACACAACGCCTTCCCCACTCCATGGAGATGTACCATCATGATCCAAGTTTCCAAGTTTCTAACACTACTCAGTAATAATAATAAGTTACAAAATCAGCCCATGGAACAAAAGTAGTGGAAAACCTAAATTGTGTTTGGTACAACTCCCAAATAATGATAAAATGTGGGAGGCAGAAGCCCTGAGGTCGCTGTGGAAGTTCATGATGATGGCGTCATTTCTGGAGTGGTTCGGGCATGCGCACTTGGAAAATTGAACTTGCTGCAGTACTTCATGTTTTTAATCCCCTGAATACTGTTTAACGGATTCTGCTAGCGACCTTGTTGAAGCAGGACCTCCAGGCATCCTCGTCAAAGCAGTTGCCGATGGTGGCACTGGCTGCCTTGATGACAGACTCGCCCATGATCTGTAAAATAGAAGTAAATCAATTAGTGGTTTAAAATCTATATGCTGTTTTATGTGAAACCAGCAATATGAACGGTGGGCTCTGTCTTTTCGGCTATCATATTTTTGTTCTTTGCTTTCCCTTTTTAAAGTTTTTTTCCATTATAACTAGGTGGAATGAAGTCGAATGGAAGCAAAACTTACGTGCAATATTTATACTGCAACAGTAATAAATACCTTCACATCAATAGGTTAAAAATAACACTTCTGCATCGCAAAAAGGTTTATAATGCCCCTAACACAAATGGTAATGATCAAGTCTCTAGAACATGGCTTGCCTCTCATTCAAAAGCCATAAATTTCTATTACAAAAGGCAAAAGATGTGCTTACACTGAAGTATCCTCCCTTGAGTCCACGCTGGTCATGCTGGCTCTTCAGGTGCTCCAGGGCGCTGCTGAAGACGGCATCGTCGTCCAGGAGGGAGAAGCACATGTCGATGCCGCACAGCACACGCAGGGAGTGGGCCTGGGAGGAATGGAGGCTTGTAAATAGACTTGCTCTACACGCACTACTAAAGCAGATAGTGCACCTGGACGCACATGGTATGGAACAGATGATGGTAAATGACACCAGGTTTGGCTTCAGCAAACGGAACTGTTAGCTGTTGCTAATGTGGCTATCATGTTGGTCAACACAAAATCTATTATGTTCCAAACTAGCGGGACATGAAACACCAGAGCATAACAACCGTGACAGAAAGTAAAGAGCAATTGCATTTGGGTTGAAAAAGATGAATGATTGTAATACAAATATACAAAAGTTCTTTCAGCACGACTTCAAATCCAAGATGGCCACCGAGTCTGGTCACCCGAGCATAACACGTGCATTTGTTTCTGGTGCTTTAATGCGTTCTCACCTGGAAGTCTGGGGAGAGCACGTTGTCTCCATTGACACGGTCGAAGAGGGCACGGGATTCGGGGGCCTGGGCAAAGAATCTGCAAGCACAAAAAAATGAACATCAGATGTAGTCATTTGTGTAAACATGATCAAGCACGTCACCTTGAAGTTGATGGATTAATTAAGGAATTTATTGACATTGCATTAACAGGAATACAGGTTTGAATGAGTTCATGGTCAGTTGGTTTTCGAGTCTATAATAGAGAAGCGCATGCATACATTAAAATGGCAATAAGGCTTTGCCATGCTCCTATTGCTTTTTATTATAAAACAACTGGGAGTGTTTGGTAGGTTCCAGACTGCGTGTGTCAGGTCTTGACCTGACATGCGTAGTCAGCATTTTTGAAAATGTCTGCAGAAGCAGAAACTGCCAAATGGTTAGTTATTTTTATGTGTTGTGAAAGATAAGATTAAAAGGGCTATAGAAATGAAGAAGACGTCGCTGACTTACGCTCTCCACACGGCCTGGCCAAAGTTCTCGCGGCTGTTGGACTCGCCGAACGCCTGAGCCCACTGCGACTTGACCTTGATCTGCTGCAGCGTGCTGCACGCACTGACGGCCGCCAGCGCGGCACAGAACACGACGAGCTTGGCGAGCATGATGATTATGACCTAGAGGAGAGAGAGAGTGGAGGTTACAATATCTTTTTTTTTTCGGGTATTTGGTTATGCAGTGTGTTGTGTAAGTCGCAGATGTCGTTTGCACACTATATACAACGCTTTTGAATATGAGTCACTTTTGTAAATGGACTACGGCCCCAGAAAGCATTCAGAAGCTAGTTCCATGAACTTGGTGAATATATAATGACCGCTAAGTATCCATATGGTGTGGATCCCGTAGTACTAAGGAAACGCACACTTGTTCAATCCATTACAATATCTTTCTTCTCTTTCTTTTTTCAACTAGGCCTAATATCAGGAATTCAGTTATGTGGTTTTATCGACAAACACTTGCTCTCCAATAATATAACGTATCCTTTTAGTATGCCTATTAGAAATATAACTGCCCTTTTAATATTTTTGTTAAGTGCGCAGTTTGTCAAGTCACTTGTGTCCAGGAACGATTGTAGCTAAGCGGTATGGACCATAAAACGCTTATTTAAACTACGCTAGCATATGGTATCTTTGAGGTTTAGTTTAAAATAACACACAGTGCCTTTCATAAAAAAAACACCCTCTGCAACATACTTTGAAGAAAAATGGGAAAGAATGGGGATCGATTTGTTAGAATGCAAAGTGGTACGTACCTCAGGGCTTGATCGGTGAAGCACTAGAGCTCTATCGATAAAAGCCAGTGCGCCGGCCCGGTCCTTTATATATGACCACCATGGATGCCGCGTACAATGCCAGACGACAGTCCGACCTTTGGCAGACGGAGACGGGCAACCTTTGCGCTTTGGGTCTCGGCTGGCGCAGTTGTTGTTGCTTTAGAATCTCAATATGTGTGAGTTATGTGTTTGTTTGGTGTTTGATTTTAAATTGGGGAACTATGTGGATTGTGAAGGCTGCGGCAGTTTGTTTGAAAGGGAATGGCGTAACGTGAACTATTGGTGATCTACTCACGCGGGAAGTTAAGGTGGCGACAGAACCTTTATGCATCTGCCACTGTTTGTGGACTTCTTATTTTGTATATTCTAAGCACAATTGACTCGATTAAGATGTAACGTCTTCGTTGTTGTTTCACTTCTTACACCCCTCACCTTTCTATTTCTGCCTGTTCCCAAACCATATTGTTATGTGTAAAACATTTGACTTCAAAGTATAATTTCTGCCCAATATTTTTGTGGTTAGTTTTGATTTGTTGTTGCATTTTACTGCATATCTTAAACACACTTCAATACTTATCTGAGACATGCTCAATGCTTCTCATAAGTGATATACATGTATATATGAATGTGATAGAACATGTAGAAAAAGATCCATGCCCGTCAAAAAGGAATTCACTTTACAATAATTACCCTACAGTCATTTGATATACTCATTTTATGTGAATACAGTGTAACTTGTCTTTGTGACAACTTTAAAAGAAGCCACATATTCACATAAACCCAGCCGCAGTTTATGGAAACACATAATTTATGATTCTATCATTCTGGTCTCACAAACATGGGGTTAAGCTTAGTCATTAATGTGCCAGCTTAGTTCATTTAGCTTTATTAACTGTCACTCATTAACGTGAAATCATAGTATATACTAGAGTATAAATCCAGCCTAACACGTATGCCCTGGCTCCCATTGCATTTTCAATGTTAGGTACCCTATTCTTTTTCTATATGAATGATATTAGTCTTCGTAAAGTAGATATAGTATATATAACCCTCCATCTAACAATGGTGGGGTCCATAATTGGAGTGGGGAGTACAAATGTAATAATGACAACATGACTTTATTTCAGACATAGTCCATACATAAGAACAAAAAAAAAAAAAAAAAAAAAATGATTCCCCGACCCCCTATCACAGCCAATAGACTTTTTGTGACTCCGACTTATTTCAACGATTTCTGTGACAACCCCAGCGGAGATTCGGCGACCCCCACCCCAATTCCCCTTTTATGTGGATGAATACAATTTTTTTTCTTTTTTCCGTGATTTTTTTGTCCAATGGCATTTCCCTCATGAAATGCCTCACCACATTCGATATTCAGATTTGAACGTTCTATCCATGTATCATTGGCCATTCAATATTATATGT
>CM032669.1:13917717-13948645 GCA_019095985.1 Streblospio benedicti
CACCTTCTTATGACAGTATGGATTCTCCCATAAACCTCAATACCGTTGATTTGGTTGCTTGGTGAAGACAACCTCATTGCCAATATGCTTTTAAAAGTTTTGTCCATTGGACGAAAACCACGGGCCCGGCGGCCCGAGTGGAGTCTTTTTGAACACCATAATTAATAACACTGATTATTGCTTGCTTCATCAGCGTCTTTCTTCAATTGAATGACTCTCCAATTATATCGAGAGCAGAATTACTCATGTCAATTGGATGGGCACTTTTTTCCACCCTCAGTAAAATATCAGCCGACTCCATTGTTGATTGAAATATGTTGCTTTCACTTTCACTTGCAAGGCAATGCAAGTTGAATTTCAGTACGTTCAACAATGATAGGTGAGGATTATTTGCTACCGCAAGCATTGTGGCAAGGACTATTTGCATAAAGATTCTTCTGATGCGTAAGAGTAATGTTTTATCTTTCTAATAATTGTGTCCATAATTGCGTACCTCATGATAGACTATGTATGAAACTAGAAAATATTGGGGTGAAGGGTAAAGTCCTTGCTTGGCTGAGAGACTTCCTGTATAACATGCGGCAAAAAGTAGTGGTAAATGGGGATGAATCAGATTGGGAGGAAGTAGTGTCTGGTGTGCCTCAGGGCAGTGTCATCGGGCCAACCCTGCTCATAATCTTCATTGATGATATGCCAGAGTCTGTGACTAGTTTTATCAACATGTTTGCTGACGATGCAAAAGTTTATGAAGAGGTTTGTGATGATGTACAACATGAATCTTCACAACACGACCTGGAAAGCTTACAGGAATGAGCTCAGAAGTGGTAAATGACTTTTAATGCTCAGAAATGCAAAGTCATGCACCTCGGGAGGAAGAACAAGCAGTATGAGTATCACATGGGCGATATCAAATTAGAGAGTACAAGTTGTGAAAAGGATCTAGGAGTGTAGGTGGATGAAGACCTTAAATTTACAAACCATATAAACTAGCAAGCAATAAAAGCAAATAGGATTCTGGGTCTAATCCGTCGCTCTTTCACAAACTTAGATATCCACTCTTTCAAGTTGCTGTACAAGGCTCTGGTCAGGACCCACCTGGAATACCACCATTCAGTATGTTACCCACTGTTGGAGAAGGACGTCGAGCTACTGGAAGATGTGCAACGGAGGGCTACAAAGATGGTACTATTCCTAAAGGAGATGGACTACCCGGAAAGATTACATGTATTAGATCCACCAACGCTGTCGTATTGATGTCAGAGAGGTGACACATGGTTGAGGTGTATAAGTACACACATGAATTGTACAATATAAATCCACACCCCTTTCAACTTGATAAAAATGTCAACACACGTGGTCATGGTTTTACATTACAGAAAGTAAGATGTTCCAAGGATAGCAAGCTTAGATTTCACGATGCGTGTGGTCAACAATTGGAACAGCCTCCCAGAGGAAGTGGTAGATGCAAATAATAAATTTGTATTTGACTTTTCCAAGGTAACACAATAAGTATATATCAATCTTTTAATGTTAAAATTATATTTTCACTTTCTAATCTTTTTCCCTTAATGCATTTCGAATTTTCTTTAAAAATAGAATATGATATCACAGAGAAAATAAAATAATATACAATTATTTTATCAGTTAATTCGTAGTGTATAAGGCCACATAAAATTAATTTCCAATTAATATTACAATCAATGATTTTTGAAATATTTTGTCATATTATATTACCTTGGAAAAGTTAATTACAAATTTATTATTTATATGAATAGATTATTATGTCATTTTGATGAAGTATAGTAGTAATGACTGTCATATTGTGGGAGAATATTTTGTCATTTTGTGGAAGTCGTTAATATTTATACTGTACTTGTATTTATGTTCGTATATATATATTATTATTATTACTATTTAATTACGAAAGTTACAAGACATTGAACCCTTCATATGTATACATTATCATGTAAATAAATCTGAATATTAAAAAAATATTAAAAAATTTCAAAAAAGTGGTAGATGCGCAAACCCTGAGCACGTTTAAGAACAGACTTGACAAAGTCATGGGGTCAATTCCAATGGAATTGCGGAATTCAAATTCAAATTCAAATTCCAGAATTGGAATTGGAATTGGAATTGAACGTATGGAAAAAAAAACAGAATTGGAATTGGAATTGAGCCTAATTCCGTAATTCCGCTTCAATTCCATTCCAATTCCAATTCAATTCCATTTGAATTATTCTTTAATCCATTGTCATTTTTTAAGGTTTAGTAGTCATTTTTTACATTTTAAAAATGAAAGCACAGGGCTGCTAAAACCTGTCTTGAGCTACATCTTTCATAGTAAGAAATGTACTTGCTATAAAGATGAGAGTCAATATTGTACAGCATGGCCTAGTTTCATACATACATTGGGATCAGTATATATATGTGTGTGTAACTGTAAAACCCTTTGTAATTTTCATGAAAGTGTAAACATGTACATGTAGCTTATATAAAATTCTAATATTTAAAAGCTTTCACAAAATGCAAAACATACATGTAGTAAATGAAAATTTGTGATTGCAAGTTTCCTTGTACCAGTTCCCTGACTTCTCTAAAAGTCATGTTTGCTTTCTACTAAGCTTTAACTGAGAACAAGGGGACAGTGAACAACCATTGTCTGCTACCAACTATCACTAGAAGTGTCAGTGTTTGTTTTCTTGGTGAGATAATTCATTCCTTTAAGTAGTATCAAAGAGAACAGTTAGTTGGCATGGTTGTTGGCTATTAAAGTTTCTCCATTCAAAATTATCATGGGATGGTGTGACATATTCTTACACAAAGAGTTATATTTTCTCAACAAAGGGGTCATTGTTGTTCACCATTTAATGGTATTGCTTCAGATATAAACTTCAAAGAGAAGTATTTGTAGGAAAAGTTTAATGGGGATGGTTTTCAGAATTAATGTTAATCTATCAAGGTGGTGGAAAGAGTTTCAAAAATATGCATGAGATGGACAAAGGCTCAGTGATGTATATAAGGTAAGCAGAGCTGATTTGAAAGTCATTCAAATTTGTGAATACCACTCAGTACACTGGATTAGTTTTGCTTAATGTTATAAACATTCTGATTTCAAAATGTCTGGTCTTATGAGCCATTTTTCTGAACCTGTGAATTCTAATGACTATGGTGGAAACTGCTGTGCTAAATGTAAACACTGTGGAGCTAATGTCTCCAGCTCCAAGAAGGCTACCTCTAATTTTAGACGGTCAGTATTAATAATTATGGACTGATAGTATGGATAAGTGTTTACTAAAACGGAATTGGAATTGGAATTGAAGTCAGAGGAATTGGAATTGGAATTGGAATTGAAATCAGGGGAATTGGAATTGGAATTGGACTTTGCGGGAAAAACAGAATTGGAATTGGAATTGGAATTGCCAGAATGGAATTGACCCCATGTCTGTTGACAACCCGTGGGCAGACAAAGAGTTTGTACTGCAGTCAACATCATGTGGTTGAGGAGAGGGTTTAAATGATACTCTGTATCTGTATCTGTATAAGTGACTCGCTGCTTGAGGTCCTGAACAGGCGCGATGGCAGCGGGGAAGTGCACTCTACTGCTGCATGCGTGGACAGTCGATTGCAGCCTTGAACTGCTTGACAGTCTCAGACTGGATTATCTCCTCCGGGAGAGAGTTCCAGTCAATAACTGTTCGCACAAAGAATGAGTTCTTATACTGAGGCATGTGAGCATTTGGGGGCACGAACGGTTTGCTATTGAGGCGTACGGAACGCTCAACAATGCTTGAACAGCTGCATTCACTAAATGATTTAGCCTTTATACGTCGACGTCCAGACTTGGCTGGAAACAGGAAATTAGGAGCTGGGATAGCCGACACCAACCCTTCCACGACCTTGTACATAAATGTGAGTCTTAGGTTCTTCCTGCTATCCTCTAGAGGTTTGAGTTCAAGACGGTTTAGCGTATCCGTGACACATCCCGGGGTTTTAGTGGTGTAGTCATTCACCATGAATCTGGCTGCACACCGTTGGACACGTTCAAGGCGATCAATGTTCCCTCTAGTGTAGGGGTCCCAAACAACTGATCCCTATTCAAGAATAGAACATAGTACTCAAAGTACTCAATAGTAATCAAAAGTACTATTGATGGTCATCAAAGTACACAAGTCTGAAAATGGTCCAAGATTTTGAATAAGGATGCCTCTGTGCAGTACAAGTAAATAACTTATATAGTGGACAAACTGTTAAATCTATGTGCAATTGTTAGACATCCATAGAAATGGATGTAGAAACAGTCATGACATTAAGTAATGACCGGCTTCAAGATATTAATCCTATTACAGCCGAATTATATCATATCAAAACTTTTCTTTGAATTCACCACTGCAGTACTATACTTATGATATTGTCATATGTGTATATATGTTCATGACTATTGTAGTAACAACTGCACATCCGCGTAGGGATGGTCAAAAGTGATCCACACCTAAAAACACTGGGCTGAGAGAAGTAATTCGTTATGCTCAACAACCTGCAGCCCCACATATGACATTATCATTTGTTGTACTGTATCTACTTGTAACATAATGAACAGTTCCGAAGCTATTAGCCTGAGTATGATTAATAATTATATCACTTTTCTCATACTCGTTCGCTTCGCTCACTCATACTGTTATCAACACCACTCAGTGAGATATTCCCTGATACCTTTACCCCACTCACTGGTATAATAACCTATTAAGATGCAATCAAGTAAAACAAACACTTCTTTGTGTTGCAGCTGAACGCAACCCCCATGCATAGTCTTTTCTATTTGTAGTTCCTAGTTGTAAATCACACAATCGTCTGCAAAAAGTCTCACCTGGTAATAAGATATATAACAAATGCCCTGCTAATGCGTCTTAACGCAGCAGTGGATAACAGAAAACACAATCAAACGCATCAAACTGAACTGGTTCGACGCCCATTCAATTTCAGCACATCAGCTTTAAAGTACCGTGTGCTCCAGTGCCAATTTTTTTACTTTACGCGACAGTTCTCTGTCGAAGAGTGTGAAAAAATGTAAATAGCTATGGCTTCCGTCGAAGAAGGCACTTTTAAAATTTTAACTAATAAAGTCATGTTTGTCAATAAAGTGCGTAAACATAAACTAATAATATATTATACTGTAATTTGCGATTATAGTGCAATAGCGTGTTAATTATTTGCTATCTTTTTATCATACAAAGTGAATGAATGTACAAATTTATCGACATACAGGTCTCGGATATGAACTTTAATGTTCTTTTAGATCTCTTAGTAAATTCCTAAATATATGAAATGTGAATTTTAAAAGCTGGTATGTTATCTAGATTGGTGGGGAAAGGGATTCATTTTAAAGGTTGTATTTTAATAATCTCTTTGGGAACCGTCATTCACTATGCAGAGCTCTATACATTAACTGTTAAATTCACTTGCCCCATCTGGCAAGTAACTTTTTTCTTACCTTCCCCCATATACTCATTCAACTTACCCCCATTTTTGTACCAGATAATAAGGTAACCAAGCATATGCAAGGAGATTCGTGTTTCTGCCAGTGTGGATAACAATGTAGCCAAATACGGCTTACCCTATCGTGTATCAGGCTAGGACTTTGTAAAATGACTAGCCCAGACAGCCTAGTTTCAACACCAATAAGTGATTTTTGACAACTACTTCTTGGATGTTGGGGCCTCTCTTCCAGATATTCCTGAATGGGCCACTATATGGTCCTTACTTTCATTCAGAATCATCCTAGGACGACTAATAATAATTTGAGAATTTGCCTTGAAAATTGAAATGTCTTTATTTCGTTTACAGTTGTCCATGTTATACAAAGCCACTTCTGATGATGAAGTACCAACACCAGGCTATATGTATCAAGAAATATGCAGTATCCTTTTTCATTGCCAAAAATAAAACAGTCTCATACTGAGGTAAAAAATTAAGGCTTGACTAATTGAATTTGATCGATTGATTAAAGACATTTAGGATATACAGTCGGACCCGTTTTACTCGAGCTCGCATAAGTCGATCACCCGCCTAATTAGAACACATTTTAATTTCCCTTTAAACTTACTATTGATTGCTACTAAAAATAACCCGCTTATTTCGACCCTTTTAACTCGAGAAACCCGTGTTATTCGAGCCAAATCTCACTTCCCTTGGAGGCATTAACCCACTTATCTCGACCAAATGAGAATTTAGCGTCGAAATATTCGTAGTTTACACGCAACAAACCGGCGCACATGCCGACCAAACAATAGATCAAAGAACGGGTGGTCAACTTCTCTGATTAATTCTTTGATACTTACTAGTGGTCAACAGCTTTGTTAGTACTTGCGTAATAATGACCAGTCAAGACAAAGGCGTAGTAAACCTCTAACCGCAGTGCTAACACCGAAGTGCTATTTAAACCATGTTTGTTGACAGAGCCTTCATCAGAGGCGGGAGGGAGAAACAGCTAGCGGTTAAGAGCTTTGAATTAGTACTTGCGTAACAATGACCAGTCAAGACAAAGGGCTTTGTACAAGTGTACTATTAACCAATGAAACCGTAGTAGAAAGCATGTTTCTTTGTGTATGCAGCCATGTTTGTTTAAGGACAAGGTCAGAAGGTCGGAATACTGGTATAAAAACCCAGAACAGCCACTGTCTAACATCACATGTAGTACGAGTACCATATAATAACGACGACAACACATATTTCTTGCATTATCGCTCATTGGGTTGTTGAAGACATGTTTCTGATAACTCGTGGTTCTGATAACTCGAGGTCATCAATCTACTCCCTTCAAATTCGACTTAACCGGGTCCGACTGTAAAAGAGACTGAAAAAAAATTTAAATCACAACATGAGAGTACCAATGTTGGTTACTTAATTCAATAATGAATTGACATGTATAATATTATATTTAGATGAGGAATTATTGTGATTTTATATATAAAACTACCTGGCCCGTCTCCTACCGAGTCCAGTTTGTGTTTAATGGAAATGAAAATGTGGGGGAAAAAACTGTCTAGCTTCAATTAGATCTGCCAAACATCACTTCGCCCGTCAGCATGGATTTGTGTCAGAATAAAAAACAACAATGGGGGCCACGCCCACTCCATGGCGTT
Source organism: Streblospio benedicti (assembly GCA_019095985.1). Classification (NCBI taxonomy): domain Eukaryota; kingdom Metazoa; phylum Annelida; class Polychaeta; order Spionida; family Spionidae; genus Streblospio; species Streblospio benedicti. The sequence continues at coordinate 13,924,860 of CM032669.1, forward strand.
TGCGTATTAATATATAGATATGTAAGTTAATTGAAATGTTTTTCTAGATAATTATAAGCGAAGTCCATTGAAAGGACATAATAACATAAATAGTCAAAAATGTTTTGTTTAGAGTTGGTTTGAATAATAAATATTCATTTTATGTATTTCACTGTATTGATAAATTATATTCTTTGACATTACATTTTGAAATTTCACTTGAATCTGGAAGCCACTGTCAAGATCTTTTAGGTGTACTTGTCGACAGATTGAACCACAATTCTTGCCATGTAAAATTGAAGGTAAAAAGACATAGTTTACTATAATATTCAATAAATAATCATATCAAGCATTATCTAATAGAGTCCTAAACTTATCAAGTTTACAATTTTTACTCTAACTCAGTACTATAGTTACCAAGTGTGCTTCTTGAAACATGAACATCATTGGTGTTTTATTCAGGTATTGCGTATAATGAAAAATGTTGTTGAAAAAGGACACCCAGATTTCAAACAGGGTCTAAGACTCCGAACGAATGGAATTCAAACAGCTACAAGTGAGTACAGATAAACATACTTGCAACTATTATTGACAATAATGGAATGATTGTAGTCCCATTTTCTCCAGTGATATATACTGATATACATCCTGCCACATGATTCCCCTTTCACCCGTTTTAATAAGTGTGTTATGTTAATTTCTTGGCTATTCTATTTTATAACAGATCTGTGCACATGTCTCAGAAATACACAAATTTAGCACTTTTATTTGTTACTGGATGTATCAATGTACATCAGTAATTACAATTTGCATAATTGAATTTGAATGCATTTCAGAGCATAGTGGTCCCCCAGACCCTCTTCATGGTATGACACCTTATCTCCTAGTCCGAAAAGAAGCAGAGGTACGTTCAATAAGATTGTTAATTGGTGCATATTCCATTCACATATTCTATGTATTTTTTGATTAGCTGCATCATATTTGTGTTTTCTTTTACTTTAAGGCTTTACTTCAATTCCTTTATAAAGTTGATGATCACGATTCTGAAGAAAAACGCATCCAAAATCAACAAAAATTATTGGGTTTGATAATATTGATTCTGTACACAATATTTTTAATATTTTCCATGGCTTTATTTTCTTACAAATTTATTGTCTGGTATTTTAAATATATTCTAACAAAAAAAAAATCATAAAGTTTTTAGTATTATATTTCATTGTAACAGTTTTTATTGATACACAGTAGTATTCGTAATTTAGCATTTTATTATCAAGTATGGCTGGTGGTATAATCACATATCAAACCTGTGACCTGGATAGCACTATGCTATGATACTTAAATTTTTTCACTAGCCAGTTTGGTGCCATAGGCATGGGTTCAAGTCCTACCTAAGACTGAGATATAGTCCTCGCCTGACTTGGTGTTCTATGTCAATTACATGTACTATCTAAAGAGATATGATTGTTAATAAATCACACAGGCATCAGCATTAAAAAGTGACTACCAACACAATATATCAATGGCAGACATCAGCCTATCAGTTTGTGTGTAAAATAAAGATTTTTTTTAATTGTTTTATACATTAGCTGATATGATCACATGTCTGCTAGGGGTAAATCTTGTGATAAACCACCTTTTTTAATGCTGGAACATGTGTTTTTTTAATGTTGTTGAACGTTTTAATACATTTTAGGGTCTATAAGTAGCATGGGTATTGGTAGCACAGATCAGAGAGGGAAGCTGACAGGCTTTGGCAATACTGTTCCTAAGCAAAGTAATTTCTTTATTGAATTTTTATCAACCAATTCATTACTTACTTTATTCATTGTGTTTGTTGCTAAGTCAAATGTAATCCTTAATTCATTCAAATTATAGTTTAATACACTCGTAACGTTTCACCTGTCAGGCTGTTTCTTCAAAGCAGAATGGAAAGTTCTACTCCTGACCACCAGGTGGTTTTGTGGCAGAACTTTGGTCCAAATATGACCGAGACTATAAGCCCCCTCTTCCCTGTTGAAGTTGTTTGTTTTCCTGATCCAGATGGCTCCTTGATCCATATCACTCTGTTCTCTTCGCAATCCACCACTTTCATCGTGTACCAGCCAATGAAATGGACGTGCACTGCCACTTGATCGGTTATAGCAAATTTATTGGCTTCACTACTCAAACTTTTCCTGACTAATCGCAACAGAGTTTTCTTTTCCATAATGTCAGACTCTCTCCCGTGTTCTTTCCTGCTGACATCTAGTTGTCTGCCTGTCTCTCCTATGTAGCACCAGGTAAAGACATTCTGACTTTGAGGTACTTAAAGGTAGGATCTTGTCCTTATGATGCACCTGGCTCTTTCAAAGAGCAAAATGAGGTCTGACTGCTGAGGATATACTGGCTTTTTGAAGTATTTTTGAACTGCCTCTGTAGTACCCCTAGCTGGTAGTCAGCAATAGAATTTTCCATTCTAATCTTAAGAAACAACCTGACAGGTTAGTGAAACATAGAGGTTAAAATATGTTACTCTACTACTCACTATTCAACAAATACACTGACGTTGCGGCTTCCATCACGGAGCATTTGACCGAAGTGACAAATCTGGTGTGGTGACGTCACATTGGCGTGAATTTAATTTCCGCCAGGTGGAGTTCCTGGCAGAAAGCAGATGGAGGAGATTCGCGGTCAATGTGGCGTCACCACACCAGATTGGTCACTTTGGTCAAGGCTCTGTGATTGAAGCCGCAATGTCAGTGTTTGTTGAATAGTGATAAGTAGAGTAACTTTTTTTAATCTCTATGGATATTCCTACTACTAATAATAGTCTTTATAAAGATAGGTTTGTGAAACGTTCGATAGTTTGTGTTTCTACTAGATAAGTAAATATTAAACTACATTTTGAATATTACACTCTCAACCGAAAGAATCTATTTTATGAATCTTTATTTTATATTGGATTTCTTATTTTTCATTTTTATATTTAATCTAACTGAGTAGATCATAATACATTCCAGTTAACATCAATCATTGTTTTTTGTTTGTTTTTTCTAAATTGATAGAAACTCTCACTGAAAGCCTAATAAGCAATTTGAAAGATGCTGCAGAAAAAGTTTTTGATCCACAACTTCCGGAATTTGATCAACCAGCGAAGTATGATGCAAATCAAAAGTTTGGTTCTTATCAACCGATCACATTAGACACTGGTGTAACATCAGAAAGTTACGACAAAGACGACAGAACACAGTATGTTCCTAAACGACCAGGTCAATATTAAGCATTTATATGATCTTTTAAGTAAATTTTCTTACTGAGAGAAAAATTTCAAGTTTGATTTTATTGATAGACTTTATAGTAATATAACGTAACAATCTGTTTAACAAGACCTATGAATGCATAAAAAATCAAAATCTTGTGGGTAAATTTTCATGTTTTAATGTATTATTTTATCATTAATTGACATTTGAAAATATTTTTTCTCTTACATTTAAATGCATAGAAACAGGCTTTTTCTGTCACTTGCGCAAGATAGAGGTCATTCTCACTCAAGACAAAAGTTTGTTTTTGCAGTTGAGCGGCCTATAGGTCGTGCTCTGGGTGGGTGGGAGGATGAGACGGTCACCCTCGGGGGGAAGCCAGTGGTGGGACCGGGAGGAGACGCAACCAGGGTGGTCGAAGACCTCAGTGGACAGTATGTATTACTGATACGTTTACAACAATTGGTGTGGTCATGTGGATATATTGGCCGTTTGACCACAGTCATCATCAACATCCAGTACATTTGCAAATTGTCATTGTTACGATCATGGTGCAGAACTGCAGATGCAGAATGTTGCTATTGCATGATGAATGAACATTATAATCTGATCATGTTGATCACTGTGAGCTTTGTACATGCAATGAAACAATATTGGACTGTTTTGTAAATGTCACTTTCTCTTGGAGGTGAGTGCAAACTGCTGACAGCTGCAAAGCCTTACAGAGATTCTTATCATAGGGTGTTATTAACGATACGTATAGACTTTCTTTTTTTAGTTTTTGAGCTGTCTTTTAACAATCATAGTTTTGATTTTGGATAACATTATATGCTTGATTAATACATGTTTGAAGTATTGCCTACTTTGGAATCAAGTGGCAATTAGCATAGATTAAAATATTATGTTTTCTCTATTGAAAGTGAAAAATGTTTAGGTTTGAGATGCAGCCAGAAGACGGTCCTGAGAAGATGCTTGTAAAAGAATGGTTAGATGAAGACAGCACGCATCTGCCAGCAAGATCTCACATCACCAACTTTGCTATCAGGTTTTTCTTGTATTCTTTTATGCATTTATAAATACTTTATCTGGAACTGTAATCATTCAAAATCTTTCATTTACACTGAAGCTTATCTATAATCCCAGTGGACGCCTTTCTTACTTGGATGAGTTTTGTGCCCTGTTCCTTATGTGATGAATTTAAAACGTGAACCTCAGTTGCTCTGTTGGCTCATCCTGAATTTGTTGTCATAAGACATATTCCACTGTATTTTGGCATACATAAGAAATCTAATTAAAATATCAGTCACCACGTTAATACAATAATATCAATACAATTTGAAAATTTAACTTCCAGATGTAGCGCAGTCAACTGTGATCATATAGTGACAATTTTCGCAAGGGAGCTGCAACATTTAGAAGATGGAAAAATTATGGTAAGCTACAAATCCAATAAATTCAACCTGATTAATTCAAATTTGAAGGGCCTACATACAAATTCGTGTTTTACGAAATTACAAGTAATTAGAGTAAGTGAAGGGCTGATTGAACGCAAATGGTTCTTACTCAAGCCATTAAAATTAAACTTGTCAGAATTCGATATTAAGGGATACAACTGAATTGTTTAACAATTTCCATCATAGACATAACCTGTGATGTGAGTGTCTAGTCAAAATGTTACCCTTCACTGCAATAAATGTGTTCTGTAACGCCCATACTTAAATTACAATTCCTCAGCAGTTTCTGTGTTTTTGAAAGGAGACAAGAATAGTATGTAGTATATGTACTACAGAGTACCATGAACAATCTCCCGTAGTCAGATGTCATCTAGTTACAGTACTGATTGGGAATGAGGGACAGGGCATATTCTGTAAATTCTCCTTCCCCAAATTCTATTCACCTGTATTCTGTGTTTTAATTTTTCTACGGTAAATTCTGCTTCCACAGCATGGATCCAGTGACAAATTCGGAAAAATACCTAGTCTACCTTTAAAATTCGCCTTCTTCAGTTCCACTTCGCAAAATTCTCTTTGTATCATTAGTTTCAAAGAATAGATTTGGATAAATCGCAAAATTTAAAATTGAGCGTAATACAAATTCATTTCATTTTTATTTTTATTTTACTATACCACCCCATGGCAGTATAGATGGGGAAGTTTATTACCCTTTGTGTGGCATAATGCTATATATGTTATAGTGCAGCATATAAACTTGAAACAGTAATTTTAAATGACACATAACCAAAATACAATCACAAAACAGTTGTGTGATGCCAGCTCGAGGCCTAAAACAAATTTTGTGAAGAACATGAAAACATTCGTGAATTTACAGAATCGACTACGAACGACGTCAAAGGTCATCCTCAAAATTCACATAATTCTTTCTTTTTATCAGAATTTGCATAATATAAGTTCATGACAGCATGTAGATTCCAATTATTTTCAGAATTTACGCACATTTCGAGAATTATGCGAATTTTTAGAAGTTCAGACTTCTTTTCATTCGTGTAATTTGTGAATTTCTTGTATTATCGCCAATGTCCAGTAAGGTGACTCACATGAGAATTCACCATTCGCCTTTTATGAATTTGTTCGCTTTGATTCACTCACTTGTTTAGAATTCGAAATATTCGGCTAAATTTGCTGTCCTTTATTGTTAATCAATACTGTAGTCACATTTTGTTTGAAAGGAGTTTGCCAGATAACACTCCAAAATTAGTCTTAATATATATGATTGGGAATTAGGGACAGGAAATATTCTGTAAATTCTTCTTCCTAAAATTCTATTCACCTGTATTCGGTGTTTGCATTTTTCTATGGTAAATTCTGCTCCCACACCATGGATCCAGTGACAAATTCGGAAAAATACGTAGTCTACCTTGGAAATTCGCCTTTTTCAATTCACTTCTCAAAATTCGCAAAATTCCCTATGTATCATTCGTTTCAATGAATATTCCCAAATAACACGATCACTGAGTCCCAATTTTTGTAGTTGATGGGCTATGCTTGTAACTGATCCATTACGACCTTCAAAGGACTCCTTTGAAGGTCGTAATGGGTCAGTTACAAGCATAGCCCATCAACTACAAACATTGGGACTCAGTGATCGTGCCAAATAATATTTGGACATTAATCATTTGGACAATTCGCAAAATTCGAAATCAAATTCGTTTTATTTTGAATTTTTTGCACAGATTGCTGAACCACCCCATGGCAGTATAAAAAGGAGGGATTTGTTACCTTTCCTCCTGTAAAATGCTACATATGTGCAGCAAATAAACTTGAAACAGCAATTTCATATGACACACAACCAAAAAAAATGCACATTTTAACAGTTGTGTGATCAGGGAATTTCTCTTTACTTGCCAACCCGCCCAGGCTGGTACATATGAAATTTGGGGGGTGTTGTTAAATACACGCCTGCCATTTTGGCATTAACTCTTTTTCAACAAATCGGCGACTGTAGGAAAGAAATCAATCACCAAACACATTTTTACTTATAATAATTTTGGCCTTTAAAGTTAGACATCGAAATCAATATCAAAATGCGAGTGAACCGCACAAGTGCGAGTCCACTTTGATTTCTCACAGAATTATTATGAGATCGCATTATGTACCTTTCCAAACTCCAGGAGAAATTCAATGGTGAGGAGGAACAAAATTAAACACTCTTTTTATGGGGCCTTGGAATCTTACATTTTCTCAAAAAGGGTGCACCAGAGAGCTTCTAGAACTTAAATATTTAAATATTTGAAAAAACATTCTGGTGGAGCATGGCCCCAGACCCATCCCCCCAAACTTGCCTTTGCGCCATAGGCGCTCGGAATTCACGCTTTTGGTGCTCCTTGACTGGTGGTTTTAAAATCTCACCTGCCATAATTTGGCTGGTGCTCATTACTTTTGGCAGGTGATCTGAAAAAGTCACCTGCCAAAGTGGCTGGTGGTCAGTGAAACGAGAGGAATTCCCCGTGTGATGCCAGCTTGAGGCCTAAAACAAATTTTGCGAAGAATACGAAGAAATTTGAGAATTGACAGAATCGACTACGAAAGTTATCCTTGAAATTCAATGAATTCTTTCTTTTTCTCAGAATTCGTGTAATATAAGGTCATGACAACATGCTGATTCCAATTATTATCACAAATTACGCACATTTCGCACATTCCTTGGAAGTAATAAATCTGTGTGATGTGGAAAATCAATTAATGTTTATATAATTTATACTATGATAATCCTTAGGCGAAGCTCTTCATGGTGATATATTTTTGTAAATATTACAATGTCCCCTTATAAAAAAATGAGTCTAAACATTTCTCCACGTGACAGCTCAATCAGGTAATGGCGGACTTTGTTGCATTTTAATCATGGTTTGCCTAATAAATCAATTATGTGAGGTTACTACCAATCATAAACTGAAAATAATTACAGCCGAGTATTCCTCAATTATTTGTACAAATAGTTATCTAAATTTCAAGTCAATTACAGCCATTTATTCCTGCAAACGAAGTGATCATCAGTGGCATGTTCTAGCTGTCAAATGGCAGATGTCTTGGATTTCACACGAACGAAATCATCGTAGCTCGGCAATATACCACTGTGTTCTGTACAACGATAAGATCGTTGTTTGGCAGTTTATCTGCTGCTTTTAAGATACGATTAGATCGTTATTTGGCACCGAAAGGGTTAATGCGGCGTGCAATGCGCCACCAAAGCGAATCAAAGGCTGATTAGAGCGTCAGGGTCGTAACAGACTGTAAGAAAGCTTGGATTAGAGTGGGACATTCGGCAAGAGCGCCAAAACATTTTAAACTGTTTAAAAAGTTTGGAAGCTCTATCGCGAATTGATGACAGTGTTGAGAGCATATCAAAGCTTAACAAAGCGTAGCAAAGCTTGCCTCAATGCGTAGCAAAGCTTTACAGAGTTTGGTTCAAAGCAGTGGCCCCAGTCTTCACAGTCTGTCACCACTTGTCATGCTTCATTAAGATGTCTTAGGATTTGCTACGATATGGGATTAAGATCTGACACGAGGTCAGACGCATTCATCAAGGTCTGACACGCTTTGTTACGATTTAATGGAGGACTCTCATGCTTTCCCACGAATTGAGATGCTTTGATGAAGGATTGATATGCTTTGTCACACTTGGCAAGCTCTCTCGCGCTCTCACATGCTCTGTCACACTCTCTCATGCTGTGGCGACTTCAGCACTGCGACTTCAGTACTGTCTGTGACATAAATATCACAGAAACAGAAATTTTTTGCATTGTGAAAAACTACTAAAAACACAAAGATGTGACCCAAGAGAGGTAACTTAGGTGCAGGGTGGAAGAGCCCGAGACAAGTAGAGACGGGTAGAGGCCAGGTGGCTGAAAGGCCAAGAACTCCAACACCATCACCGGCAGACGATGCAGTTGCAGAGCAGACACACGCTGACCTTCCAGGGAATGATATCTCACCAGCAGCCGCTCCCAAAAAGCACAGGAACAAACCTTACTATTATTCATCGCTGATAGATGTACCAAAAGAAGAGGTCATTGACTGGTTGAAAGACAATCCCTCCATCTATTCAAAGTGAATGACATAGTATAAAGATTCGCAAAAGAAAGAGACGCTGTGGGAGGACAAAGCTGCTGGCATGTGTGTTGAGGTGGCAGCCCTCAAAACTTATTACAAGTTCCCAGATGAGCCGTATCAAGAGGACTATGGGGAAGTTGGGTGAAGGCTGTGAGACATTCGCTGACCTGTCTGCCACTGACAAGTGGGTGAGGGAGAAGTTCTCCTTCCTCAAAGACCACATCGAAACTGTGGAACACAGAAACGTGGTGAGCATCCATGGTATAGGTAGAGGGAAAAGAACACCAGCAACAGCCACAGCTACAACGCCACAACGTCAGCAGAACCCTCACCAACAGCAGTCAGCATCCAATCAGAGTTTGGGTCAGAGTCACAGTCGGCAGAGACCCGCTCTCGCAGACTCTCCAGTCTCCACAGAGAGTGTTGACTTGAAACAAAGTTTGATGGAATTCATGTCTGGCAAGAAAGGTGGTCCTTCACCTTTGCCAGACATAAGATGAGGATCTGCCTCAGCTTCCTGGGGACATCAATCGAGCCACACAGATGAAGATCATGGCAGTGCTGCACGATGTACAGAGACAGGCTGAAGAGCGCCAGGAGTTGCTCCAGCAGATACCCACCTTCCCACAGAATCAGCAGTAACAGGTCGCCCCAATCCAGGCACAACTTCAGTTGTACCTACTAAGCTCCACCAGCAAGCAGGACCCCACAAGAATTGTGTCCCAGAGTCACCAGGGGCAGCCTCTGCCATCACAGTGGTCAACTCAGCAGGTGCCTGGTCAACAGCCCACCAATGTCTGGGGCTCTCAAGACTCTCAGTATATGAGCACCCTATACCCTGCCCTGTACCCACAACGATCATCACAACCATCCATGAGCTCCACCAACACCATCAACCTGCACACGTGGACAAGTAGAGACACCCCTCTCAAGGTCATCATCTTCAACAGCTACCAGCTCCCAAGACGTTGTGAGCACAGCCATGACAACTGCAGGGTTACCCACTAGATAAACATCTCCTGTGACCCTTCTTGAAACTTCTCCACCTCAACCTGAAGATGAAGATCCAAGAAGTAGATGTGACATTGATACTAGTGAATATTGACACTGAAATGATGATTCTACTTTTGCCTATATTATGATATTTTGGTTGGATGATTTGTAAACACTTATAATATTTGATTTTTGTTTTGTTTTGGTAACATGTTCCTAAATAATAAATAAGAATATCTTACATTGGAAAGAAACACCTTTTATTTTCAAAGAGAAGAAACAATACAGCGTGTTTTAAAGTTCATTTTGGCACATGTGTAAATTTTCAATTCTATAACCTTATTTTATTAATTTTGCATCCTAATTTACAATAACAATATTATCTGATGTTTCATTGAAAAACATAATAGTCTTCATTCAAATTAATTACAAGCAGATGAAATACATACAATAACAATGACAAAAAAACGTGAATACAAAGTACACACAATAACATAATACTTTCAAATTTTGTGGTCAATATTACAAACTAATGTTCACAATGTTCATAGCGCACTAGTTTTCATCATCACTCTTCATCTTCATCATCAGCCTTGGACCCATTCCTCTCTTCAACTGCATCAGGCATTACAACCCCAGCCATTCTTGTTGCCAGTCACTGGAGAGACAAAGTAGTCTCTTAGATGATTTCTCTGATGTCTGGCATTCACAGTGGCGAGGTTATCCCTCGCGGGTGGCTGTGGAACATCTTCCCAGTGAGGTCCATGTCTCCAGGCCCCTGGGACAAGGTTGTGCTCTTCATCTTCGTTGTCCACCTCATTGGCTGCCATCACCACCCTCTGCAATAGCAGGTTGTGCAGCACCACAGCAGTTTCCACCATAACTCTGACATTCTCTACCTTCTGTTCCCGTGTTCCCAGCAGGCACCTGAACCTGTTCGCCAGGATACCAAAGGCATTCTCCACCACTCGTTTACCTCTTGAAATCCTGTAGTTGCAGATTCTCTCCTCTTCTGTCATCCCTCTTCTACTGTATGGCTTCATCGTGTAGTTCTTCAGGGCAAAAACGTCATCACCCAGAATGAAGTGTGGAATAGCTGGTTCAGTTTCCCCAGGAAGAGGACTTGGTGGGGGCAGTCCTATGGTACCGTCTTCTAGGCATTCAAAGAATTCAGAATCTGTGAATATCTGGGAGTCAGACATGTGTCCTTTACCTCCCAGCTCAATCCATATGAACTTGTACTCTGCATCTACAAAAGGCCAGCGTTGGTATGGAGAAGAACCCCTTGTAATTGTGGTAGAGACTGCCTGTGTTTGATGGCTTCTTGATGGCTATGTGCTTTCCGTCCAAGGCACCAACTGAATGTCAGGCATTCCACCTTTGTTAAACTGCTGGGCAAGGTTTTTCCATGCTTCATGGGAGATAGGTGGCTTGAAGACTTCATCTTTATGTGCCTGTACAATGGCCGTGCACACTTCTGGAATCAGCTCTGATACGGTCGAGATGCCATACTGAATCTATATGCCAGTGACCTGTAGTTGTCCCCAGTGGTCAGATGTCTCAAAGTGATTGCCAGCTTGAGGCCAGCTGACAGGGGGTGCCTGTAGTTAGTCTGCTGTTTCTGAATAGCTGGTGCCACTCTAGGATTTCATCGAACTCAGGTGTCAATCTGATGAAATGTCTGAAGGGAGCAGGGTCTTCTAATCTAAGCTGTGTGTCTAGGAGGCTATTGTATTGACCATACTGTTCTCCTTTCATCAGTTAGCCAAGGCCTGGTCCAGCAGCTCCTGGTAAATAGTCTTCTTCCTCCTGCTGGTAGGTCAACCTCCCCCTGTCTTTGCCGTTCGTCCTCTCCACTCCCAGAACGGCTAGGGTGTAGTTATACAGCAGGGAGACAAACATCATGTCATCTTCAGATAGATCATGATTTGGTACATCTGCAACTTCCGGATTTTGTTATTCTGCCATCATGTTCTGAAGTCAAATATGCACATTTTTATGGACTTGCTGCATCTTTATATAGGATCTAGATAAAAAAAAAGTGAAGAAAACGGCAATCGTGACTTTTGCAATGTGTAACAGAGCTTAACAGAACCTAACAATGCACAAGAGAGCTTAATAATCATGACAGTGCCTGATTTAAAACATCATAATCACATCAAAGTGTAAATGAGCGTAAGAAAGCTTATCAAAGCATGATTTCAAGCATAGCAAAGCCTGATCAAAGCGGGATGAATGCGTAAGCAACTATAACAAGTCGACTAATAATTCGTCCCCCAAAGCGGCAACTGATTCGTATCAGAGTATGTCAGATCTTATCAGAGCGTAGCATTACTTAGGAGATCATGATATCTACGGAAAAGTAGGTAAAAAGGACACCGCTTTGCTCGCCAATGGAAAGCGCGAGATGCGCCATTGGTATGAACTTTAGATTAGAATTTGAAATATCCGGCTAAATTCGCTGTCCTCAATTCTCAATCAGTACTGTACTATCATCTATAAATATCAGCTTTTTTCAAATTCGAAACTGTGGAAAATGAGTGATTTGTATTTGAAGCACTCAATTCTCTTTTAATCATATATTACTGATGCTATTCCTCATATATCATTGTTATTCCATTATATGTTGATTGTTTTTTGTAGAGAGCTTTGCTGGTCTTAGAAAGCTTGCTGTACCGGGACTTTGTTAAAGCAGATTTTATGGCCCGTGTATGTTTTTCACAATTACTGCCTTTGTTTAGAAGACCCCACTGTCCTGTACAATCTAAAGCAAGAAAGGTAAGAGAATCAGATATTTTTGTCTTTTTAAATCTAAATGTATTTACAACTTGTTTAATTCTAGACAACACAGATGGTCTCATTGTTGGTTTTTACTTCTTTTCTGTGTATTTTGGAGACAAAATTATGAGTTTAAAATTTCTTTTTTTTTTTCCTTATTTCAAAATAGAAGAGTAATTTCATGTAATTTATTAAGAACTATTTCGACGTTTCGACAGATAAGCGTCCTCTTCAGGGAATATATACAAGTTTATGAAAAGTAATAATCAAGAAATAGCCTATAAACAATGACCAAACATTAACATCTTAGAACCAATTAATGTGCATTTTATTCTTAACATTGTATTTTTAATGTTTAGTCATTGTTTTTAGGCTATTTCTTGATTATTCCTTTTCATAAACTTGTATATATTCCCTGAAGAGGACACTTATGTGTCGAAGCAACGGAATAGTTCTTAATAAATTACCTGTAATTACTCTTCTATTTTAAAATAAGGAAACAAAAAGAAATTTCAAATTCATAATTTTGTCTCCAAACACATATGAATCTTATTAAACAAACAAAAATTTCAACTTAAATTCATTCTCTTTTTATTTCTTCTAGAAGTAATAAAAATACACCAATGACTGGTATTTATTTTCAGCTACTAAGAATTCTAGAAAAGTTGAGCTCAAACCAGGAGTTATTCTCTGAACTAAACCAACCTCAAAATGAAAAGCAAGTTCCTACTATTAGCAAAACGGACACAAGTCCTGAACCAGTCGAGACTGCTTTGGATGTTGTTAATATGGACAGCAAGGTCATTTTTGGTGAAGATGAGTCAAAAACAAGGACCACTATACCTAGTCTACCATTTGGTGATTTATGATGTAAAATATATATTTTACCAATAAATTATTTTCATGTAGACTTGTTTTTCTATCCGTACCCATTTTCATATGGTAGAAAATTCAGTTCTTGGTACTCTGCTTGTTTCTATACATTTCACTTCACTTGCAGCTCATACTATTATGCATTAAGCATGCAACCAGAAAAACCCGGGTTTTTGTGGGTTTTTCTAAAATAACATAATATTCTTTGAATAGTGCTGTTTTATTGTAGTTTAGTAAGCACAACCATATTTAAAAAGTATTAACTGTAAAAGTCATAAATATTGATGGTGATTCTTTTGATTTAATGAACAAGTTCATTGTAATTGCGTCTTGATAAAAAAAAAAAGTGTGCATTTCCTACCCCCCACATTACATACGTGCCGGTGACACATGTACCACGGGGGTATACCAACGGCACAGCTTTTGTTTTTCTTTGTTTTTTTAAAATAATTAAGATAAATTTCAACAAGTGCGGGAGTCATGCCGTGGCGATGTCGCCAACAGTGCATTGGAGCCGCCGACGAACCCCGCCCATGGTGCTTTAAAGCTGCCGGCGAACCCCGCCCATGGTGCTTTAAAGCCGCCGACGAACCCAGCCCATGGTGCTTTAAAGCCGACGACGAAGCCTTTAAAGCCGACGACGAAGCCTGGCGGTGGCGGCGAGATCAAAGGGAATAATCCCCATCGGACAGCATGAGCTTTGACGGCACCGTGCTACCTTTTAGGAGAAGTAGCAGGAAAAGTGGCCGCGCCATGGCTTTTTGGCGCCGACGACTACCAGCGGTGCCCCATTTGTACCGGCGGCCCCAGTATAATGACTTTTTCGCGCCAGTCCTTGCCGTTCGCTATCAAATATAAATCTAATTAAGTTTCTTTATCTACCGGTACATTAATTTGCATTTCAAAATTAATTATTAAATGCACTAAATATAAGTTAAGAAAAATTATAGTAAATATGTTTTTGAAGAAATGGAATTTATAAGATCATTTTATACAAAAAACCAGAAAACCCCAGGTTTTTCTACAAAAAACCAGATTGGTGTCGGTGCGCTAGAAAAACCTGGGTTTCTTGCCAAGATGCAAAGCTTGACTGAAATGTTATTTTTCTTAAAGAACAGCTATAATTTCGAAAGAAAAGCACACTACTAAATGATAATCCTTATGGGAAACATGATTTTAGATACTCCAAATGTTCTTACTAATAACAAACATTTACCGGTATGTGTAAATAGCAGGAGAATAAAACTAAATTGCATGGAAATCAATTTCCTGAAATTAAAACAAAAAGATATTTATCAAGCCTTTTCTAAATCCAACTAAAATACTAAACTGTGTAGAAAAATGAAATCTTTTTTTTTAACTCTGAATTATCATGTAAAGAAATGTTAATGAATTTGATGGAAACAAAATTTTTATGCAATAAAAATTTTTTTTTTCAATATTCAGTTTAAAATTATACATAGAGCTATATTTTGTGAAACCCGTCTAAAACATATGAACATGTCAAATGAACTGTGTACATTATGTAACTTGAAAGATGAAAATAGCGTTCATATACTTTTTGAATGTCCAAATATATGTAAAATATGGAATAAGATAAAAAGACTTAATTTTTTTAACTATTTATAAGTGCATGTTCATATAAATGAGAAAAAAAACTGGATTTTATTTAGTTGGAATTGTTTTTTATGGAAAAATAGAAATAATCTCAAATATGGCAAAGAGCTTTGTAAGCCAGTAGATACAATTTTTTATGAATTTATACAGAATTGTAAATTTGAAATGACGCGCTTTAGAAATAAGGCCATTGATAAGATTAATCTAAATCATATAATTCTTATATTTATTTATTAAATGTATTATCATTTTTAATTGTTTCTTTTTATCAAATAAAGCAAGAGGGTACATTTCAAAAAAATATATATAGATCTATATATACTAAAGCCGTGAATTGATAAAGGCAACAAAATTACTACATACACCAAAAACATTTAAGGTTGTGTAATTAAAACCTAATTCAGTATGCATATTTCGATGTGTGTAAAATAATAGAATGTAAACCAATAATACTTTCTTTTGATATGTTGTAATCCCTATATGGTGTCATATTAATTATTCAAATTTTTGTGAAAGGTAGAAACATTTCCTTGAACAAAACTATGAATATTTTTTAAGGGGACGAGTAACTTTACTTTATGATTTTACTAAACTTTCATTTTCTCGCTTACTATTGCTTCAATGTTTACAAATTACACTTTTTTATGTAGATAATAATCTTACCTAATGATATAACATAGTTTGAAATATGCAATTCAATAAAAAAAATTATGAAGCAATTAGTGAAATTTTACAACTTTAAGTGTGTACCATATAACTGCGAGAAATACATCAGAATGATCAAAAACAAAATTTATGTACATTTTTTGTAATTATCTAAAAAACCTTGCCTCAAAATGTTTTTAACTTTTCAGTTGTTCATTTTATATGCAATTCAAATTTGAAAACCAAAGATTTCCATAACTTTCTTGCTAATCTGTACAAAGCCTTCGGGACAAAAGCGTTGATAATTGATAAACAAAATAAAAAAATTAAAATCCCTAGTAAGATTTTTTCTCAGAAGGCATATCATTTAGTATAACAACATTTGTGAAGACTAGATTTCAGTCAAATAAAAAACAGTTATTGACTATACAAATTTTGTTTTGAGATATTGGCCTTTAACCATCATCGCTATTTATTGCTACCAGTTAGTGTCCATAAAAAGTATCATATTAGGAAAACTATTGATGATAAAAAGTTCTTTTTTTTTATCTTTATTACTTGTAATAAAATAAACATTTAAAATGTGAAATTTAATCATTTATCCCACACAACCTCATAGGCCTGCAATGGAGTCGCTGTTGGTGTCCACAAAATTTGTTTTACTTGGAAAACTATGAATGATAAAAGGTTTATTTCAAAATATGTTGTTCTTCATTGCTTACACTTTAATAAGGATATGAAAGGTAAAAATATTTAGTGAAAAGTTGTGATTTTTAATTTTTTTTAACGTAAGGAAATGTGCACAAGTCTGCTACATTATATTGTTGTATGCAGGTCCTCGAATATTCACTGTATTGGAAGATTAATTTAATTGCTACCATAAATGAATAATTATGAATCAGATTGTGCATTCCTGTTAAAAAGGATCTTCAAAATTTAATTCAATAAGACATCATTAATGTTAACTAATTTTTTGATCGGAAAAGATTTCTTTTGTAAGTTTCATGTAACAATAGAATGTATAAAAATTTAATAGATGTAATAAGTTCTCAGATAAGTGCCTGTGTTGGGTTTATAGCCAAAAGTAAAGGAGGGTTCTTCAACACAGTAAAAAAAAATTAAGAAACAGAAAGAGCCACACTGCCCACAGCGATTTGATAACATAGAAATTTTTAAGAGTTACACTAAACATTTATGAATGTAATCAAGCTTTAAATACATGCATAATAAATTAGCCAGGAATGTCTGTACGGTAAACATTTAAAAGCTTAAAATAGATTATTTCTCCCTTTCAAAAGTTGCTTGTCCCTTTAAAGTCATCTGGGTAGCCTACTGTATGCAGAGGATGCTAGTCTACGTTAATGTTGATTCATTGATAAGCACATTTTTCATTGCAGTTGGATTACAATTTACAATTTATTGAATTGACTAATGTACATAGGAAACAATCGAGGTTATCACAAGTGTTACAAACCCTGGTGTGTGTCTTAGCCTTATTAAAATCTCAAGCCCATAAAATAAAACACTAACAAAGTACCAGTCACTCCAAAAAAGGTTTTTAATTTTTTATTTCTTTCTTAACAATCCATGTACATTTTAATGTCCTGTCAAATAACAGTCTAAGGAACCCAGTATGGCTTATCCTCATCCTCGACCTCTTCTACCGCTGCTTCTTCAGCTTTCTCCGCGTTTGCTGCGACATCAACACCCACTGGTTCTAGGGAGACATCAGAAAAGCTGAATGTAGGGAAATTCATGAATTCTGGTCCAGTCGCTCCAAACACGCGTGCTAGCTTGTCGAGCTCGTCGTGCAGTGCTTTCTGTGATTCTGGGGTGGCGTCAACCAGGCCGTCCGCCGTGGATTTGCTGAGTTTGGCGTATTCTCTAACTTTATCCAGAAATAGGTTCTGAATTGGGTCGGTTGCTTTAGTCTGTGCTGCAGCAAAATATCTCACATTGTTGCTAAGATTTTGAACCTTCAAAAGCTGTTGTGGGCGGAATCTGCAAAGTACCTGGCGCATCGACATTTTGAATTTTTCTTCCGAAATTTTAGAAAAGTTTGACAAGGACACAAAAAAGTAAGAGAGTAAACTCACACCAGGAAAGTAAGTAAGCAATGAATGGGGCACCATAAAATGCAGAAAATGCGACATGTAGAAAGTGCAGAAATGCACTAAATGGGAAAGGTCATTTTGTGTTATGGACAAAACTTTTATTGTCCTTGTACTTTTGTCATACGTCAAGAACGTGACGTCAATACATACGGGTTCGAATGTTCTAGATGTTTCTATAAAACAGTGTTCCAAAAAACGACTTATTTATTTCTTTAAAATAAATACTAAATATAGTCAATTATCAAACAACACTCGAACAACAACATAATACAACATGGTGGCAGCTTAGCGGACTTGAAAAGAAGCCCAGCCAACAACAACAAGCAGAGTATTGCATGATTTTTTTCTGACGAACTACAACGGTCATAAAAAGTGTCCACGTGGCAACATGGCAGGCGAGGATGACGCTCCAGCAGCTCAAGGTCCAGAACAACCACAACAAATCCAAGTACCGGTACAACAATCTATTCAATACGTTTATGCATCTGACAACATCAAACCCCCGACACTGGATTGGGACAGCAACGACATGCCACAACAATACAAGAAGTTCAGAAGATACTGTGAACTCATGTTGTCGACACCCGCATTTTCTAACAAAAACGGCAGTGAAATTGTAAGTTACATTTTGTTATGGATGGGCCCTCAAGCTGTTGAAATTTTTGACAACTGGTCAAACATATCAGATGCTGAAAAGAATGACCCAAAACGCATATGGGATCTCTTTCAACAATATTTTTTGAACCCAAGGCTAATTTTAGATTGGCTAGATTTCAACTAAGAGACCTCAAACAGCAGTCCCATGAACCCATTGACAAATTTCTCATACGTCTACGTGCACAAGCAGTAAAATGCAATTTTTCAAACCCAAACAACACTGATGATAATATTCTAGATCAACTGATTAAAGGTACCGCACATAGCCAAGTAAGAAAGAAGTTATTAGACCTTGACCCCGCAACACTAACTCTCGACAGGGCAGTAGAGATATCTAGAACATTTGAAGCAACAGAAACTCAATTACAACACTTTAACACTGAAACAAATGTGAGTGCCATAAAAAAACACACTGGACAAAAAGAAACAAGCGACACATCAAAACAAAAACAAACCCAAGGAACAATTCAACAACGACAAAGATAAAAAATCAGGTTGTTTCAACTGTGGACGTTCACATGACAGGAAAGAAGACTGTCCGGCTCGTAAAAGTCAATGTCACAAATGTAAACGTTTAGGACACTGGGCATCAGTCTGTCTTAATCCCAACAACCCTCTTAAACAACAACCAAACAATCAGAAACAACAATCTCATAAAAAATCAAGAAACTTCCATGCTATTGATCACAACAATCATGAATCTTCAAGTAACCAAGATCCAACATTTGAAACTCTCACTTTTGAAGTCATACGTGTCAATGTACATAGCAATCAAACAAAACAAAAAACAGAAGCAAAAGCAACAATACAAATTGAGGTAGCAGAAAACATTACTACAAATCTAAGAGGGAAAATTGACACTGGAGCTGAAGGAAACATCCTACCAATGCGTATATACCAACAAATGCAGAAAATACAACCATTTCAAGCAAACATCAGGCATTCGAACGCCATACTTACTGATTACAATGGAGGAACAATCCATCACCATGGAATCATCACCTTCCCATGCACATTCCAAGACATAAAACGTGATGAAGAATTTTACCTAGCAGACACTAATGGTCAAGTGCTGTTTGGTTTGAATACATGTGAACATCTCGGAATGGTCAAATTGCAATGTTCAGTAGAAACAACACCTCAGTGTATCAAAAACCTTGATGATCTCATCAAAATATATCCAGATCAATTTAAGGGTATAGGACATTTTCAGAAGCCTTATCACCTGACACTTGAAGACAATGCTCAGCCAGTCAAACATCCACCACGCAAAGCACCAATACAATTACGCGAAAAGATTCAAGCAGAACTAAAGAGAATGATTGACCTTGATGTCATCAGACCTGTGAATGAACCAACAGATTGGGTTTCGTCAATAACCTATGTCATGAAAGAAGATGGTTCTTTACGCATATGCCTCGACCCTCGTGACCTCAACAAGGCACTTAAAAGAGGACAACACCATACTCCCACCATTGAAGAGCTATCACACAAGTTTGCAGGTGCAACAGTATTTAGTAAACTGGATGCAAGATCCGGGTACTGGGCCGTACCTCTTGACCAAGAGAGCCAAGTACTGACAACATTTAATAGCCCCTTTGAAGGTTCTGTTTCAAAAAAGACTACCTTTTGGTTTAAAAACAAGCCAGGATGTATTTCAACATGCCATGGATGAGATTCTACAAGATCTACAAGGAGTTGTTTCAATTGCTGATGACATAACAGTATTTGGAAACACTGAGGCAGAACATGACAACAACATGAGTCAATTGATGAAAAGAGCTCAGAAGACAGGCTTAGTTTTCAACCCTGGAAAGTGCAAGCTCAAAGCATCAGAAGTGAAATTCTTTGGCAACATCTACAGCAAAGAAGGAGTAAAGCCTGACCCAAAGAAAGTTGAAGCTATTGTCAAACTGAAAGAGCCCTCAAACAAGCAAGAACTTCAAACATTTCTCGGGATGATAACATATCTCTCAGCATACATTCCACGTCTTAGTGATCACACACATCACCTCAGACAGCTACTGCAGAAAGATGCAGAATTTCAATGGCACAACGAACAACAAGTAGCGTTTGATAACCTTAAACAACTCATCACCAATGCTAGTGCACTACAGTATTTTGATCCAACAAAACCATCAGTGGTACAAGTAGATGCCAGCTTGAATGCATTGGGAGCAGCTTTGATACAGGATGATAAAGTTATTGCTTATGCAGCAAAAAAGCTTGACAGAAACAGAGACTCGTTATGCAAACAATGAACGAGAACTTTTAGCGTGTGTCTTTGGCGCAGAAAGATTTCACACTTATCTGTACGGCGCACCATTCGTTATTGAATCTGATCATCAGCCTTTGGAGATGATTACAAAGAAGAGCCTTGCTGCAGCCCCGGCTCGTCTCCAACGCATGCTTCTTCGCTTACAACGATATGACTACTCCATCAAATATCGACCTGGAAAAGAAATGATACTTGCAGATGGATTATCAAGGCTACCAACCTCGATTGAAAGTCCACAGATTCCTTTAAACATCCAAGTTTGTTTTGTTCAGTTCAGTGGACAGAAACTTGAGGAAATAAAAAGAAGCAACAAAACAAGACAACACACTACACCAATTAATGAAGTACATATTTCAAGGTTTCCCACCAAGACAACGTGACCTTCACAAAGACATAAAGCCATACTGGTCATTTAGAGATGAACTGAGTCTGGAAAATGGCATGATTTTGAAAGGAGAGCAAATTATTATCCCAGCCAAGTTACAAAAAGATTACTTAGAGGCAATTCATAGTGGACATCAAGGCATCATACGATGTCAAGGAAGAGCTAGAAGCAGTGTATACTGGCCGGGAATCAACAAGGATATAGAAGAACTTGTTACAACCTGTCAAAAATGCCAAGAATATCAGGCCTCGCAGACTAAAGAAGCGCTAATGCCCATAGATTATCCACCAATACCATGGCACACAATAGGAACAGACCTATTTATGCACAATAATCAATGGTATTTAATAATAGCAGATTACCACTCAAAATATCCAGTAGTTGAGAAACTTTCATCACTATCAAGTAAAAATGTGACAGAAATTACAAACAAGGTATTTTGTATGATGGGATACCCCCCACACCATCATTTCAGACAATGGCCCACAATTCATCGGACATGAATATAAAGAAATGACTAATGAAAACGGCATCATCCACCAGACAAGCTCACCACATCACCCCAAATCACATGGATTCATTGAAAGAATGATTAGGACAGTAAAATGCATATTCAATAAGACAAATAAACAACAGCCTTCACTACTAATCTACCGCACCACCCCAATTGGTCCGAAATTACCATCACCAGCTGAAATATTATTTGGTCGCAAAATTCAATGTAATTTACCAGTACACGTGAAGTCAAACACTACTGAGGAGCAGAGAATACAACAGGAGGCAAGTAGGAGCTATGGTGAAAATAGATATAACTTGCACAGCAAACCTCTCGATGAATTAGAAGTTGATGACAAAATCTACTACCAAGATGTGGCAAAACGAACATGGGCTCCAGGAACGATAGTAGGAAAAGGACCCGAACCACGATCCTACACCATCAGGTGCAAAGATTCCGGACGTTTCTTAGCACGCAATCGTGTGTTACTTCGACCCAGAGCTGAAGAGAACCAGATGCAGCCATGTCAGTGGAGCCAGCCAGTTCAAGATCTGGACCCTCCAGTACCATCGCAGATGTCAACACCACCAACCGTCACACCAATGGTGCCAGCAACCACTTCACCATCGGCACCCACTGAAAGCAGTCCAACACCAAACCCTCCAGTGACAACTCCGAGCAAGGACAATGCATACCGCACAAGATCTGGGAGAGTGTCACGACCTCCTCAGAGACTAATTGAACAGTAGAACTTTGTTTATAATTTAAAGTAGTATGTCACATAATTGTTAGATTGTTAAGACAATTGTTCTGCATTGTATTTACTTCATAGCCAACAAGGGGAATGTTGTGTTATGGACAAAACTTTTTATTGTCCTTGTACTTTTGTCACACGTCAAGAACGTGACGTCAATACATACGGGATCGGAATGTTCTAGATGTTTCTATAAAACAGTGTTCCAAAAACGACTTATTTATTTCTTTAAAATAAATACTAAATGTAGTCAATTATCAAACAACACTCGAACAACAACATAATACAACACAAAGTTTGGAGAGCATTTCTGGAGTTAAAATGATTTTAAACATTTATATGATAGCAATCAAATGAAACTGATCAGAAAATGCAGAAAGTTGAAAAATCAACAAAATTAGTTATCTCTAAACATATTTTATACACATAGGCTATTTTGATCTATTTTGCTTAATGTCGTGCTGTATAATGTAAAAGCAGTTGGACTAGTAATATGCTTTAAAAGGGTGTTCTTTAAAATGTGTGTGTGTATATATAATATATGTTAACTGAAAAATAATCTGGTCCATTTCTAATTTTCTGCGTTTTCTGTGCACGCAGAGCTGTTTTGACATGATAGATTTCATTAGATATCATAAAAATTAACTTTCTCAAGCAATTTACGAGTCAAAATGGTTTAAATGATATATAAAAACATTAAGGGATATCTCATGCATATAGAATATGTTATAGTTAATGGATACATATTCTGGTCCATTTTTAACTTTCTGTATTCTCTGCAAAGCAATTTTGACAGGTACAGTCTGAGTACAACGAAAAGTTGGCGGCCCCCAAGAAATTTGAATTCACACATAATCAACCCCCTCTCACTCTGAGTATCAGATGTCAGATTGACCTCTGAAATGTTTCACCAGAGACTAAATTATCATAATTTATTAATTTATGTGACCTGATTCTTAACTTTGCATTGTGTCATTGTGTTTTACTGGCTTGTAATTCATAAGCATCATAAAACTATTCAACCATCTGGATATGGACTGCTTTCAGTCTTATAGCCATGAAAAAAGTGTGAACAGAGTCTGTAAATCTTCTGATTGATCACTTGACCTAATTCAAATCCATGGATTAGAAAGCTTGTTATTGGTCAGAATTTTTAATGAGCAATAGTTATGCTTCAGGAGTCCTATCTTGACATCTGATACTCAAATATTCTCCCCCTGTATCCCACTGTTTAACTCATATCTGAGACAGCCACAATCTCTGGATCCATTGTTAACCTTTTAGAATAGCCTTATCAATTGAGATCAAACCAGAGCATTTAATTTGGGTTTAAGATATTGAACTCTAGTTAAGATTGGTCATGATCGAGACAATATGTTATTGTGGTGTAATACAATAAAATGCATATGGA
>CM032669.1:13948745-14069796 GCA_019095985.1 Streblospio benedicti
TGAATTGGGTCGGTTGCTTTAGTCTGTGCTGTAGCAAAATATCTCACATTGTTGCTAAGATTTTGAACCTTCAAAAGCTGTTGTGGGCGGAATCTGCAAAGTACCTGGCGCATCGACATTTTGAATTTTTCTTCCGAAATTTTAGAAAAGTTTGACAAGGACACAAAAAAGTAAGAGAGTAAACTCACACCAGGAAAGTAAGTAAGCAATGAATGGGGCACCATAAAATGCAGAAAATGCGACATGTAGAAAGTGCAGAAATGCACTAAATGGGAAAGGTCATTAATGAGTTTAGATTATGATAGATCTATATTGTTTGCAACATTTTAATCCATCACTCGCGTTAGAGAGATTTACAATTAGTGAATAATATTGATAGATAAAATGCACTCCATGGAAATCTCCTGGATCGCTTAGGCGAGCCACTCCAACAACTTGTCTGCTTTCATGCAGACCATCAGAATAATGGGATAGGGTGATCTTCCATATTTCTCTATTTTGTGATAGTTCTATTATATTTTGAAATTTGTCTTCTATTTTGATATTTCTTATATTTTGAAATCCGTGTTTGCTTTTTTGTCCCATTCTATTTTTTGAGGTTTGATGATTTCTGAAATTTTCTCATTGCTTGTTTTTTAAATCTCTTGTAAACTCATTTTTTTGTTTGCTCCACTTTATGATGCAAAGTTTGGAGAGCATTCTGGGAGTTAAAATGACTTTATTTTTTATACTTCTCTCACACACATCTTTTTAGCAAGCATTTTCTACCAACGATAGATATAGCTGAAGACAGGTTTTACAACCCTAACATATATATTTTGTTTCAAGTGGCACTGGCGACCGAACTCAAATGTTATGAGACCAAAGTTTGAGAGCAGCTCGGGGGAAACACATATAAAATGATTTTAAACATTTATATGATAGCAATCAAATGAAACTGATCAGAAAATGCAGAAAGTTGAAAAAATCAACAAAATTAGTTATCTCTAAACATATTTTTTATACACATAGGCTATTTTGATCTATTTTGCTTAATGTCGTGCTGTATAATGTAAAAAGCAGTTGGACTAGTAATATGCTTTAAAAGGGTGTTCTTTAAAAATGTATGTATAATATGTGTGTGTATATATATAATATATGTTAACGGAAAAATAATCTGGTCCATTTCTAATTTTCTGCGTTTTCTGTGCACGCAGAGCTGTTTTGACATGATAGATTTCATTAGATATCATAAAATTAACTTTTTTCGAGCAATTTACGAGTCAAAATGGTTTAAATGATATATAAAAACATTAAGGGATATCTCATGCATATAGAATATGTTATAGTTAATGGATACATATTCTGGTCCATTTTTAACTTTCTGTATTCTCTGCAAAGCAATTTTGACAGGTACAGTCTGAGTACAACGAAAAGTTGGCGGCCCCCAAGAAATTTGAATTCACACATAATCAACCCCCTCTCACTCTGAGTATCAGATGTCAGATTGACCTCTGAAATGTTTCACCAGAGACTAAATTATCATAATTTATTAATTTATGTGACCTGATTCTTAACTTTGCATTGTGTCATTGTGTTTTACTGGCTTGTAATTCATAAGCATCATAAAACTATTCAACCATCTGGATATGGACTGCTTTCAGTCTTATAGCCATGAAAAAAGTGTGAACAGAGTCTGTAAATCTTCTGATTGATCACTTGACCTAATTCAAATCCATGGATTAGAAAGCTTGTTATTGGTCAGAATTTTTAATGAGCAATAGTTATGCTTCAGGAGTCCTATCTTGACATCTGATACTCAAATATTCTCCCCCTGTATCCCACTGTTTAACTCATATCTGAGACAGCCACAATCTCTGGATCCATTGTTAACCTTTTAGAATAGCCTTATCAATTGAGATCAAACCAGAGCATTTAATTTGGGTTTAAGATATTGAACTCTAGTTAAGATTGGTCATGATCGAGACAATATGTTATTGTGGTGTAATACAATAAAATGCATATGGATCTATACATAAAAACGATGATTTTTATAATATAAAATGCATGTGGGTATACGTATCTAAATTCAGCAATCTATGTATAGGCTGATTCTATGGGGGTAACTCACTGATAACCATGGAAACCAAGTGATAGTGGAAGTGTGCACCACTATAATGATCAAGGATTAATTGCGTCGCTTCATGTCAACTGCTGAAGAATCGCCTTGTGTGTTTTGTTTGTATCTAATCAACTATGTATGTATGCATATATAGCCGTGAGATATGATGAGGCAGCAGGTCATATGCATGTTTATAAAAGCACCTGAAATGCGACATCACGCCAGTACTATAAGCTGCTATGCTTCATGACCACTGCTGTAAATCCATGAAACCCGAAAGGATTTTCTATCCGGATTGTTGTGTATAGATAGAAGCACATTAAATTTGTGTAATCTATATAAAAGCCCAAGCCCTAAATTGATTAAGGTTACAGTTTGTGAATATGTCAGAAGACGTTTTCCTGGTTTAATGTTTTACTTGCAAAGTAAACATGGCTGCTAAAGTATATTTATTGCGCATGAGTCAACATTGTTCTTGCGACAGTCACACTGTGCCCTCTGAGCATTTTATTATAATTAATTTGCTATACATTGGTGTTCCCAATGAAATTGAAGAGACAACAAAGAAAAGTCTCGCCAAAAATGACAGGTTTGGTTCCTATTGGTATCCAATGATATTCTGTTGATAACCATGCATGAATAAAGGAACCCAGGATGTTATAAGTTTAGATTTATAGTGACACTTATTTTTTGTATAAGTCCTTTGAGTTAATTCTGCGTGTATAATATGAAATACAAGAAGTCTCTGCTTGAGCAAGATGCTCATCAAAGGAAGGTTTAACAATAATATCCTTCAATGTGATCCAATGTATTTGGTTACAAATTGTTTTCTAGCTATAGGTTTACTTCCAACACCAATGAATAGTTACCATTAAAACATCTGCGTATTTCAAAAACAAATATTAATGTGGTTTTTGTTTTCTTTGCTGCTAGAATATTTAACATAAAAACAAATATACCATACCAATAGGAATCAAACCTGTCATTTTTAATGTGACATGTGGAAATGAAAGCTTTATAAAAACAAGGTCTAATTTTGAATCCACAGAACATGATAATACCAGACATAATTAAGCAGCGGAGCTTTTAATGATAATCATTGAGATGGTTTAAACACTGTGATTAGTGCTCTTCACGGTCACAATATCATACCTAAGAGACCATTCAGTATTTATGACAGGGTGGGGTAGGGGGATTTTAGGGCCGGCCATGAACTTTTGTCACAACGTTTAGAGGGGGGGGGTTAAGGGGGGAGGGGGACTATCAATTTTTTCACAGAAAATATACTCCTATTTTTAAGAGACTCTGTATTAAAATTTATTGGTGTTTTTTGTTTTTTTGGATGTTTTGGATTATTAGTCCTAGTAGATATCCATCAAATAGGATTGGAGTTAACTGACAATGATTGCGTTAACTGTGAGGGGGCGTGGTCGTCAATCTTTATCACATGAAATTTAGGGGAGTTACCATTTTTTTTCACAGAGATTTGAGGGGTGCTATTAATTTTTCCACAGCATTTTTGGAAAATCGTCCTACCCCCTGTCATGAATACTGAATGGTCCCTAATACCTTGTCAAATGTGGGGTGGAGGCTGTGCGCCAGCCTAGGTAGGTTTAATGCCATAAAGATGACATTTTCTGACCAATTTAGTAGTCAAAATGGTTTTAAATTATACACCACTACATTAAGCAATAGCCCATGTATATAATATATGTTAATGGATAAATAATCTGGTCCATTTCTAACTGTATATGGATTTTCTGTTCACAGTGCACTTTTCATTGAATTGCTATTTAATATGTACATATTTCAGACCCTATATTTCAAAACATTTTATCTGTTGATTCGTTTAAAAATTGCATCACAACATTTGTGGAACACAATTCGAATAATATACGTGAGAAACATGTACATTTTTATGTATGTGTGTTTCTACGTAGTGGATATGTACATGTTTTCATTTTCATCACTGTTCACTAATAGTTATAAAGCTTCCTAGTGCAACATTAAAGGATAACAATTTAATGTTGCAAGCAAAATATTATAAACCTACATTGCCTAGAACCAGCCGCAGAATCTATTTATGTTTTCTGTTTTCTTTGTGTGTGTGTGTGTGTTTTAAATTTTGGAACTGTTATCTAATTATGTGCATAATTTACACCATGGTAAACTAGATAACTGGTGGGAGAAAACCTTTCTTGTGACTACAAAATTGATAACAACCCTGCAACCTCCAAATACAAATGAAAACAACCCAGCACAAATAAGTCATCAATCTCCCTGTATTTCCACGGAACCATATTGACCTCTGATTTACTAATGAGCAGTCATTAATTAACCACTTGTTGCATCTAGACTATATCCCGGCCTTATGAAATGGGGTTGAATTACTTTTGTACTAGTACCATCTTTTGAAACTTTCCCATTACTCCTAGATTTACAACCCCCAAGCATGAATCACATAAATTTAGGGATGTTATTATCTCAGTATTACTATTGCCAACATTCTATGATGTTATTTGTATCATTAATATTAATATTATTACTAACAAGTTAGTAAAAGTACACAGATTATATATGGTCGTCGCGATCGGTAGACTCAGTACACTTGTATGTCAGTTAATATTGCTACAACACACGTACCCAATGGAATGGTAGGGCCAGTATGCTCCATGAAATGAGGAATTAGTCTTGGATATCAAAGGCAGGTGAAGGAGAATACAATACATGCTACGGACTTTAATTACATCTCAAACTGAATTATTGTAGTAGCTGCAATACTTGTTATTTCTCAATCACATTTATTTTACTAATGTAGAAGTGACACTTTTATCCTATTTTACCACTACAGTAACTGTTTGTTCTAATTAATTCGATCATCTACTAGTACAAATGTCTCTCAGTAAGAGAACCCTACATGGGTCAAAAGTGAGACTTTAACATGTAAAAGTGATAGATTAAATTTTTTATCTATTGACACTATATTACCTGCATGCACATTTCTTATTCATGTATTAGGATATTTATATCAAGTGACATCGTAACAATATGAATATTTTCAAATGGACAAGGTGATCTGCTACAAATTTTTCAGCCAATATAAAACCTGAGATTCCATGTATTAAACACTGGTTTTACTTGGGGCATTTACAGGACTCAATTATTCATGTCCCCCAATATTTTAAAGTGACATCGTAACAATATGAATATTTTCAAATGGACACATGGGGGAATCCCATGTAGCTAGGGCTTTAGCCATTAGTAAAGGATTAGGGGGGTTTATAAGACTTTGGGAGGTTCATTATTTGAAAAAATGTATTCAGGTGGGACCCTAGGCAGCCAAAGTGGGATAGCCTCAATTTTAGTGGGGGTTTTAAAAATTTTTTGGGAATATTTTTTCTCAGACCCTTTTTAATCATAAAAGGCTTTTTGGGGTTCATACCTCAAGTAGGTTAAAGCCCTTAATCTGCCCGACACAGCTGTTGGGGTTCCAATATAAACTATTTAAGTTCTGCAAGATAGGTTGAACATTTGACAGTATAAAAATTTACCGGTTCTTGATGAACAAAATCGTAGTTTGAGCGATTGAAAAATAATATTCTTTTCATGATATACTGTTTTAATTCATTTAAAATGTGTAGATCAATGGAAAACTCATGAAACAAATACTTCTCATTTATGCTAACGGTCTACTTATCTTTGTAATAGGTGTTTTATTTTGCATTTCATTTTCGAATTGGCACAAGACACTGCATCGCCACTGTATGTAGATCAAGGCCGCTACCGTAATTAATAAAAAAATGTTTTATTTAGATTATTTTGTACTTATTCCAGTGTTTTATACACTGGCTTGTACCCAATTAATTGTGTCCATCCGTCCTTCCTTCCGCCCATCCGGTTCGTTACCCCTCTACAGGTTGCACCGTTTGAGCTAGGATGCTCAAATTTGGCATGTCAGTTGGAAATGGTGACCACAAGACCCCTATTTCACATGGGCCCAAACGGTCCATATTTGGGGCCATTCATTATTAGGTCCATTTTACTAGTATTCAATACGCTTTAGCCATCATGGAAAAATCAATATCAAAAGGCATCAACATTAATCTAGCCTGGTGCTGTTAGCTGCTGAAATATGAATATTGATATTTTGCCAATATATAGACAGTGGCATTTCAGTGTTTTTCCAGGTATAAAACACTGGTTTGCCCTCACTGGGGGTGCTTTTCATTTTGAATATGTGGTGTAGAAATGAATCCATTATAAGACAGATATTATTGATAACTAGGTAAGTCGTAATGTTGATGTTCTTATTCATATTGCACAAATTGAATTAAACAATGGTTTAACACAATGTTTTAGCGATGAAAGATGGCACTGGTTTCACAGTGGGAAGGAGCAATTCTTGAGACCTTTGATCCAGCCTTAAATGCGGTTGGTATTAAGCACTAGCTTATTTTTTCATTATCTGCACTTTCTGCGTTTTCCGCACTTTCTGCATTTTCTGCATTTTAGCAAGGTAGCCACAAAACTTTATTACACACAGCTTTAAATATGCATATTTCCTACGCTAGATGGCAGTGTGTGTTATTTTTATTTTCATAAGTGACATTTAGCATACATTACCTTTAATTATGTCTTAATTACACCACTCATTGATTAGCACTATGGCATACGGTACCTAGATATATAGAGCATTAGAAAGAATAATAAAGAAGAACAATGGATGTTCTTAATATAGTCTCTGCTGTTCTTTTTGTGACAGCTGATATATTTGCCATCGCAAGTCTTCTTATGCCAGAATGGATTAGATCTTCAGTTGGGGGTGAGTTAATGTGGATAGTTAGTGATATGTTCTTCTGAGGAATGTCATTGAAAGCTGATAGTACAAGCAGGATTGCAGACCGATAATAGCATAACTGTAATCGTGTGAGGCTTCTCAAACGTAGATTACTAGATCTAGATCTATACATAGACGTAGCAGGACTTATAATATATTGGATATGCCCACGGCCACGGGATCATATTTATAAAGATATACATATATACAATGTTTTAGGGGCAAGAACCAATACCAAGGCTGTAGGTCTCCTATGGCATTGGTGGTGGTCCTTACCCCCCCATAAGCCTGGGTGAGGAGTCCGCTCTCCGCGTCCATTTTCCGTCAAAAAGTCGGCTAAGTCCAAAAAAACAGGGAAAATATCCCTAATTTAACCCTTTCCCTGTGAGTCCGCATCCGCGGCGTTCTTTGGCGTTTCGCGGCGCCTTGCGTTGGTGCCGTTTTTCACTCCGCGTGCAGGTCAAGCTCCGCGAGACACCACTTCTTCGGAGAAGTTATTTTTCACGCCGCGTCCACCACCGTCCACCACTCCGCGCCTATTGATCGGTATTGATTAAATTCTCTTTGATCAACACCGTGTGATTCCGAGAAACACAGACGTCGCCACAGACATCGTGAGGCGCCGTGACACACTCCACCTTGGACATTGCCCAACGCCTTCGCAGAGCTGTCTTAAAATACGGGCATTGGTGGGCCGGACGCGGTGTTTCACAGTCAGCCCGTACTATGCCGTTTTTCACTCCCGCGGGGTGAGATTTGATGAGGTCCCACATTTTTACAAATATCCCTCTAAAACCGCGAGAGAACACGCCCACGTTGCGCCCAGGCTAATTGGGGGGGTTACCGCTAAAACAACGTCCTATTTGTATGCCCACACAAGCACCTGTTACGATAGTGTACATTGTCATTGATCTAAATATGTATATGATTATAATTTATGTCATCTATTTCAAATCTTAACGTAACTAGGGCCTGCGGATGTATTGGATTATTGAGTTATGGTCACATAAATTGTTGATATATTTATTTATTTTCTTACATAATATAGGTGAAACACGGATTGGTCTTCTCCGAACTTGCTTGACGATTCACGGACGAGATATGACATGCTTTACGCCTGAGAACTTCCGTCCTGAATGGGTGCTAACATTTCTCTACATCAGTGCAGGCGTTTCATGTATAGCTGTAACAGTTGTTATGCTAATCATCACACGATGGCGGGCAAATGCAATCAAATATGCCCGCTGGTTGGGCTTTGTTGCAAGTATGTTTGCCTTATTTTAAGTTTTAATTAGAAAAAAATTACTAATCTTACATTATAACTACCTACGTTAAGCTTGTTTTATTTGCATTATGTTAGAATGAAAACATTGCATGTTTATATTGTTATGACGTACACCTTCATGATTTTTGTGCTAAACATGTAATTTTTGTTTCTTTTTTATAGTCATCATGTTCTGCCTGGCTGCAGTGATATTCCCAATTGGTTTCAACATGGACCATATTGGAGGCCAGCCCTACCAACTGCCCAGTAGCTATCATGTGGGCACATCCTACATACTTTTTGTTGTCGCCCTCTGGGTAACTGTGATATCTGAACTCTTTGCTGGCAAAGTGTGTCTACCGCATTTCTAACATTTTGTATTTTTACTCTTTAAAATTCTAATTCGTCTTAAAGAAAAATATTTATTTGGTGCTCATATTTATATGATCAATTAAAAGATTTCATAATGAACTATAAAATTAAGAAAAGACAGAATTAGGCATCTTGTCATGTTGAATATTTTAATTGTCATGTCATAGGTTGCTTTTGTGATATTTGTTTGTTAAGAAATTGTAAGGGTTACATGTATAATGCAATTCCATAGAATCTCTCATCTTATTAGATTGTACATAAAATGAACTGTTTTAAAAAATGTTCATTCTATATTATTGCATATTATATCGGCTTGTTAGTGTTCAAAGCCAAAATGTATTCTCACATTTATTTGTAGTTTATACACACATAATCTACATGGAATTAACATTTAGAGTAGACGATAATTTACATTTATATTCTACTTTACTAAGAAGTGGATATATTATTAATGATAATATATCTATTAAACTTAATGAATGAATCTGGTGTGTGATAGTCTGTTATGTCTGAATATTTTAACAACCTAGTCAAATTGTGGATGTGTTCTCATAGGCAGATCCAAGGGAGAGTGTGCTTCATCACACCCCACCCGCTTTTTTGTCTTCAAAATATTTCATTTCAACAGGGTTTTTACACATATGCATAAAACCTTGACCTGCATGTGGTCTCATAATTGGATGTTTTGTAATATTGAAATAGTTACTTTTATCTTATTTTGTCATAATTGATAAATTTCCTTTTGGATATGAAGAAACGTTTAAATGTGGTTAGTAATTTGATATTGTATAAAGGATAAAGCATATGCTTATTTGTGTTTTGATAGTCAAACTGCAAACAGATATTCGATTTTTAATATAAAGTTCATAATCGATTAATTTCAGCAATATTAAAGGAGTATGACAGTTAGACTGTAAGACATATGATAGGAATTATAATGAAATTAAATTATTGGTTCCATATTCTATGATAGAGATACACTTGTTTTTATTTTGAACAAATTGGAGATCAGGAATGATTTCTTTTTTCAAATACTTGGAAATAGCAATGATTTCTATGACAAATGTGAAAGTTCACATACTGTAATCAGAACTACTGTAAAACTAGAATATTTTGTGGCTATTAAATTTTCCGATTTTCATCCATAGATTATTTGTGACTATTTAATTTTGCGATTTTGGACCATCCTGGACCTAGTTTACAATGACTATTATCTTTGCTGACTATTTAAGTTTGTGGTTTTACACCTACCCTCAAAATTCGCAAATTAAAACATTTCTAGTTTTACAGTAGTTATGTAAAAAATGTATAACCTTGAACGATTAAGTTTGTGATGGGAAATACTGAATTATCTCTGATTGAAATTTAATTAAAGCTCAGGACACACATGTCTTTTACCATGAATTATTTATAAGTGTAATGATATATATTGTGTATTTCTGATAGTTATACTGATTCATATATATAGTTTTGTTGCAACAAAATATTCTTTGATATTTGTTATATTTTATGCAAAATTGTGTGAGAATCGTATTGTGCACAATCAAATTGTAAAAGTAGGTGCACAAATTTATTTATCTTCGTATCACATTATCTTATACAAATGTGTGAATAATAAAGTTTCAATGAATTGAAGAAGTGATTTTTAGTGCTTACTAATCAACAATATGATGCATGCAGAACTTTAAGTGCAAATATATTGGTAAAATATCAAAACTAATCAATTAACTTTATTCTAAACTATTCATATTCGTAAAGGTATTGTAATATCAAAAGTGAAATCAAAGTTTTATGTTATCCAAAAATTTATCTTGACATTAAATAGTATCAGCAAACAGTGGTGTGTAATCACTGACAAACAAACAGCAAACCTAGATCAGTAACAGACATTATTTATATTGCGTCTTTAAAATTTTCATTTAAATCTAGGATCTGCAACTGGATTCTTTAAAAATTAGTTGATACAGTATGTATAAAAAGAAGGATATGAAAGGTAAAAATACTTACAGTGAAAGTTGTGATTTTAACTTAATTTTTTTAACGTAAGGATATGTGTAAGTATACAAGTCTGCTAAATTGTGTGCAGGTCCTTGAATATTCACTGTATTGAAAGATTAATTTAATTGCTACCACAAACAAATAATGAATCAGATCATGCATTTCTTTTAAAAAGTATTGGAAATTTAATTCAATAAGACATCAGTAACGTTAAATATTTTTTTGATGGGAAAAGATTCAGTTTGTTACATGATACAAAAGTTTCATGTAATAATAAAATGTATTTAAATTTAATAGATGTAAAAAGTTCTCAGAAAATTGTCTGTGTTGGGTTTTCAGCCAAAAGTAAAGGAGGTGGGATCTTCAACACTGTCAAAAAAAAGTTTAAGAAACACAAAGAGCCACAGCGAAGTGGTAACGTAGAAATTTTTAAAGTTACACTAAACATTGATTAATGTAATTCAAGTTTTAAATACATGCATAATAAATTAGCAAGGAATGTTTGTACAGTATATCTAATATTAATATACCACCAGATTTTAAAACTATCCCTCCTGTATGATTTAACTATGACACCTTGGAACATAAATTAAAATCTATATTTTTCTAAAATTTGATGTAGAAAATGGGGATTTGAATATTTTGGACTCCCGAGAGCTTATTTCTCCTGGAAATGGAATAGCTGATGACACGTTGAGCACAATTACTTGTCAAACTACAGGTACTGGAGGTAAACAAACAGTATTTTTTGCACTTGACACCAAAAACCCATTTCTTCTGAATGTTTTGTCATCTAGACCTATATAGATCCTGTGATATAATATGATCCATAGTGAATGAGGAAGTATAGATAATGTTAAAAAAGCCAAGTTAATCCACATTAACGTATATTACCAGCTGGCTCCTGTCTTAAGTGTCTACTTAAGTGGCATTCCAGGGATTCATCTGATGATTATCAATATCTTGTTGTTAGAGGTTAATGACCAGCATTGATGTAAATGCAAGTGGATTGTGTAGTTATGATGCAGTTCATAATTTATAACTTTGTTTATGCTTTTTATATATCTTTTGTTGCTAAATGAAATCGTAACTTGTTGCTCAGATGTATTAATTTGGTATATTTTCCTTTCATGATATCAATGCTATTCATTCAGTGGCAAATCCAGGATTTCCTCGAACTGGGGGGAGTGGGGGGATCACTTTCAATTGTGCTATTTTGTAATAATAACAAAGACTGTCATGTTGGATACTTTTTTAATATTGAGGGTGGGGGGGGGAAGAGTTGCATCGAAAGCTTAGGTCCGTGAATATTTACCGCAAAAAAGGGATAAAAAAACACCAGTGAAAAATACACAATATTCTACACAATTACTATAATAAAAAAACAAAATGTATGCATGTATGTGAAGAAAAAAAAAATTACCAAACTGTTACAAAGTTCCTCAATTTGGAGCCATTGTGACTTTTTGTTGCAGATTTACACGTCTTCGTAAAAACTTTGTTCAGACTTAATTTTATGAAAAGTCTGAGAAAGTCGACAATGAATATGCACGTTCAAATGATGGTTCACTTCATCACTATTATTGCAAAAAACAAATAAAGGAATTAAAGACAAGTTTCATGGATGTTTCTATTCAGACTATAGTACTAATAGTATCTTATATATAAACTATATCAACAAGTATAGACCATAGTGAAATTGTGGGATTTTCCATTTTTCCTTCTTTACTGTTGTTTTATAGTAAGTTTGGAATAAGATCTATTGGGATAAAGGTTACAAATATCTTACCCAAACATAACAAACCTTTTATAGTAAAATATGTTCATTTACAGATTCCAGTGATGTGGTTCAAGACCCTGCTCGGAGGCAGAGTCATTCGACGATCGCAAATGACAATGTT
This sequence comes from Streblospio benedicti, assembly GCA_019095985.1. Taxonomy (NCBI): domain Eukaryota; kingdom Metazoa; phylum Annelida; class Polychaeta; order Spionida; family Spionidae; genus Streblospio; species Streblospio benedicti. The sequence continues at coordinate 13,961,219 of CM032669.1, forward strand.
TATGACAGTCTCGAGCCAGGCACCGAATCCTCTAGGGCTCACCACAGAGAAAATGTACCTCCCTCTAGTCACCCTGATTTTGAAGGTAGTACCATCCTTATCTATTCGGTAATTGAGTAAAATCAGATAGGGAAGGTTGCTATATAGTTATCAATATTGAGTTAGATGGTGAAAATGTTATTCTAACTTGTGCTTATGCACCAAATACAGAGAATGAGCAGGTTCACTTTATGAAAGTATTGGGGGACATATTTCATGCTGAACAACTTAACATAAATAATAGATTTACAATTGGTGGGGACTGGAATATTGTTTGAAACCATGAGTTGAACAAATCTGGAGAGATATACACTATAAAAGATAAATCTATTCAGCAAATGAATGATCTTATTAATGCTTATGGTCTAAATGACACCAAAGATATGATACTTGGTGAATAAAAAAATCCAAACTTGAAAAGATATACATGGCATCAGAAAAACCTGTTAATACAATGTAGACTGGATTGTTTTCTATTATCTGATAATATTTTTGATAACATAGTAGACATTGATATCATAACCTCAGTACATTCTTACCATTCTGCCATTACCTTAAAATATGCAGTTATCCCAAACTCTAAAAAAGGTCCAGGTTTTTGGAAATTTAACAATTCGTTACTTGAAGATAATAATTTTGTGAATTTAATGAAAAGCAATTTACAAAATTGGAAAGATGATCATGAAACTATTGAAGATAAAAGAGTAAAATGGGAATTATTCAAATATAAAATAAGATTATATTCTATTGATTTTGCCAAGGAGAAAGAAAAAAGAGATAGAGATATAGAATTATTGAATTAGAACGAAAGATTATCCATTTGGATAGGAATTTAACACCAATAACTACAATGAATATGAAAATATAAAAATGGAACTTAAAGAAATTGAAATTAACAAAACTAAAGGCAGTATTGTCAGAAGTAGGGTTAAGTGGCATGAAGAGGGTGAAAAATGTACTATATATTTTTTCGAACTAGAAAAAGCAAATTCAATCAAAAAGCAAATACAATTAGATAATGGCAAAATAATTACTAGTCAAGAAGAAATATTAAATGCACAAAAAAATTCTACCGTAAATCATCATCTTCAGGAATAAATGAAATAAACTTTAATACAAATAAATCTTTTGAGAATAATAAAATTCCTTCACTTTCGGAAGAACTCAAACAAATTTGTGATAAACCTATTGAAATCAAAGAAAAGAAAAAAGAAAGAAAAAAAAAGAATGTGAAGAGGTAATGAAATCTTTTAAAAGAAACCAAAGTCCTGGAAATGACAGAATTTCGATTGAATTTTATGAAACGTTTTGGCTACAGTTTTAGTTTACAATTAAGACAAGTTATGATAGAATGTTTTGAATATTGTTATGAATATGGTGAACTTTCTCATTTTCAAAAACAGTCTGTAATTTCTCTTCTACATAAAAAAGAAAAAGATAGACTTTTTTAAAAAAATTGGCGACCAATTTCATTATTAAATGTAGATTATAAAATTATCTCAAAAGTGATACCATATCTTATACATTGTAATCAGTCAGGTTTTATAGAAGGTAGATATATCGATGATGCAATTCACACGGTTACATATATAATGGATTATTGTGAAACTTTTGAGAAGGAAGGTATGTTAATAATGGTTGACTTTGAAAAAGCATATGATTCCATAGAGTATGATTTTTTATTTAATGTATTACGTATTTTAATTTGGAAATTATATCCAAAATTGGGTGAAAATATTCTGTAAAAACATACAAAGTTGTGTACACGATAATAACATATCTTCAGCATATTTTAAAATTACTTGAGGGCTGAGGCAAGGGTTTCCATTATCTTCATATTTTTTTGTCTTGTTTGTAGAGATTTTATCTATATTCATAAGAAATGATAAAGATATCAAGGGTATCAAAGTAAAAGATATAGAAATAATATATAATAATTAGTTCAATTTGCTGATGATACAACGGCTATATTGAAAAATATAAAATCAGCAAAATTGTTTTTATCAACTTTGAAAGACTTCTCCCAAATATCAGGTCTTAAGCTAAACAAACAAAAACCTGAAAGCGAGGTGGTTGGGAATTAGCAAAAATAATGCGGAGAAACCAATGGACAAGTGGACCAATTAGATTCCTTGGAATCTATATAGGTCATAATCCCATTGATGTGTTTCACTTCAATTTTAAGCCAAGAATAGAAAAACTCAAATTAAACTTAAATAGGTGGAAACAAAGAAAATTATCGTTATTAGGAAAGATTTTGATTGTAAAAGCACTTGTATCCTTGAATGTGTTCATCGTGTTGGAATCCATATATATTTACAAAGTTCATCTTTACACAACACAATAAAATCTTACATTGATTGACAGTTTCAACAACTTCTGTTGCCATTTTCAAAATCTCTCTGCGCATGACAGGTCAATCTGCATGATTTCCGATACTGAAAATCGGGTCGTACACATGAGAGAGTTGAAAGCCCCCCTCGTCCCTGTTCATGACCTGTCTCTGTCCTCGTATTATGATCGCTTCCTTGATTGTTCTTGTCCTCCAGTCGCTTTCTCTGTCCAACACACTGACTTCCTCCCAGTCTATCATATGATTGTTCTGCTTGACATGATCTGTAATTGCACTCTTGTGGATCTGGGTGAGGGATTCTTTTCTCGCTGCTATGGTGAATGATCCCTTAGTGTTGTGATCCACATCCTTCATGTGTTCCTTCACACGAGTGCCCAACTTCCTGCCAGTTTCCCATACATATACGCTATCACAAGATTTACAAGGGATCTTGTAAACCACTTCACATCTCTCAAACTTTTCTTGCTTATCCTTGGGGTGAACAAGAATGTTGCTTATTGTCTGTAAGGGTTTCACCGCCGTGGACACTCTGTGCTTGTTAAGAATGTGAGACACACCTTCCGTGATCCCTTTCACATAAGGTAAGATTACTAACCCTTTGGAGCCTCCCGAATCATCCTTCTTCTTCTTCTTATCCTTTGGAAGTTGGGCACTCGTGTGAAGGAACACATGAAGGATGTGGATCAGAACACTAAGGGATCATTCACCAGAGCAGCGAGAATCCCTCACCTAGATCCACAAAAAGAATTTGTAAAGGCATATTGGTATTGTTAGGTATCGTAGTACATTTGTATCAATAAAATGTTGCAGAACAGATTACAGTGTGCACAAAATAAGACTGTTAGATACATTCTGAACTCTGATTGAAGACATCACCTTATGTACTCTGATTTTGATATACTAATTTAATGTAATTCTAAATCAAGGGTTGATTATCTCTCTGTGAACATGATGTTCAATGTATTTCATGGTACTGCCCCTGATTATCTCTGTAAGGCTAAACGTGTTGGTCATAATCATAGGACAAGACATAGTAACCTAGCTTTTATTGTACTTCGTGTTAAAACTCATGGCTCAACTTCTTTTTTATTTAATGGTATCAAATTGTGGAATAAACTCCCATTTCACATCAAACAAATTGTTGACAAGAAAATGTTTAAAACAAAATGTAAATCTTTTTTATGAAACAAATGCTAGATCGAGAATTGTCGGAGTATGATGTTTAATTGTTTGTTATATGTATGTAATTTAATCCTGCTGAAGTCACTTATTTGATGTCATTTTGTTATACTAAGGGCCAATATGGAAATAAGTAATTGGAGCTTTTTTAGTTCCAACACTTTTATTGTATTACCCTTTTCGTAATTTTTCATGTGTTTGCAAAATTATCTGTATCATTATTTCCCCAATATTTTTGCTCACCTGTGATCAGCATTATTCAAGGTTTTTTTTTCATGTTTTGCTTGTCTTTTTATATATTCTATTTATTTTTAGTTTGTTGTAATGTGCATTTTAACATGTTGAATTATGAATAAATATTATCAAATCAAATCAAACACTAGTAAGTTTTGAATAAGATCTATTGGGATAAAGGTTACAAATATCTTATCCAAACATAACAAACCATTTTATAGTAAAATATGTTCATTTACAGATTCAAGTGATGTGGTTCAAGACCCTGCTCGGAGGCAGAGTCATTCGATGATGGCAAATGACAATGTTTATGACAGCTTCGAGCGAGGCACCGAATTCTCTAGGACTCACCATAGAGAAAATGTTCCTCCCTCTAGTCACCATAATTTTAAAGGTAGTACCTACTAGTTGCAAAACTGCCAAGAATATTGAAAAGAATATTTCATTTTTATTACTTTACTCATTCATGATTAGTGCACCCCATTATATAGTGCGGGTGACATTCCCGCTAACTGACTTTAGTGGTAATAGAAAGTTATGAAAATCTAAAGATGACTTTAAAAGATACGTGTGAGATAAACCGAGATAAAGGATGGGATGACGTGAGAGAACAGTTTACAAATGCAAAGAGGAAAAGCGTTTAGGTTGAAAAGAAAGCCAGCTCGAAATCCAATGGTATATGATAGCAATCATCCCATTGGTGAGTCCATCTTTAACGTAGTCTCATCCCTTAACCAACATAGTTCATCTCAGTTTTGTGACTTTTCATTTGCCATCATGATAATACCTTATGATATAGTAATTTATCATTCATTATTATGATTTCTCTTGAGAATATCTCACTACCAAGCATATTTATATTGTGGCCCTTCTTGGGATGATGCCATCCTTCTGGTCTGACAATTTAAGGATCGTGAGCATGAGTCCTGTCATGGCTACTTGGTGTAGTCAAAAGAAAGATAACGGTTTTAAACCCTGTCTTCAGCCAAGTATATCGTGGAAGAACTATTATTGATGGTGGGAGAGATTTGAAAGAGCAAGGTAGAGACGACTTTCCAAGCACCGTGAAACATATTTTTATACTTTAACATTGATGTTGTGCTTTAGGGACCAGAGGGACACCAAATACATTGATTCGCAAACGTACTCAGAGTGAACCAAACCTGTTGGAAAACACTGGTCCTCCACAAGACCGACAGAACCAAAAGGCTAGACCACCAGACGGTCGACATCATTACAAAAGGTACACGTTAAAAAGTGGGGTTGCTTTTTCATTATTTTTGGTCATCAGTTTAGAACTGTATTGTTTGAATTTGTTTCTTACGTTGGTCAGGGTAGCAGTGTTAAACAGACTCAATTTCTTTTTCATTTCGCATGGTCCTCCGTAGTCTCTCTCCATCATTCAAACTGCTAACTAAGAGCTGCCGTCTGCTGCATGCTCTAGTAGAGTCTGAAGTCTCTCTACAACAGCTATGTAATTGTGTTGCTAATACATTATTCATATATCCAGATCTGGCTATAAGCGCCAATTGGCTGATGCCAACAGGCTCATGTCACGTGATAAGGATCAATGCTCTAGACCAATGTTTACAATCTGAATTGTAAACATGGAAGACAAAGAATTTGAGGAAAGTTTGAATACCGCTAAGATTAAGTGTAAAATCGCATTTGATTTGAAACAAAAGCAATTGGATTGTATAAGAAATTTTGTACACAAAATTGACACAATAGGATTGCTGCCATTCCTATTTTACACAATGTTCTTATGGTTTTATTCATTCACCACTAGTGACACATTTTAAAGTGAATTATGTTCTTGAATTATCCATAAGAATATAAATATTCACATGCTACATATAGAAACTTCTATCATTTACACCAAATAATGTAGCAAGATTGTGAGTTTAACATTATCTATCAACTTAAAATCCAACAATGATACAAGTTTGCTAGATCCACATGATACACACAGCACAGATACATTACAAAAGTATGACTCCCCTTGTTTTGATAAGATCAGTTGAGTGACCCCAAGTGATGAAATGGCCATAAACAACATGATAGGATAAACAGATGGAGACACATGCTGTACAAAGGCTCACTGTGTAGAGGCCTACGCATACATGCGGTTGATGTTGATAAACAGAATAGCACATGCTGCAAACTGGGAAAACCCTAGTTTGATATTCTAGAACGGCTAGAACAGCCTCCTGTTGCTACGAGTTTGAGAATAGTATGATAAAGGCTGAAATATTTACCTGTAACATTTCAATAGTAAAGTGATCCCAGTCTCTCCACACAGCCTAACCTTGCGGCGTGGAGAGGCTGGTGTGCCACAGTCTAGGTCCTCAGGCAAATCGAGCACGGTGCCCCATACCCATCCATCCTACCTACAAAAAATCATTTTCATTGTTGGATGTTTCCACCTACAGGATTCTAACATTTTCCTCCAATTTTCAGACGTCATTCATACTGTGATACCACGGACAATGAGAGTGCAAAAGAATATTCACATGCTTTAAGATCACCCAAATACCAGACGAGGGCGATCATGCAACACCAACAGAGAACGAAGTATTCCAGACACAAAGGTTCAAGTAAATCCTTGTACCAAAAAGAAATCTGAACTATCGCAAAATAGACAGGAATGAAGATGAATTCGGGCGAGAATTTGGAATGATTATTTTTGTCACACATAACACATCTGAGACCCCTTTGGAATTGTATTATGGTACCAGTTGCAATGAGAAGGACACATGGGGCTTAGTGACAAGAAAATTGCTATCAGAAATATATGTGTTTGATACATTTGGCGCTCAGTTAAACCAGCCATTGAAAATTACACTTCCTGTGAGAGGAGATGGAAGACATTACAGCAAAGGTGATATCAAAATACTGAAAAGCGAGGACGAACTTGGCAGTCATTTGAATTGGACCGAGAGTAACCTAGTCTTTAGTCTGGATAATTTTGGGAAGTCAGTTTCTTTTTCCATGCAAAAGTTTTGTCACCTAGTTGTGGTAGAATGTTCGATCAAGAATTTTTCTTTGTCAGCTTATTTCAGGTATTCTCAATGTCTATTATAATTACATTAAGATGGTTCTGATGCACAATAACATTTAAAAAAGAACTTAATATTTTCTTCACATGTTTTGCAGATATTACGCTAGGAATGGTAAATGCGTTATGACACTCATTATTTCACAGACACAGATTGAACATCAGATGATGGTATTTATACAATTGATTCTAATTTGTAATCAAGTAAAATATAAATTTCAGTATTTTTCAGCATTACTGATTTTATAGAACGTTAAAATGTGGCTTGATCATCCTTTATTTCTAGTCTGGTGAAACAGAAATCCCACATTTTCAAAGAAACGTTTGTATAGATACAAATGGCAATCCTGTTAAAATCGGAATACGAAATGTTGAAGAACCTTGGATTTTGAATTCGCGTTATGACAATTTTGTATGTATGCCTACCTTTCTTAATATTTTCATTGATACTTGATAATCATATATTTATAGCAAACATGGTCATTGATAACAGCAGAGGCAGTGTTAGTGCCTATGCATGTCTATTTAAGATGAAACACTTATGTTTTTGTTTGTTTTTCTACATCTGTTCTAACACCTTTATTCAACACTGCCAGGCAATGTCTATTTTACGTATTCTACAAGTGTTGTGTACACTGGGTATTTATGTTTTCAATTATATGGTAGGACATAAGTTGCCAGGAGCTCCAGCGGCTACCTGTTCGAAAGGAGTTCACATTAAAAAAACAAGTTGCCAAAGCACAAGATTGTTTTGATATTGACTGTGAAGTCTATTTGGAGCAACCAAGTATCACCACCGATTCGGCAAACATTTTGTTAACCGAATGTGACGTGAGTATATTTAATCTGCACTCTGACAGTCAACAATATGTTCATCCTCGATGTCTTCTTGTACATTACCACGGGAGCAATTTGTTAAGACCTATAATCAGTATATCAACCCCCCTCCCCCCGCCCCGCACCTGGGGGCAATGCTCCTCTCTTACACAGTAGATTCGAAAAGTGTGTGTGTGGGGGGGGGGGGGGAGGCATTGTCACTTAAAATGGTAGGCTATAGTTCTTTATGAATTGCCCCCGTGTACAGAAGTTACATGAATAATCTTATCTCTGCTTTTACAAAAACAAACAACAAAGCTGTGACCAAACAATGCGCCACGGCTGCAATATGCCCACTGCTTCTTCAATAATCAGCACTCTCTAAACCCTAGGGTACAACTGGCTGCACTGCTTCCCTACAACCTCCATACTGCCAAAAACTCATGGAGACTGTGGAGATTAATGCATGTTCAGTGCGGTGAACGTATGTTTTCACAGGCAGTACGGAGACAGTAGCAGAAGTATGTCGTTTTGAACTTCCTCTACTGCCTCTGTACTGTTTCAAAACCGCACTTATCAATACTGGGGCATGCACTGAGTGAAGTTATTCAGTGACCGTGCTTCTATACATACATGTAGTGGCTGAGACTGCATGAGAAAACATTCCCAGACATGAAAAACCATACTGCCAGCATGCCAGCACTGCTGGTTGTGACCATAACTTTATTGTCACAGCATGAGGAAAACTCCATAGACATCGCATCCATAAAGAAACTGTACAGCTAAAATGTCCATACTGCCAATTGTGCCCCTAGCTTAACGCTAGATTTTCTTATGTGATTCATGCTCTTTATTATCGATATTGGGCTGCCAGCTACAAATAGATGCAGTTTATTCATCATTCTGTTTCTACCCATGCATACAATTTTAATACAAACAAACCGTGTTCAACAACCCCATTTTGTGTGATTGCCTTCAAAATGTGTACAAATATATTTCATAGTTTCCATATCAAAAGATATCGTTGTACACATTTAGATTTTGTATTCAACGTTAAATGCATGGAAGAAGAACACGAGACAACATGCTAAATGAAATTTTATAGACTTTAATAAACAATTAGATGATTACTGCAACACTTACATATTATATACATATACATATACACATACTATTGCAGCTGATGGATTCGTATAAGAGAGGGAGTGTCGCGACGTCTTCATCCACGTTGTCTGGCAGTGATCTTTCAACGCCCACTCTCATGAGAGCACAGACACTTGGAAACGTGCCCACGGGTGGTACTTATCATACCGCACAAGGTCGACCTCCTGGCGGTCATTCAGATGCACTTGACCCCACTGGAGTTCTGCAACATCAGCATGATCAGAAGAAGTACAGAACATCGTATCATATGAACTTGGTGTTTGAAAATGAAAGCGGATCTATTAATGAGGAAGCCAACAGGTAATTCCACAAACTATGACGCTAATGATATCTTAGAACATGCATTATTATATTCATATCAATATAAACAGATTCAAATGATTAAAGAAAATATTTTTAAAACTCACCCAGGACTTTTCAAAACGGGACGAGTCGTGCATCAAAATGCAGACCTGGACCCACCTGGTCCTGGCATTAGGAAAATAATGCATACATAGACGCTCTGGGTGAGGAAGCCCAGACACCCCTTAAACTATCATTGTGATCCTCATCATTGTGATTAATTGGGCATGTCTCTGTATAAAACATGTCATCTATTTATCAGGAGCCAAATGCTGCCTCCGCAAAAACACGCGCCTGAACAACGAGGACACTCACAGCACCCCCGAGTCACCCAGCAGCCTGCAGTACCCCGAGGGTCGCAGCCTCGTGATTCCCGGCTCAGCACCCTGAGCATCTCCAGCGGTCTCACCGTGGAGAATGAGTCCACAGATTCGTCATCCAGCTTCAGGAAGCCCACCAATGTGGCAAGGCAGATGATTGAGTCTAGAAACAACTGGCCAGCCCAAACGATTCCAAGTGCCCAGGGGTCAAATGAGTCAATCAGGTTTTGAACATGTTAATGTGTTCAAAACCTGATTGATTTATTGACAGACTGAACTGTTTTTGTGAATGGCCTCAGATGCCCATAGGGTTGCAGACACCAAACAAGACTCGTAGGTCAAGGATAACAACAAGTTTTTCTACAACTCATGACAATCATATATACGTAGAAATAGTGTATGTTATACAAGCAAGTAGTGATAATCATTTTTAACAAGCTAAACTTCTTAATCAACTGTGTAAAACTTTTATACTGCTCAACAATATTCTACCAACATAAGAATTATGACCGTAAACCGCCTGAAATGTCTTAAGGGAGTGCTGATTATTTAAGTTGTTGGGGAGTCTGAGGAAATCCAGAGGGTTTCTCTATTTTGGTACAGATATTTTAGAGAGGGGGGTCATCAATTTTGTACCAAGTACAAGAGGGGGTGTCTATTTCGTGCCAGGGTAATATTCTCATATTCTTTTCATTTTATTTTTTATTTTACCGTCATTTCATGGGTAGACCCCATACTAATTTAGTGGGTATAATCATGGCAAAAAAACATTTGATAAGGGGGGGGCACCTATTTTGTACATAAAAAATAGAAGGGGGGTTGCCTTTTTTGTAAATAAAAATAAGGGGGGACATGAATTTTGCACATGAACATCAGACCAAATCCCCAGGCCAAATCCTCACACTCCCCCCGGCAATAGATAATGGGCAGTCCCTAAACAATGCTCTTGTCCAGAATGGCGAACAATCAAACTACTTTTATTACACTGTGTATGGTGACAAAAACACAAACTTTTAAACTAATTAGGCATCGACCATTTGATCTCAGGGAGGGGGGGGGGCAGCTATTTTCACCTTAGCTTCAATTATTTTTTTTTTCATGAAATTTGACATCTAATTCTTTTTTTTCTTAGATTTTTTTAGATTTTTTTTTCTTAGATTACTGAACCTCAATTATTACAAAATTTGAAAATTATTTATTTTTTTTCTAGCCGAATGAAACCTTATTATTTTTTTCTTAGATTTTCAGCCTTGCGTTATTTTTTCCAATATTTTTGCCCCCCCCCCCCGAGATCAAATGGTCGATGCCTTACTGTACTACCAAGCTTGATGACGGAAGCATGAATGAGCGCACGCGTTCAATTCTAATGACTCGAGCCCACAATGTAATAAGCAATCAATTATTGACGAGATACACTTGTTGGCGTGAAAGACGTCCACGCGTCAACTGTTTCATGTGTCTGTCACTGTGCGTGTACAGACAACACACCTATTTTTCACCCTATAGACACTTCACTGAGGACTACATTGTAAATTTCATGGGAAGAGTCTTTTTCAAAGACCACAATGCTTTGTAATTCCTAGGTTCGTCGGGGGCTCGATCCCACACAGAATTGTAGTAGGTTGTCAAAGCTTACACAATTGTCAGTCCCTGTCATTTGATTTTGTGCTATCATTTTGAATATTTATTTTCTATTTTCATAAAAAAACATATGCATGTATCTATACAATACACATATAAAATGTGAGGTCTTCGTCGTAAACATTTACGTTAGGCCCCGTCCTTTTGCAAGGCTTTTTGGAAGATACACTGTCCTGGGTGCTTGGCTTTTTAAAAAGGCAAGTTCAGTTAGCAATTTAATGAGGAGGATTTTTAGTTCCAATCCAAAATTGGCCAACGGAGTACCGTAATAAGTTTTCGGGAGGTGGGGTTCATCCCAAACTCTTACAAAGACTTTCATTTAACAAATAACCTCAATTCAATTTAAAGACGTATTTTTGTGGTTCTATTAGAACATGCAGGCAAATCAAAATCCCTCTAATGTGCAAATGTAGAACTTGTAGTGGCTATGAAATCCCACACACTTAATCTATGTTGGCCTTATTTCTTATTTCTTTGGTCTTTGGTCCTACATCCCACATATTTGCAGGTATTTTCCCTACGTTCCACTCCCTTGAAATCCCACTTACCTCTCTCCCCTTTTTTTTTTTTTTTTTTTTTTTTTTGCCTTTTCCCCTACATCCCAATTTTTTCGGGCCTTTTCCCCCACATAAACCCGCCTCAATAGAAAGTCTCTCAACTCTTTTGGGACACATACAGCACAAAAACCATAACACTAGCCACACACACATAGTATTCTTGCTTGACCTGTGTTTAACTGTATTTGTTTACAATGTGTGGGTACAGTGGGACAGCAGTCTGTATACGGACGGCTGTATATAGGGACGAGTTTGCTCAACTCCCACCACCTAGAAATACTAACGTATCGTCACAACTACAACTGCCTACATATATACACTCAACCACAGAAGCACATTGGATGAAATAGTTATTCAACCATAAATAATGGTCGGAAAAAAACACAGATCTACCTTGTAGGAGAGTCCATCAGACCATGCATAAGAACGTTATTTGTGCACAAATACATGTAATTCTCTGTAAATCTAGGGGTAGGCAGTTCCTAATATTGAATCTGATTAAGTCGTGGCATTGTGGTCATGGTTAAATTACACATTGTCTTTGTCTTTCTTTTAAGTACAATGCTATTTTGCCTCGCTTATTTCTCCTCACCAAACACACTGCAACAATTCGGGGGTGATCAATCGTGACTGTCAGACTGGGGCTTAAGGAATTGCTGCCACTTGCCTGTTTCCCAGCGTATAAATCTGTAAAGCTGCTAGATCATGTACATGTCATGATTAAGTGTGCTGGAAGGAAGTAACGTGCTTATTTTAAGCTTACATATGCTTTATTGGGTAGTCTTGCCAGTTGTATTTTGTTTGAAGATACATGAAAACCTCCATTAGAGATACAAGGGGAAGTGGGATAAGATGCCCTTCTGGGTGAAACAATTTTAGTAACATCCAACAGGAGATAGATAGAAAACAGTGTCACTCTTAGTTAGATGTTCACTGGGTTGGATTATACTGTATACATTTACGAAGAAATGTAAAGAAACAGCAGTTGCATTACATCAAAATGCATTATGGTGGGTAATCAATAGTCAGCTGTTTTAGCGGCAACCCTCATTAGGGCTGGGAAGCATCATGCATGTTCATCATCGCTTCTATCACCCATAATGAAATGACATCCGCAGGAGGCCACATGCAGTATTTCACCGGCAGAGCCATTGATTTGTTACGTGATATTGTGCCCCTCGAAGAACATCTACAATTTCTCAAAAACATTGGCACATTAGAGGCATTTTAATTTGCCTGCATGTTCTAATAGAACCTGAAAACTGCTTCTCTAAATTGAATATTGGGGTCATTTGTTAAATTAAAGTCTTTGTGTGAGTGTATGGTGAATCAACACGCAATCAATTAAGGCAGAGGGCAACAACTTCAGATATTGCAGCAATAGTAGATGATAGATCACTTAGAATATCAGTCAAACCATTGACATCAACATCAGACTTTCAAAGAGGACACGGACCTGAAGTAAAAGATGCATATATAGAGTGTTTTGGCTGATGTTATTTTAAGGTAGACTTATATAATATGTCCGGGGTATAGGCACAATTAGTATATCGATTGGTACATGTCCAACGTCCAAAATGGCACACCTGCACCCAATTTTCACTCGAGACCCGCCGGGGGTTTATAGCCGATCTAGAGGTAAAGTGAATTTAAGTCCACGTGGTGAGAGAGCGAGCAGCGGTTATTTCGGCAACTTTTATAAAGGTGTGTGTGTTTTGTACACTCAACGAAGTCACGTCACTGTCTACAATCTAACCTTCGGAGCTTCGGAAACCCGAGTCATGACATCCATAATTAAGAGATAGCTGCATGTGCTCACTTTTTTAGATGAGGATGGGCCACACCCACTTGTTTTCCACTTTGCATATCACTTTTCTATATATTGAATACGGAAAAGGTGGATAGCGTAGACCAGATTAGTTTGTAGGAAAATAGTCGAATTTTGGTGTATTTCAATTACCGCCGTTAATTGTTATCGTTAATTATTTATCCCCAAACCCCTTACAGATTAATTTACAGTTAGCATAAAGCAGCATAAACTCTTAAACACAACTAAAGTCTGTTTCTTTCCCATAACTTCTCAATTGAGCAGTCTACGGTGTTAACTACTCCGCCCACTGAAACTCATAAACATGGAAAAACACTTCATGTCACACTCATATCGCATGTTTATTCTTCACTACATTATCTTACATGGCAATAAGTACCATGATAATGTAATAAAGCTATTCAGGGGATGTCGTAAAACTATAAAGCTCTTCTTACCCTTGCTCGTGAGACGACGCGCTTTGTCAACAGAACCCCATTTGTCAACACTTATTAACGCTTATAACAAGTAGTTTTTGGATAAGAATGTTGCTTGGGACAATGAATCTAAGTTTGAACTTTGTAAAAGCTTTTCATCACAATCAGTGTACACCCATTTCACACACATGCTTTTATACTATGGCATCTTCAGACCTGTGTCCCTGTTATGGAACAGATTTCAAACATGTTTTTTTTTCTTACCCCTCAATTATTTTTTAAGCTGTTTAAAGCTGTTTTTAAAGGCATATTTGACTTTTTTTTTCTAGCCATATGAAACCTTATTATTTTTTTTTCACCAATTTTCAGCCGTGCGTTATTTTTTTTCAATATTTTTTGCCCCCCCCCCCCACACACACACAGACCTTTGTGTACGTTTTGGTGTTCATGTGGCTATGAGCCTCTCTGGTTCAAACATGGCAGTTGCGTGAAAATAGCCCAAAACGCGGTATAGCTCACTACACAAACAACAATGAATGGCAATATGTTTATACTTGTACTACTGTGGGTGTCTACAAAATCACTTTTTCCGCGTTCACAGCATGAAATCCTTGCTCATCCCAGAAAAGCTCCTATTATTCATCGCTAACATGGGAGAACTCCTTCATGGTTTAAATACCCGGCTAGATTTCCCCTTTGACAGCCGACACCCATTAAAACGACAACGCTAGATTGTTTTGTCGTCAGTTTTGGAAACCATTCATGGCTAAAATGTAGGCCCATAGGGATTCTCAGAGACATTGACCAGATATTAAGGGTTAAGCTCACTGAATTTTCATCCTTTCCATTTACTCAAGATATGTGTAGATACTGATATACACACCATATACACTAGTAATGGGTAACCTCTAAACTACTCTGCAACATATTTTTTCACAAAAAATAACCTTGTGATTATTTGATAAAATGCGTACAAAACTGTACGTACGTATATAGAACGTTGAGACAATATGCCTATTTAAGATAAAAAGAGACTTCATCTACTAACATTTATCGCCCTAATTTCACATAGACGATGATAGCTCCAGGTGGAATACAGTTGAAAGAAATCACAAGACGCCAGACAATGAGAAAAATATTCTCAGACTTTTGTGGCTACAGCTTATGAGATCATCTGTCATAACCGTCTGTGATCTTTCAGATGGACTGAATGTAAGGGTAGGATCAAAGGACCGTTGAGGAAGAGCAAACCATAACACGGGAACATCGCCATGAATATCACCAGCTAGGCCAGCTTGAAGAGGAAAACCCTTGGTATGATCAAGTTCGCCTTGCAGACAACCCAGAAAAGCCAGATGATCCAGACCCACAATTCAATAATCCATAACGGGAGCCCACAGACCGACAAAATGAAAATCACTAGAAGAGTGATAACAATTTCTGGACAAGGACCAGGCAGAAGTGTGCCATTTCCTCCAGACAACATAAATCGTGCAGCATGGTGCAGTATTGGCCACAGCCGAAGTGATGGAACAGATGCTTCTATTTCACGCTTCCATTGCTTTCTGTTGTAACTGCACTGGCGGTACTTACGTTTTCTCACTTTTCAGGAGAGGGAATAGCATTCTTTAGCCCAGAACTAGCCAGAAGTGCAGCATTCCCTACTAGTCAGAGCATTCAAGATTTGAGGCCAAATCACCCACGAGCCACCTCAAAATTACACTAAGTTTCTGGTGTCTGGAGCATCTGGATTTACCATCGTCTATGTGAAATTGGGTGTTTGATTGTAAGTGTAAAATATCTATGTTCTATGAGATTATTTCACCTTTATAATTATCGGGGACTTTGATACAGGTGGAAGAAATCAGTTACGGATTGCTAGAAAAGTTAGCTAAAATGCCAACGTTGAAACCTACAGTCATAATGAGAGGAAATGGACCTTGACTTTTATCAAATGTCAACGTAATCAATATTTGTGTCACATATTAGGCCCCTTAGCGCCGAAATGCTGGTGAAGGTTCTAATAGAAAGCCACCCTTTCAACAGTCTACACCTCAGATCAGCAGGTGCGACAGCGACCCTTTAGTCTGCACAAAACTCAACTCGCGCTTAGGTCCGCAGCAGAGCAGGGAACGTAAACGGGGCAACACTCGCTTTGTCGCACTCCGCAGAAGGGTGCGTTTAAGAATAGACCTGCCTATTATAATAGATCCAATTGATGTTGATGTAATTGTATTGTCATATGGTGCCAACACTGCTCGCAAACGTTACGACAGTTTGCAACAAGGAGTTTGTTTCGTGGTATTAAAAAGTGTTTATATTGTGGATGTGAAACCCATTACAGTTGGATTACGTACCACGCTGCTATATTAGAATAGTTAATGGGGTGGTGGATTTTTTAATGTTCTCAGTCTCAATATTATTCAAGGCACACAGGACAACCACTAAAATCAGCATATAAATTATTGAGTAGGATTTACTGCCAGGTTAGTGCAGTGAGCATTCAAAGAACATATGTTATGAATAATAGACAGCCGCATATAACTTAGTGACATGTACGAATTAATTGGAATTTCACTCTGGAGACACATACTGTATACCTATTGGTGTTTGTAGACACTTGCTTATATTCAAACAACACTAGATTCTGCTGTACACCTTGAGATGATAGTGTACAGACTGAGGTATCCCTGCACAAAATGGTATTGGTGAGAAGAACAAAACATTTACAATTTATGAACTTTAACATTCACATTAATTAAGAGTTGGCTCATTTAAAGAATGGATGAATAGTTAAACTTAACAATATCCAAATGCAATACAAATAAGTGTAACTGAGGAGTGTTCGGGATCTATATGGACCATTAGAAACAAGAAACTAGCACACCTAGACAAGGGATAATACAATTACCTGTTCTAATGAACAGAGACAAGATCAGCATAAATAATGCTCACTTCGCGCCTGATTCATCGTCACAATTCAGACCATTCACGTCTATCCACTATACGTGAAGTGAGGATAGTATCTAAAGTCTTACAAACCTATTTGTAGTGAAATCATATCACCTACTTTCTTGTCATGCATGGTATTTGCAGACTATCACCATAATCATGATGTTAGTGCCTTATCACCAGGTCATCAATCACATGAAAGCATGTACATGTGTTATAACTACCAACTTTAAGTTATAAATTGCAATTTTAACTCACATACGCACACATAACCCATGATGACATCCTCCTCCGCTGTGGCTGCAGGCTGCACGTTGGTGTCGCACCAGGCTTGGTGTGCTGGTGCCGCACTCACCCAGGTGCCTGTCCTGCCGCACCACAACACCACGTACCTCGATCTGTCGCGCAATCGGATCAGCGCCGTATCATGGCGGCTCCAGCTGTACCCGCTGCTGGTCGTTCTCAACCTGAGCAACAACTCAGTGTCTGCGCTGAGCCCCGGTGCTTTCCGAGGCCTCAGCGCCCTCGCAGAACTGCACCTGGCCGGCAACAGGCTCACCACCGGCGCCCTCACGCCGTCCGTCTTCTCACCCCTCGGCGTCTCGCTACACTATCTCGGCCTCACAGCCAACCTGCTCGGGCCCGCCCTCGACTTGGCCGTCTTTGTGGACCTCGCTCAGCTCACCTGCCTTGACCTCGACTATAACCACATCAGTGTGCTGACCATGAACAGTGGCCATAATCTGGACAGTCTGACAGAGTTGAAGCTGAGAGGCAATTCGCTGACTTTGATTCCACATGACATATGGCCGGCCATGCCCAATTTAGTACTGCTTGACTTGTCTGAGAACTCAATCAGCCACATTGCTGACCGTTCGTTTGTTGGCTTAACTCAGCTCAGGGCACTAATTCTCAATAGGATGCAGCCACTGAAGTACATCCACGGAGCAGCGTTTGTCGACGCTGTCAATCTACACGACCTGCAGATCAGTGGCTGTCCCCAGCTGACGGTGATCGAACCTGGCGCCTTCCGATCAAACAGCCGCCTCCGCCGCCTGCAATTGAGCAGTAACGGGCTGAGCACACTGCCAGAAGAGAGCATCAACTGGAAGACAGTGCAGCAGGTGGCGGTGTACGCAAACCCCTGGTCATGTGACTGCCGGCTCAGCTGGATCAGCACAGTCAAGGACAAACTGGTGTCTGCCCAGCTCCTGCTCTGCGACGGTCCGGTCTACATCAAGGGCTCCAGGCTCGCGGATCTGGACTATCAGGACTTCTATTGTGTGGACCAAGCCGTTGACGGTGATGACCTGAGCAGTGGTCAGCTGGTGGTCATTGTGGTGCTCACTATGGGGCTGACCGCAGGGTTGGTGCTACTGGTGGCACGGCTGCTGGGCAAGCTGAGGCCACCACTGGCACGAGAGAGAACCAACAGGACACAGCAGTATGTGTACGGACACATGGAGGTGGCGTATGGACCTCTGGACACTGTGTGATGTGTGAACACATGGAGTGGCTTATGGACCTATGCACACAGTGTCATGTGTGGACACATGGAGGTGGCTTACGGACCTCTGGACACGGTATGATATGTGGACACACTGCCACCGACACATGGAAAACCATGTATTGTGTGAAGGTACTGCTAACGTTTTCTCGTGGAACAGAACCATAGTTGTGTCAAAACGATCTTAAAATCTTGCTACAAGACAATTGATGCTTCAACACCAAAACACAGAAAAATTATTTGCCTACCAGACCAAGTGGGGTACTTTATCGTACCCACTAGTGCAATATGTGGACACGGAACACTCTGTTGAAATCTCAACAACAAATTATTAATGTGGGAACAATGGACTAGGACGTACTTTACAGGTGGTGTGACTGTCTGGCTACAGAACACTTTTTGTGATGGTGCATGGCTTTAGCCAGCGCTGAGGATACATTGGACGTAGAACGCATATATGATGTTTGTTTGTTATAAAACACATATCTTTATTATAGCCTTTAGATTAGGTTAGAGGCCCGCACCAAGCCAGCCACTGGTAATGAGAGAGCAATGCAATATCTGTAAGTCCCGCTGGTGTTTTCCTACTGTCATTAACCTCATTTTAGCTGAGTTTATGCCCCAAATTGTGATGGGACTGGAAATTCATAATGTAATAAGAGCAGAGAAAATGCCGCTGTTTGGGCCTGTGATGGTGATGGCATGACATTTGATTCGAAATGGCACATTCTATCTGTGAACGCCATCTGGTTTGGATATTTATTGTTATTTGATCTGTGACCAAACTATGTTTATATTTGCAAGTGACTTGGTTTACTGTTACGTATCAATATTGAAAGTTAATGTTGTGCAACGCATTTTTGTGCTCGTTTGTGATCATTCATTAAAGCTGGGGTCAGACAATCCCAAATATTGAAGCCGAGTCAGTCATTTTGATATATTGTCTTGTAACACACATGTAAAATCATTTCACCCACGCGCATCTCAAAGACTGTAAACCACAATAAAATAAAACGATTCGGTATGAACATTTGAAACTGTCAGATTTATTGAGACTAGTAAACATTTATGCTATAGTGTGTCCAACTTTCAAGTGTGAATGAATCAAGTACTATTATACGGACAGACTATAGTCCAGAAAACAAACCTCATAAAATTATACGTATTAGAGGTAATAACCTCCTACCCACTTAACTACGCACGCGATCAAGTCCCGGTATAATGATCATAATTAATAAATAATCATGACGTCTTAATTAAATTACATGTTTCGTATATTGCCTGGATAAGAAGAGTGATTTTAAGGGATAAGTTAGGAAATGATTTATAGCCGAGTCAGTCAATGAAATTGTAATATCCAGTTGTGAAAATAAAATGCGCTGGAGATGTATGCAGTAGATGAGTTGTTTTAAAGTGAATATTTATTCTGAAGTCTGAATATAGTTTAAATTTTACAAATCAATGAATCGACATGCAAATCTACTAATCCAGTCTCAGATTTCTTTAGCAAATGTCTAAATCTTGTTCCCACAAATCACACTAAAACGTCAATCCTGGAATCCAAGATATTGATTACAAAATGAAATTTAGCCAAGACTACTTGGTGGGCACACTAAAAGGTTCCATTTCTCAAAATGTAATTTGTGACTTTCACACAATCAATATTTTTTTCTCTCCATATATCTCCCTTGCCCTTTCGCGCTCATTTGCACTCTGCCTGTGACGTTTGGGTACAATACGTGGGTGATATAAGACCCCCTCAGTGAGCCGCACTGTGATGGTGCAACAGGCTTCAATGGGCAACTGAGGCACTCCACTAGAATCCACATTTAACTGACATCTTATTCATGGTGTTGATATGAAAAAAATAAGTACCAACTATCTACAATTCAGTCAGTCAATCAGTCAATCAATCAATCAATCAATCAATCAATCAATCAATCAATCAATTACATAGCATGTAAATAGTTTATCAATGCTCGCAGTCTTGTTCAGACAATCCTCATCACTACCTTCACACAATGCCAGTTTCAAGTAGTCACTGTAAATGTGAAGCTTGATTATAACATAATTACATAATAAAAAAACGAAAATAAAAGAAAGAAAGAAAAAGGCTGACAGAAAGCTACAAAAACTGGGCCACGCCAATCCCCGCCTCGTGCCCCGTTGAGCGGTCCCCTGTGTGCGACCAATCCCTCTTGTGCAGTCCACGTGACACACACCACCATTTGTTTCAATAGAAATTACACTTTTGTACCTGATCCGACTGAGTAATAGGTTAAACAGACCCCGTGTTAAGTACCACCATCGGTCCCTTGCTGACAGAACACATACATTGAAAATACGGGCAGTTGTGGAAGTTACTGCAAGTAGTTAGAATGCAATTGCATTGGTTGTGTCTACGTGGCAAGTGGGAATTTATATGAAGATGAACTTTTGTGCTCCATAAATATACATTGCAATGGGAGGGTCGGGTGGCGTTGGAGGGTCTATTAGGGGTCAAGATGCACACGTCCTTCTTTTTTGTCTTATTTCCCATATCCCTTTTCATTCATTTTTACTATTAACTATAAAGAACATGGTGTTTTGAAATGAACCTAAAATCATCAACAGCTTTATGACAGATTATGACACAGTTTGTGAACACCATCCAGTTGAATTAATTAAGTAGTGATTCAATATTTGCTATACTATGGGGCTATATGGGATAAATAATAAATTTTGACATTTTTATGCATATTATACTATAAACCATGGGGGACAGCGTGCTTTTGAAATGAGCATTGTATCATAATTTTCTTATTATCATACATTTTATGGACATACACTAGCAGTAACATATAGTGGTGTTCAATGGCTGTATCTCAAAGCTAAATTTGTGTATGAATGTTTCGAACCAAATTGTTCTTTAACTTTGAAATCTAGTATCTACAAATGTCGATATATTTGAAGATATATGCCCTCTGTGAAAAATAGTCTACTGGGGATATTTATTCTTTTATTTTGTTCATGAATTATCCTTATTTTTTGTATTGATTGTTAAGAAATTTCAGGAAATTCGTGTTTTTCATGTGACCTATTAGTTTTGTTATTGAATAGATACGATTTTTCTCTAAGATATATACGGGACAACTGGATAAAAATTCCACTAATTGCTTCATGGCAAAATTCTACATCTACACGTGTATTTCAAGCAAGTTTTGCTGTACTTTCAAGTACAGTTGGACAATTTGGACTCAAGTACATTTGAAAAAAAATCAAATGTACTTGTACTTGGACTCAAGTACAACCCAAAAGTACTTGGTACTTGCAAGTACAACTTCAAGTACACTGTTTCATTCATATATTTCCTTGCAAATGATAAGAAATTTTAGTTTCCTATCAGACAATTTTCCAGACATTTTATCATTAGAGTATCGTCACAAATCTGCTTTATTCTCACACTTACATAACAATACCATTTAGTTATGTTATGTCACATTTAAAATGGTCAACAAATGATACATCCTGTTCATTTAAGACAAGACAATAGACTATTTGCCCAAGGATTACAAACTTAAAGACAATACAATAGGCTATTGACCAGGCAGTTAAGGGGAGTCTAACCTAACAATAGGCTATTGACCAATCAGTTAAGAGGAGTTTAAGCTAGCATCCTCTTCTCTGATCATGCTGATAGCAATCAGTTGCAACATCTGAAGAGGGTGTTTCATTAGGTGAAAGTTAATCAGAAAAATCTTTTAAAATCTTTCACCTCTTACCATGTTTATCACAAGGAGACAGTAGTTTGACTTCGTACTAAGGTCTATGGGTCCACAAAACACCTGCAAGCTAACTAAATATTCATTGTAAAGGGGACATTTGTGGTGGACATTTCCTGTGTACACTTAATACACATTATATTTCAAACAAAGAAATGGTAACAAAACTATCCCATATATCAGAACAAACTATACTATCTACTTAAATTAAATGTACTACTTGTATAAGTTAAGATAATGGAATATTTCTATGATGTGTCTTCTGTTTGCAAAAGTTTACCATAAACAATTGTTAGGGATACTTGCATAATAGTTCAACCATCACCTAGTGAAACGCTTTCCTGAAGAATACTTCCCAATAAGGGAATGGGTAGCAAGTGGTCAGCCTGTCATTAGTTGGAGATATGGTGCAGCACAATATAATGGGTTGATGTGAATGTGCAGTGATAGAATTTGTAGATACTCAATATAACTCTATACATGTACTCCTAACATGTATGTAGCACATGGTTTCATTTATTGTTTTGCTGTTCTTTTTTCTTTTTATGTTTTGAGTAACAGAAAAAACTATATATTGGTCGATAACTATATGTTAAATAATATGTACATTGTTACATTTATCCATAATAATGAAACTATTTTAACAGATTCCTTTAGAACATTCAAGCGTTTTTCCCAGCATAAATATCTGCTAGTATTGACTTGGCAATAAACTCATATACACACTAAAAGTAAGTGTTTATGTTGCATTTTGTTGAAAAGTCAATCATTGTACTTGGTACTTGGACTCAAGTACAATCAAAGTACTTGTACTTGGACTCAAGTACATTGGAAAAATCATCAATGGACTTGTACTTGGACTCAAGTACACATGCAAAGTACTTGGACAGAAAATAACAATTCTGATTTTGTTATATTACCTATTTAGTAAAACCCTTAAAATAACCTTTCGTGTACCCTTAAGGTGAAAAGCTCATGAAAATACGTCATAGTTTGCCTAATCGGGCAACAGCGACAAAAATATGGGCATTGATTCAGGCTTTTGTGTTGTCAGTCTTGAAGAGCAGCTGCTTTATCCCAAAGAATACACACCATTTGGGTCCGTATGGAGGGGGGGGATTTTTTATTTTATAAGCTGGGGGGGGGCGGGGGAGGGAGGGTTGTCTTCACAAATTGTATATAATATAGAAGTATTTCATTATATCCTATGATATACTAGTATATTTTAACCAAATCGCTCACCAGTCAGTACTAGACATAACAAACTTGTAAAATATTTTAGCAAAAAAAGCGAGGAGGCGAAGTCTAAAAGCGAGGAGGCAGAGGAGGCATCCACAAAAGCGAGGAGGCAGTCGCGACTGCCTCCTCTGCCTCAGCCTAGTCATGGGCCTGGAGTTCTCATTGTTATCTATGTTACTCGTGACAAATTTCGACACGAGCTCAAATAATGTATGATATTAAGTCATCATTCTGGATAGAATAGTATAGATGCGGTAGAATTTCACAATATTATACTAACAGTCTGCTGTAATATTGCTATTATTTTTATAAATATTTTAAGTCTAAATAAAGATTTTAACCAGATTAGAGCACATATTGTGCACATACCAGTGATACATTATGTGTATACTTGGTTGACTGTCTAAAAACTATTCTAAAAACCATGTAATTACTAAATAAAGTCAAATAAGTTTTATTCATAACGTACCCGTATATTCTTAACTCGACATAAATGCACATATCTATTTTACACGAGACCAGAGCTCCTTCATATTTTTATTGCGGTCTACTTATCAAAGAGTAACAACTGTTTAGGAACATCAATTTCCGACTTATAATGCACTGAAAGCGTTATAACTCTGCACCCTGGTGTCAGTCATTCAATTCATCATGCGCGATCACCGCTGCACACTAAATTATGACACACCGACGAGTATGGGGAATCTCTTTTGCATACACCAATATAATTTCATCCTTGCAAGTGCACAAACCTTCTGTTCAGAAAGTTTCCAGTAATATCACGATCCAGCTATCGTTTGGGATTTGAATTTAACCACCTTTTCTTTTCTTTTTTATAAATTCAAGCGGAGAAAAAAGCATATGAAAGATTGATCCAACTCAAAAGATATATTACGCGACCCCCCCCCCCTTCACCCGGCCACCATGTTCCCTCAACTTTATTATTCTACAGACTGTTTTGATTAATGAATTAATAAAAACTTACATCAGTTGTTTTTTGATAAGTTTTATTTAAGTCTTATTTATCCCGTATCAAGCAAGCCAGCATTATACAATTATATTATACATATAATATACATAATACAATTTTGATTAATCTTATCTAATTTAAAAATAAAATAAGTCTTAACTCTTCACTATTTTAAAGGGCATTTAATTCTACATTAATGCACATATCTAGTTTACATGAGGCCAGAGTTTTGTTTATTTTATTTTATTTTTGTTTTTATTTTCATGTAAAATAGATATGTGCATTAAAGTAGAATTAAATGCTCTTTAAAACAGTGAAGAGTTAACACTTTTATATTGTTAATTTGAACAGGTGCGCTGCATTCAGTATTCATCGAACAACACTGGTTACAGTTATAACAAAACAAAACATTTTGCACCTTTTGCAGCATGTTTTATGTAGATAAAATATCATAAAAGACATACAAGGCTGTATCCTCAACAATTTTCATAACAGATATGACAAAAATGCTTTAATTGGTCCATCAAACTATTGAGATCTCAAACACGGTGTGGTTAATTAACCATGCCTTACGCTGTACGTGCCAAGCTGAACGTTAGTCGTGTGTTTATTACGAATTTCACGTTGCCCAGTAATAAGTTGTTCATGGTTACGAATCACGTGAGTAACACACGTTAAATCTGCATTGGAAATTTGCCACGACGATTTGCATTTGATAATATTTCTATAAATTTGATTAAGTATTCAATATTGCATATGCTAAAAAATGGCGAATCTTTTCCAAGACATCAATGCTCGGTATTTTAGAGAGAAACATGGAGCTATACTCGTGTCCGAAGGTGAGTTATTTTAATTCCTATTATAAATGATAGAACCAACATCTTTTTTATTCACATTTTAATTGAATATTTTCGACCTTGCGGTCATCTTCAGAATATATATATATATATATATATATATATATATATATATATATATATATATATATATATATATATATATATATATATATATATATATATATATATATATATATATATATATATATATATATATATATATATATATATATATATATATATATATATATATATATATATTTTATATATATATATATTATATATATATATATAAACTAAATAGATATGTAGATTTGATTTATTTAATACTGTATTTTCTGTATGTCTTCTTGATTTTTTCCAATCTCAGCTTTACTGGAATATTAATATATTAGCTGTATAACATATGTCACATATGAAAACTGACGTAAGGTGCGCGGCATTGTTCAGGGGGGCGGGGGAGGTGGAGTTGGGGGGGGGGCAAAAATAAAAATATTTAATCCTCAAATTTGATGAAAAAAATAAAGCAATTACAGATCACTTTGAAAAACAAAACTAGATTGTTAGATGTAAGAAAACAAAGAAATAAAGTCTTCATCAGAAGTAAAAAATAATCATGGCCAAAACTGTAAAAACACTATTAAAAAAATTGATCGCTTCGCTCGCAGCATCGTCAGTTGCACGGCTTTATTATTCACACTGCCTTTACAAGTCCAGAGTTATATCAAAAAGCATGTGAAGAAAAATTAAATACTTAAGATATGGGTGACGTGACACAACAACAAAAATGGAATCACATTGTGAAAAAAAGCCAAGCAGAAATAAGATTATGCATGAGAGTAGAAATATTCTTAATATTGAAAGAAGCAAAAGAATTCTGGATGAAATTGAAAATATAGAAAAATATGAGAATCAGTCAACAGAAATGTATCAAGCAATAAAATGTGCTCCAAAAATGAAGTCAAAGAAATCACTTGTCATTGATACTGAAGAGGGGAAAACTACAAATGAATCTGACCAAGTCAAGATCATCAGAGATTACTTTAAAGAATTCTTCACAGATGAAAATTATAAGAAATTAGAAAATATTGCACCTAAAGAAATGAATAGGCCTTTTACAGTCCAAGAGATAAAGAAAGCCACACAGAAATTGAAAACTAACAAAAGTCCAGGAATAGAAGTGGACAAGTTAAATATGACCCTGAAATAGGAAATATATTGAATATATAGCAGCAGCATCAGGTGAACACCCTACAGAAATCAATTGTGGTCTTTAAAACCCACTTCAAAATAGTGCTTAGAAATCTGGTCCATGTGGCAATCTTCGTCCTATCATCCTACTCTCAATTCTTCGTCAAATTCTCGCAATATGTCTTCTTGATAGATTCCTTAGCAGAATCCTACGACAACTTCCCTCATCTCAAGCAGCCTATCAAATGAATAGATCAGGAACTGAACAAATTTTCACTTTAAAACTTCTAATTGAAAAAGTTATCACTTCCCAAGATTACAATCTCTACATATTTCTCACTTATATGTCAAAAGCTTTTGGTACCGTAAAAAGAGACATTTTATTTGAACATCTAAAGGAATTCCTTGAGCCAGATGAACTACATATTATGAAATTACTTGTTGAAAATGTTAAATATAGAATTAAAGTTGGAAACACCTTCGGAGAAGAATTTGAAACCACTCTTGGTATAGCCCAAGGAGACTGCTTAAGTGCCATACTTTTTATCATTTATCTTTCAAAGACTTTAGATTTAAAACCCCATCTCAGAGATCACTCATGTTCTTTACCTCAGTTCTTTACCAGCCAGTCTAAATGAAGAAACACCAGCACATCTACAAGATCATGAATATAACATCCCAGAAACAAAAATACATGAAAAATGTAAAGAAAGTCTGTTGATACCACTGCAATATGCCGATGACTGTGGTTATGCCATCGTACATGAAGACCCACACCTTATGAGATACAACACAGCTACGATACCTATTAAAACTAAAGAAAAGAAACCTCATATGTAACGAAAGCAAGAACGAAGACTATCTTGTTAACAGAAATGATAGAAAATAATATGGAAATTGATATCTACGATCTCTACTAGACACAACACTTGATTTAAAAGAAAACTGCTTACAGTAAATACCATGAAAACATTCAATCAAATTTGGAATAGACATCTGCCTCTAAAGATAAAGAAAAGAATATTCAACCCATGTATGGCTCCTGTATTTTTAGCTGGTTCAGAATTGTGGACAATTTCAATATCTGTAAAAAAACAAATCAATGTTTTTCAAAGAAAAATGTTAAGAAAAATGCTAAATGTCAAATGCCCAAAGAAAATGTTGAATGTGAAACTAAAAGAAATACTGAATTATAATGAATGGAGTGTAGAAGTGATGAAAGGACAGATACCGGGGGTATGGTCATGCTAAGTAATTATCAGAGGACAGTGCATGTAACAAGCAATGAATGAATACCATAGAATTATATAAAAGCCAAGAGAAGGACAAAAGCAGACATGGTTCAAACAAGTGCATAGAGATCTTGAAAAACTGCCGGTCGATCCATCTCAAATTGAATTCTTGGCAAGAGACAGAGTCAGATGTAAGGAGATAGTGAAAAGATGTGAAAGAGCGCCTAATGTGTGAGAACCTGCGAAAGAGGAAACATGATGATGATTACAAGTCCATGTTCATATAGTTGTGATATTATTTGATTATTATACAATATATTAGTCTTTTTCGCTCATGTTTATTTATCATTTTAGATCTTAAACTTTGTAGCGTAGGATATCAGTTTTTATACTCCCCCTTTCAACCAATCAGAATCGAGTATGGTCAGCAAACATGAAAGAAATGACCATGCACTCGCAAGAACAATGTCAACTAACAAGATATCAATCTCGTTTAAGAAATGAAAAAACATAATTGACTGAATTGAAGAATATATTTTCATACATCGTATGCTTACTACCTTTTGGGATAAATCAATGACATTAATTTTCAATTAGGTCTGCTGCTGAATTTACATAGAAGCAGATTGCAGCAAATAAGTATAATTTAACACTTTATTCAAATGAAACAGGAATAAAATAGATACAAATGGTAATGCCTCATTATACATTGGCAGTATGTTCAATCAATCATCAATCAATCAAATCCTAATCATTCCTCAATTTGAGAGTGTGGCCTGTGTGTGTGTGTGTGCTCAGAAAGTTGCTCTTGAGAAAGCTTATCCAAAAACTGCTGGCAAATTAGCTTAACAGATAAGCTGTGAAAAGTAAGGAGATGTAGGAGGAAAACCTATCAAAAAACGATGACAGTGCCTTTTGAATGGATGAAGAGGCTAAAACAATTTGCTTGGAAGCAACACTTTGAGTTAATTTGCCTGGAACTCAGAAAACCTCTCCTACGATCTAAATCACCCTGAAGATAAAACCCAAGGTTTTCTCAAAGATGGGAATGGGCAAGGCAGCTGGTTCGTCAGCTGCAGCTGCAGAAATGCTAAAACCTGCTGGTGAGAGTAGTGGCAGACTTTTTCATGACATACCATCAGAGTGGAAAGAAAGCTGTATAGCTATCCTCTACAAAAATAAAAGCGATGCGCTAGAGAGAGGAAATTACTAAGGGCTCAAGTTGATTGATCAAGTGTTGAAAATTCTTGAGAGTGGCAGAACAACTGATAAGAAAGATGATAGATAGATGATATGTAATTTGGATTCTTGCCTTGAAGAGGGATGGCTGATGCCATTTTCATTACTCCCCAACCGAAGGAGAAATTCTTAGCAGCCAACAACCCCCTATATATGTCCTTTGTCGACTTATAGAATATATTTGATTGTGTTCCTAGACAAGTCATATGGTGGGCTATATATGAGCTAGGTGTGGGAAGAATGGCTTGTAAAGGTAGCTCAGTCAATGTATGCCAATGTGCACGGTCATGTTCGTGTTGAAGATGACTACAGTGAGGAATTTAGTATTATTGTAGTTTGGGTACATCAGGTTTCTGTACTTAGGCCACTGCTATTTATCATAGTCCTAGAAGCCCTCTCTCTGAAGTTCCAATAGGTTTCCCTTGGGAATTGTTGTACCCTGATGACCTTTCCATTATAGCTGAATTATCTCTTGAAAAGCTATCAATTAAGGTGAACGCATGGAAGATGGGTATGGAAGCAAAAGGACTGCAAGTTAACAGGGGTAAAACCAAATGCGTGATCTCTGGGTAACTATTCGGCATGCTATGCAACTGTGCATAATGCGAGTGCGCTGTGTGCCTGAAGAGGGTGGCAAGAAATTACAGAAAGGCTTAGCATGTATGGATAAGGGTCAAATAGAAGCAACTGACAGAATAACTTGGAGGGGACGGTTGCTGGGTAGACTGAGCAGCCAGGCCACACCCTCAAATTGAGGAATGATTAGTATTTGATTGATTGATGACTGATTGAACATACTTCCAATGTATAATGAGGCATTACCATTTATATCTATTTTATTCCTGTTTCATTTGAATAAAATTTTTACATTTTACTTATTTGCTGCTATCTGCTTCTATGTAAATTCAGCAGCCGACCTAATTGAAAATTAATTTCATTGGTTCATCTCTAAAGGTAGTGAGCATATGATGTATGAAAATAGATTCTACCATACAGTCAATTATATTTTTTCATTTCTTCTAATGAGATCGACATCTTTTTAGGTTGACATTGTTGTTGCGAGCGCATTGTCATATCTCACAGCTATATACGGCTATATTATGAACATGGACTTGTAAAGGCAGTGTGAATAATAAAGCCGTGCAACTGACGATGCTGTGAGCGAAGCGAGCAAATTTCTTCTTTATTAGTTTCTTTTCCATTTTTGGCCATGATTTTTTCCTACAGATGAAGACTTTATTTTTTTACACGCACATATACAGACCATGTCTGGCAATGACCTTTGCCACTTTCTATGTATACGTCTCTGTTGCTAGTACATGTACCTCCAGCTTTCCAAGCTTTATAGTTCTCTCTTCTCTTTCACTGCACTGTCTACATGTTTGAAATGCTACACTTTAATGTTTTTTGCCTGGCCCCCCCCCATAATCAAATGGTTGGTGGCTAAGTGTGAGCTAAACTGGGAACCATTCTCGAGGCGAATATATGTGTTCACATTACTAAAGTCTACTGCAATTAGCTCAATCAAGATTAATCCAATTAAAAAATTGGTACATCTAACCCATATGCCTTTTTACTTTTAGAATATCTATCTGATATACGTGGTGAAATGACAAGGATGATGAAGAATAATGGCCTGCGCAAACAGTTGCTTGCATTCTTCGGCAAAAATCTGGATCTGGTGGAAGCTTGTGAGTAATACCACATTCAGATATTCCCAACAACCCAAGCCGAAATCAGGAGTAACAATGTCGTATTTGTTATTTGTCAAATTGTCCCTTCGTAGATATGTTGTTTAGGGACATGTTTTGACCCTTGCATTTTTCAAAAATGGTCCTTTTGTTCCATTTTTTATTAGAAGGAGCTTGTTGAAAAGCAGATTCATCATAGTTACATGGAAAATATATATGAAAATCATATCTGCATCATTTATTAAGTATTTGAATCTATCAATATGTTGATAGGGTTTGTATATAACTATGTTTGAGCAATATTCAAGATGGCCAACATGTTATAAGCTGCTATAAACCAGATGGCTGCCACCCAGATTGATAGAATGATGATCTTTCATCATTAAGACTTGTATTTTATAAAATTCTTAATACAATAATAATTAAAACTAAAATTTTAGTGCATGATGCTCAAAACAATATAATGCTGCAGATCTGTCCTAAGTGGTTGGGTCCAGTGGGCTAGGGCCCAATCAATTTTTGGAGGATCGTTTAAGCACTAAATTATTGTCATTGGTGGCACTTCCAAGACTTCTGTAAGTAAAACAGTAGTATTAATGATACACATGCACAACTCTTCGCACAGTGTGTAGGGTATTTCATACTTTAAACACCACTTAACGATCATTTATAATATATGCCGGTGAGCAAACCATGATGGAAGCCATGAGCTCTATGTCTTCAACCAATTATAGTGTAAGTGCCTGTTGGCAAGACCAAACGTTTGACATTGTGTTTATTGCTCAAATCATACAATACCTAATAACCACCATTCCAAACCAAACCACTCTGGTTATTAGCATTAAAGTTCAGCACCGGTTTGGTTCTAAGGAAGTAAAGAATAAGGCAGCATTCTTTGAAGACACTAAATGTGAAGACACTAGATGTGAAGTAGCTAGTCACAGTGGAGTTGTCTCGTACAAACAAATGAACTATTACAGTGGAATGCACCAAGCAGTCTTACCCAAAGGTGGCCTGTAGAGTGAGATCTGGCATCTTGAAGAAGTTGGGATTGCAAGATTGAAACCATATGGGTTTTAATAATCATTATCAGGAGACTGCATAAATTCTATGGCTAGAGCATGTGTCTCTCGGTTACCATTTGGCGTGATTTTTATAGATACCTTTTTAAATACCATTGCTTCATCTGTAACAGACGACCAGGTTTTTGGTTTTCATCTATCCGCTGCAAAGTATGCAGGAGAAAGGATGGTACCATCTGGCAGTAACACTGATCTTGGATAGACAACTAAGAGCTGCAGGTAATCACACCAGGCGGTAACCGAGAGACACATGCCCTAGCCATAGAATTTATGCAATCTCCTGATAATAATGATTAAGACTTATATGATTTCAATCTTGTAATCCCAAGGTAAGGAAAAGCTGATTCGTCTAGCTTATGCTCAGTATGTTGATTTCTGTAGACATTAAGCATTATGCAGGCAAAAAGAAACCCACACCACCAGAATGAGATATTTCTACTGGTTTCATATATGAACTGTAACAACAAAATGTAAGTGTACAAAAAGCATTGCAAGAGGGTGTCACCTGGACGATTTCCATATCATTAACAAAAAACCAACAAACCAAAAAAATACAAATCCTGAATGGTCAGGTTTTATGAAGGAAGTACATCATGATTCTGTTGGTAAGGCAACACAGTACACATTTGGGCCGTTGATTGATTTGCCACTTGCTCATAGCTCACCCTGACACAGTGTTATCTTGTCTCGCTTACATTGAGTGATTTATTTCACTAGTACAGATGACCTGCAGCTATATAAAATATTATGCAAATTAAACAGTCCAATTCAGAAATATGGGAATGGTTATTTGCAAGACCTGGTGGTATGCACAGGTTGATGTCATGTATAGTTTGCAAAGGTAAGCTAAATGAAAGGAACAGGCCTCGTGGAGGTACTTCAATCAGCCTACAAAGGTATTTCCAACATATTAAGTATCAAAGTTTGGCCAAAGCAGTGGTTGCAGTGTTGCAACATTAGCTAAACTCTGAAAGCTCAGTGGAGAGTTTAGAGTAACTCCTTTAAGTTCCCAGGTCTCACCCTACAGGAAACCTTTGGGCAGATTGCTTGGTATATTTCACTGTATTAGTCCATGTAAGTCCATGTAAGAGCCGAACGCCAAAGTGACTGGCTACTTCACATTTATGGTCTTCAAAGAATGCTACCTTATATCTTTGCAAGTGGACATGTAAACTGTGCCCTGTATATTACCAGGCACCTACTAGAAATGCATTCCGAACTACTGACGTTGATGTGTATTTCTGTGTGGACGTCATGTGTGCAGACACAAAAATGGTACATGGAATGTGTTATGGGGTGGCAAATTTGAAGAGCAGACTTACAAAAGGAGCTAGGTTTAGTTGGAATGGCACTACCTCCTAACCAAGTTGCTGGAAGGGTAATGGATATACACACCTCCAACACAGTTGCACAATTGATGGACAACATATTTGACATCAAATATGAGGAGATAAATGGGAAGCACAACAAGATGGAAAAAACAGAAACCTCCTTGATGCCAAGGACAGAGAAAAGATTTAAGACAAGTTGGAAGAAGGCACTCATCCATTTGAGACTGAATCCCTTTTGATGAACATTGTAGGCGGTAAGTTAGCAGATGGGAATCTTAATGATGGTGAAACCATGATTTCAAAGTTTGATGCCAGGCTGTCCACCGGGTTTTATGAAATGATAAAAAGTCGGGTTATCCCTTTAGAAAGAACACAGAAAAGTGTTCAAGTTGGGAAAAGTACAGTTTATAACTAGGAAAATCTCTTCTTCTGCTTACATGTTTTACTGCAAGCTAAATTTGGATGTGATACTTCTTATGAAGAAAAGTTATGGAAGGTATATAAACATTAAGAATACTGTCATGATACTGAAAAAGAAATGCCTCGCTCTGCCTGCGATCCACATCTAAGTATCATAGATATGAGACTCTATCATATCCATTTGAAAAAAGTAAAATTAAAGTTATCAATCTTTTAAAGGAAGCTGGTGATAAAAGTCGGAGATGTTAATACTTGTAACATAGGAGAGGTTCCGGGAATTGGAAAAGCCTTTTTCATAAGACTGTATGCTGAGGAAAAAACTAAATAAAAAATTAATGAACCAACATAAAGATTAAGTAACAAAGAGAAAAGATAAAACTCTAAAATATGAAAACACTCCCTCCAACTGAGGATTGATTGCAATATCACATACTTTGAGCACAGTTTAATACAGGTGATTCTTTGGAAAGCCCCCACAGATATATTATATGATATTGAACAGTTTAGTTGGAAGCTGATGAATGACGTTCCTCAACCTGATACAGCACTTGCAAAATATGCATGGATGAGTTATTGAAAGCAGTGTCCTGTTTGTGTGGGACAAACAGGCCCTGCACAAGAAAAACTTGTGTACAAGGAATAACTTGCTCATGGATGTCATCTAGTGTAACATGGACATGATATTGCAATTGGGAATGCGCAAGTCATTGTTAGAATGTTTAAACTCAAGATGTAGAAGAAAATGAACTTAGCTAATTCTATTTGTAGTGATGATGAGAGTGATAACAATGATGATTAGATGAAAGACGTCTTGATAAATGTACATGAAAACCTAGCAAGTTTACTGAAGTACGTGATTTATGGTTGGCAACCAGTTCATCGAACGTATACTTGTAATCTAAGCATGGTGTCTAAAATCAATTATTTGAGTAATAATATGACATTTTTGCTATATAGTATTGACAAAGATTAACTTGCTATCATTAAATGTTTAAAATGACTTTTCCCATTTTATATTCTAAACAATTATTTACCAAAATTGGTATTTTTTACCAAATTTAGGTAATTTTGAGCAAACATCTGGTTTCATTGATTTTTGGTTGCTATGACAACTTTTATTTTATCATATTCGTGATCTGTGACCTTTTAAACATAAAACTTGATACATTATATGAAACTATGCCTACAAAATCAAATATTGTATGGACATATATATTTTCGTTACCTAGAATGGCGGCCATTTTGGATTTTTGCTCATATTTTAAAATGCTCAAGGGTGACAAGGTGGCATCAGTTAGTTCCTGTTTGTACACTATATGATTAACTCAAAAACACAAAAAAACCTTTGTTATACCTTACTACGCACTGTAACAAAGAAGGAGCACTAAAAACTTTATACATATATGTATATTCTTATTTCCATAGTGGATCATAAATTATTACAACAATAAACATGGGCGACGAAAATAAGCATTAAATACATAAATGTAACACATTTGTAAATTTATCACAGGTGTTGAAAAACTAACTGTACTACATGGTGAAAATATCAGATTCATTGAGAACCATTTTATTTAACAGATATTGCTTACTGATTTTAAAAGTCATTTTATTCTCACAAGTTTTAATTTGCTGGGGGAGCTGATTCCAGAGACTAATTCCATTGTAGCGAAAAGAATTTTTTCTTGGGTTCTGACAAGGGGGATTGTAAATGAATTATTGCTATATCTTGTTTGGTGTACATTGTTATTCAGTTAAATGTATGAAAAGTATGAGGCTGCATTGCCTTTAAACATATTAAACATTAAATCTAAACTTAAAAAATCAACTCTAAATTTTACATTTAGCCATTTTATAGTTTTAAAAGGTCTAGTGATGATAAATGATGTCTACTGTGGTATTTACATACAAAACGAATATGCAGTCTATTCTTAAAATACTGTGATAGACCCCTGTACCAACTGTTGGATGCATAATCAAAACATGGTTAAATATGGCTGAACATAATAATTTTCTAACAGATGCCACAAAAAAATATTTTTTTTTAAAGTTTTTCATGAACCTTTTAACAGTATTTACATGTACATTGTGTAGTGAATAGAAATGAATAGAATCTGGTTCTCATAATATGAAAGTTTTCTTTTCTTTTCAATTTTTAATTCCTAAAAAGGATTTAAGTATGTAGCTGCGACCACAGGTGTTGGTGGTGGTGGGTCGGTCAAAAGATGACGTTGTAGGGCAGGGGAGAAGAAATGACGCATAATGACAGGGGGCTCAGAAAAGCCTGAGATTGTAAGGACATCATTTGTAAATGATAATTATATGTGTTTGCAGGTGAGTACACACTTGAGAAACATGTGCAGCTCATAGAGCACCAAAGGAATAGATTACACCAACTAGAGCACGATAGGAACAAGCATGAGGCTGAAAAAGATGCTCTGCACACTGACTACTCCAACTTTTGCCTTGTCATCAAAGAGCTACGCAATGAAGATCAAATGACAATTAATGAACAGGTCAGAAGTTTTATCAATTATATCCTGCCCCACATACAATTACAAGGCATAAATGTGCAAACCTCGGGAAGGGGGGGGGGGTGGATCTCCAATACATTTGGTTAGTACCGATGTGCCATTTTTATAGGTCACCTTTTCCAGCCTCTTGATATATCATTGGGTCCTATATTTAGATATTTGATATATCATTGGGTTAATGTTTTGAGAAATTAGTATATTATTGGGTCTTGATTTTAAGACAACACTATATTTTAGGGTCTTATCTCTAGAGATAACTATATCATAGGGCGTGGACATCGAAATATTGCATATTCTATCATATTTTCATGTTTCATGACTCTTAGTATCATCATTAAAGAAGAAATATCATAGCTCAAGAGTATCTGATACTCGAGATCTGATACATTCCAAATATGTCTGAGAAGTGCAAAAGCACAGTCACAATGCAAACTGCTGTTCTGCAAGGAAACCATGAGTACATTGTGTATATCTGTAGTATTTTCTGGATGAACTTAGGGTTTAGGATATTTATGGGTATACTTTGAAAGAATTTTACTATATTTTTTGTGTATGCTTTTTGCAAATCTTACTGTATTTATCTGTGCTGTTCCTGAAGTCAAAATGGCACACCCGTTCCCAATTATAGCCTGAGATCCCTCACCCCCACCCCCAACCGAGGTGCAAACTACCTTTGATTAGTTATTTTAATGAATTACCTGCTTTTCTTTCGAAACAAACTCTTAAATACAAATTTAAATTGATTTTGAACGCTACAGGTTCCTTTTCAAAAATAAAATAAACATCATATGACATATTAACACATCAACAATAAGTTTACTATTTAAATTGGATACCAAATTGGTTACTACCTATGTAAGTATGTAAAATATAAGAAATACTTTTTATCATAGTAAAATACTTTTGATAATATATATGTCACGGTGTTGTTCCGCATTATCCTTAAAAGTGGTTACTCCCACATATTGCACTATAACTTTTTAACGGCCTTTTTCCTCTAATAATTATTGTGTGAGTTGACCTGAATGCAATCTCTAGGAGTACCACTTGGTTACTCCCAACATGTCCCGTTACCACCAAAGTTTACACAAATAGAAGTAAAGCTTTTCAGTGCTGGTTTGAGGTGTTAGTTGTGAAGCAGCGCCACTGCGAAAAATACTTCTAAATCAATCCTCCTTTATATTTCATGTACGTCATATAACCAATTTAACAAAAATGAAATGGCCAGTTACCCCCATCATCTGTGAACATGTGTTACTCCCACCAACTGGACATTTGGTCCCACTTCTACGCATTCTGAAATACCAATATTTTTTCAACACTTATGGTGTTTTGATTAGTATTGAACCTGGAATAAGAAATGTAATGATTTTTAAAGTTCATTTTTCAAACCTGACATTTAAAATAGTAGATATCTTTCAAATGTCAGATCTTTCAAATGTTGTTCAATTACCCCCAACCATGTCCCGTTACCACCAAAACTTACACAAACAGAAATTAACTTTTTAAGGGAGCAATACCGTGACCACTCTCATATAATATTTTACTAGGATAAAACATGTTTGTTATAGTTTACATTCTTACATAGGTGTAA
Source organism: Streblospio benedicti (assembly GCA_019095985.1). Taxonomy (NCBI): domain Eukaryota; kingdom Metazoa; phylum Annelida; class Polychaeta; order Spionida; family Spionidae; genus Streblospio; species Streblospio benedicti. Next base: position 13,998,748 of record CM032669.1, read on the forward strand.
CCAATTCGGTATCTAATTAGTAAACTTATTGTTGATGTGTCAATATGTCATATGATGTTTATTTTATTTTTGAAAAGGAATCTGTAGAATTTAAAATTGATTAAAATTTGAATTTTAGAGTTTGTTTCGAAAGAAAAGCTGGTAAACAATTAAAATAATTGAATCATGAGACCCACTGATTTATACGACATAACAAAAATCAACTGGACACCGCTTTGATTAGGTTCGGTGCTGTATCATTCATTAATATTTTATATGCATTTCCCTTGCACACAATTCTAATCACTTCTCACTCTCCCCTATTAAGCACTTTCCTATTAGGGATCGTTTACAAATGATGTCATTGCATTTTTGGGCATTTCTGACCCACCCACACCCACCCTGTCATTGTCATCGTGTGTGATTGTTCTTTCCTCCACCCCCCCCCCCCCCACACAGACACCCCCCACACACAATAACGCGTCATTTTTACTTGCTTGTGCACACACACACCGGCCTTACTACTACCCATATAAACAGTAAGCAGCATCTAGTACATTGCTATGGAGCCCCTAAAAGACAATATTCACAACATATTGATATTTTGCATTTAATACAAAAAAAATTAAATGAGCACTTTTTTAAATCTGCACCCCACCCACACAGTCGGCGATGACGTCATTTTTTGTTTGAACTCCTCCCACCCACCCACCCTCTTCCACGATGATGTCATTTGTGAACGATCCCTTTCTACATTGACAAACCTGAAACCAGTGTACTCCATATTACACTTGTCATCCCACTATACACACTACTAACATAGAAGAATATTTTTGTAAATCTATAAAGTTGCATTACATACCCTATGCTGGCACGCGAACCCTGTATGAAATAAACCAAATTGTTATGCTATATTAATATAGGCGCAAGAAATTCTTCGCCTGAAGGATGATATTCTCAAAAAAGAAGAGGAGCTGGAAAAACAGCAATCCTCCATAATGGCGCACAAATCGGTGGTGAAGGCTCTGCAGCAGATCGTTAACAAGCACCGTGACGGTGGTGAGCAACTCAAGGAGCTCAACCAGATGGCCGCAGAGGAGCATGACATGCTGATTACCTACTACAAGGATATAGAGCAAGAGCTGGACCGGACCAGGATCCAGAGAGACAAAGCCGAGGTCAGTGGGCAGGCTTTTTTTATCAAGGGGTAGATTTAAAAGAAAATATATACGATCATCCAAGCGCCCAGGGCCGTTAAATTGAAATTTTCTCAAACCGGGGGGGTGGGCTGTTACACGAGGGTGCAGTTACTACGTAATTCTTATGGACTTAACGAGACTTTCTGGAGATTAAAATTTCTCAAAATGTGCTTGTTTTTTTATTTTAGTATAAAAGTACATTCATTTCTCTTTTTAAAAATGTATAACATTTTAGGGGTTTCGTGAATAGAATTTGGTTTATGGACCAAACAAAAGATCGTGTATACAATTTCGGTACAAGCAAAATTAACATTGACTGAATTTTTTAGTCTTTTGTATGATCTTTTGTGTGGTCCATAAACCAAATTCTATTCCCGAAACCCCTAAAATGTTATACATTTTTAAAAAGGGAAATGAATGTATGTTTTATACTAAAATAAAAAACAAGAACATTTTGAGAATTTTTTTTACCTCCAAATTTTTTTATCTCCAGGAAGTCTTCTTAAGAAACAGAGTATGGAAATTGGTTACACGAGCGTGGGCACGAAACTGGTCAAATCCGGTAGGTTAATCTATGCAACAGGCAAACACTACTCTGCTTGGTCTATGATGTTGTATGAAACGACGTTTTATAATTCGTATAAACCAATCAGATTGGTAACCTAATTACATGTTTATGAAGTAAGTGCTGTATTTTACCAGTTCTTTCAATACTAACCCATTTGAATTTGTTGTGGTCTTGTTGTTCTATAAGTAAGAGATGTTTACAGAGAGATGCCTGTATACTTCAATGTTTTGAATATTCCTATGGTGTTTTTTTTAACTTTTATGATATGATTTCATATTCTATGTTGAGTACAATAATGATCAATATCTATTTTTTGAAGTTACCATGTTGTATTTTTTTAATCAATTTGTGATATTTTCACTCTATATTGTAGAATAAGATTGCTCAAATGCAGAACCTGATTGCTGAATACACTAGCCAAAAGATGGTACGCCGCACAATCCTTTCAAATTACATACACTTACCAGAAAATGGCAGTACAAATTATTTGCATTTATGTAATTTAACGATGAAGACACATATTAAACTTTATAGTGGGTAGTTCACAGTGCTAATTTGACGATGATGCCCCTGTTATTAGATGTGGGTAGACATTACTGCATAAAAACGACAGTAGTCTGGTAACATTAAACCTGCTCCTTGCTACAAAGCACATATTTGAAGTTTATCACAATATACATGTTTTATGAAAATATTAATTCTTGTGTGTTCGCTCAGGCGCCTGGCATGTCGTCTCCTCCTGCGGCTAAATCAGCATCTGCTCTGATTGACACTGCCCAGGACTGGACAGACCCAACCGCTCTGCACATGATGATCGAGGAACTCAAAGGTAGCTGCTTCCGTGGCCGAGTGGTTAGGGAGTTGGACTCGTGACTAGAAGGTCATGGGTTCGATTCCCAGTCGAGTCTGGTGGTGGGTGTTGAGCAAACTCATCCCTAAACAGTTGCACACTGCTCCGTGGCACCTACTACACGTTAATTAGATACAGGTCATTGGGTTGAAAGAGTGAGTGAGTGATTGTGTGAGTGATGAGCATTGTGTGCTGAATGTGCTGCCTGCCGATGCAAGTATGTGAGAAATGATCAATTGCTGATCATTGAATGTGCCAATGACCTGGTGTAAATTGTAAAGTCGTGAGATCAACCAGACATTTACATTTTTATTTACATTTATCTCTAAGAAAAAAAAGTACATTACTTTCATTGCACATCGTCTATAATAACTTAATAACATTCATATTGAGTAAATGCACTTGGTCATTTCATTATTTCCAAGCACATAACATGAGCATTGCTAAAATCATTTTCATTGAGTTACTATACAATTTCAGTTATAATTACATGTAGTCACACAATGAGGCGTTTTAAAGACGCGTCAATACATGTTAATGACAACTTTAAATTTTGTTTCTTGCAGAAAAGATCCAAGAAGCTCAGAGAGGCAAAGAACGTCTCTTGGGACAAACAGAATTTCTCTTGTGCAATGCAGACAGCAACACCAGTGCCAAAAGTGCCACCAGTGACACCAGTGACACCAGTGACATCAGTGACATCAGTGCCACCACCATGTAGGGTGAAGGGCATTCAATAGGCACTTTTAACAAGATTAGGATTATTTATATATTATTTATTTGCAAGTTTCAATAGATTGATAAATGATAGTAATACATAATTTTTTAAATGATAATAGTACATATAGTTGAAGTCAACTGAAACCTTTATTTTGTGTGGTTTTGATCAATGTTTATCATTTTCATGAATTTCAATAGTTAGCTAGTGAGCCTGTAAGGTGAAGAGTATTCAATAGAAAATTTCAACAAGATTAGGATTAATTATATATTGTTTATTTGCAAGTTTCAATAGATTGATAAATGATAATGATACATAATTTTTTGAATGATAATAGTACATAATTAAATTCATCTGAAACCTTTATTTTGTGTGGTTTTGTTCATTTTCATAAATTTCAATCGTTGGCCAGTGAGCCCGGTTTCATACAACACATATTATTAGTATGCCTTCACATTTGAATATCAAAGAAGAATCTATCATAATATTATACATGCATTCCTGTTATCGTTGTGTATACATCTTTGTATCAATTTTTTCACAGTTACACTTGATATTTTAAAGGACCTAGTAGGAAATCCCATTTGATTGAGTAGCTTCTGCATTAGTGAACTTGCCAATCCTAGATGTAATTAACTTGATGTTACTATTCATTAAGATTACAACTGCAACCCTGAACTACATAACGCAAAATTACAGATTAACAAACTTAAAGAGAAAAAAAAAATGTGGGGGGATGGGGGATGGGGGAAGGGAGATCATAAATGTTATGACAATGGTAACAATCAGTTATGTCAGTATATGCAATGCCAAAATATAAAACTACAACACCCAATATCTCTTAAAACTTCATCATTCAGAAGCTGATACAATCTGTCTCAAGATAAAATAGTAAACATATCAAGTTCAATCCACCATGTCAATTGCAGACGAGAAAATTATTCAGTTCTCCACCAAATCAATGGACTTGTCAATGGTTAATAATGGTCGACAGCCGGCAGGAGTGTGAGTGTGTTTATGATCCCAGATTAAGTTAGAGTCAAACACACCCGAATAGCTAAGCCGAATCAGTCATAGTATTGTAGCCATGTTTAAGCTATGATCACACGCATAGGCAGATCCATACATACACACACACACATACACACCCTCTACCCCTCCCCCCCTTCCTACTTTCCCACCATAATGGTTCATTTTTATGAGGTTTTCGGCATGTCCACCATCGATCGCGCGTACAAAACCAATGAAATACCTTAATGGCGCCCCCGCAACCCCCCCACCTTTTTTTTCATTCTTTTTCAAACAAAAAAACCTGTATCTGCCACTGCACGGGTTTACCAATATTGAAGTCAGATGAGTCATGGTGGCGTAGCCGTTGTTAAGCTACGGTCACACAATTGGAACCGAATCAGTTGTGTTATTGCAGCCATTGTTAAACTTTTCTTTTTTGAAGTATAGAAAATAGAAAATACATTCCAATTACATTACATTATTAACATCATGAAATCCATAACTTCACACATGAACTATAGGAATTACACTTCGATTACTACATTATATTACATTATTAACATGATGAAATCCATAACTTCATATAGTGATTTTATTGTAATTATATGATATATGAAATGTATCGGTAAGATATGATACTTGGTTTTGGAAGACTATAGACTATTTGGGGTAATGATAATGAATGATGATGATAATGGTAATGAAGGTGATATTGATGATAAAGATGCCGATACATATGGTCTATTTGTACATATATATATCTGCAGCATTGACGATGAGTGGTGAAAACGCGGGTTTACATATATATTTTTTTTAATATACCTATATTTTTTATAAAACATAGATATTGTTTGACTAAACATGAAATTTCACGCATTTAATTTTTGTAATAATCCCTTAATATATACAAGAAATGGTAACAATAATAGTTTTAATTCAAAAACGATACTAGTACAGCCTTCATTTATTTATTACATATTTCAAAAAAGAGATTGTCGAGAATTTTCCATTTATTTTCGAAATTTTGTTCAGATTTGTTAATGACGCTTTGATGGTATTCTAAAATATAAATCTTTTGAATTTGAAAAATTGCACTTTCTAATGTTGGAACTCTGTTTTTGTATCTTGATAACACCATGGATTGTTTTACTATGTCAATAATCTGATTTGGAAAATGAGTCTTAGCAATTCCTAAATATATTTGTTTTTCCATTAGTAATATATCAAACATCACCATTATTTTCTGTTGAATCTTTTTCCATAAACTTTTTACAAAGGTATATTCAAAAGCTAAGTGTTCATAGGACTCTATTTCATTGCAGTTCTTACATTTTGGAGATTCCAATTCACCAATTTTATTTAGAGATTTGTTGGTAGCAATTAATCTATGAAGGCATCTGAATTGAAATCTATTCCTTTTTTGTCTTGTATGTACAGATGAGGAATAAGATAATACTGTGCCCATTCAGCTTCATCTATCTCTAATGATTTGAAATTCTTTAGAGCGGATGGGATTGTATACCGATTATCCATCATTATCCAATAGAAGTCTTTAATTTGGGCTTAAATTATGGTCACACACGTAAAATAATCTTTTTGCCCATGCATTGCTCACATACAGCACAGTAGAAATAAATGCATGAACATGCGTTGATGTCAGACTGGGGCTTTAACAAGTGCAGAGGTGGTGAAAAATGGTTTTGATATTGAGCAATGAATCCATGATTTTACACCACTTTAAAAACGAATGAATCAAGCAGGATCGTTTGGAATATCATAAAATGAAAAGCACTAATGCAGTTACGAAAGAGGGGTGTGCTCAAAGCTGCAATAAAATTAATCGCCAGCATTGATGTTAATGTTATCCTGATCAATACAAGGTCTCATTTAGTGAGCTGTCGTCACCGCTGTGGTGAACGTGTTTTCATGTTGTTTGTATGTGTGGTTGAGTGAGATGGGAAGTTTATGGGTGGTATGCCATGATGCACTGACTGTTCACAATAACATTATATCATGCATTAGATGTAAGTGGGAAGTGGAACTTAAAACACGACTTTGCATGATTTATCACATGCAAACGAGCAGAAAAAGCGCTAGAAGACCAAAAAACGAGAACCAAGCAATAAAAGCAAGGTGTAGAATGGTCTGTTTGAGTGGACGGTAGTCCAGCCCATTGCCTGTGTAACCATGTATAGAAGGGCTGAATGTCTCTATGTCAGCACAAATATCAATAACTGTGTCTCCATTGCATGGCTCATTATCCCTTGACAATTAACTCAGGGCTCGACAGACATTGGATACAGATACTGTTTGCCCATGTTTTGTTCAATGAAATGGGGTTTCATTGTAAATCGCCTGGTTTTGTCTGAAATGCTCGAGTCTGATTGGCTGTACGCTTGCTTTGAGTTGGTGTACACCAGAGGTGTTGCGCTAGAGTCAGACAGTCACGATTGTTGATGCCAAAACACTGTAGTGCTGCTTATTTTTAAATGCAGCATCATTAATTGGTGAATTGCCTGGTCATGCACATGCAGAATCCCCCCCAACCCCATCAACGCACGCACGTACGCACAAACGCACACACATGTGCCCCCATGCGCGCGCGCGCACACACACACACACACATTTCTCTGCTGCTTCTGCTAATTCATTTTTTTTTTTTTTTAAACACACATTGGGAATGAACACAAGCGAGTTCGGTGTCACCGATACTTTGCCAGCCGGGTGGTATCTGCCAGTGACCTCGGATCGAAGCACCCCGGCACGAGTGATGAGCGCATCCCGTCACTTAGCGGACGCCCGGCCGTACGTTCTGCTCGTTTGTCGCCGGCAGGTGCAGTGATCATGGCGTGATGCATGGGCTGGGGGCAGACGACCCACGACAATCTGCTGCCAGCAACGACTTTGTGCTCAGTGCATCTTCTGTGGGAAAACACATACAGTAAAGCTTTAAAAAAAAGGAGATCACCTCTATAAAGAGATCACCTCTATTATAAGACAATGCAAAATTCCAAATCTAAAATATGATAAGGGCAATCCAAACCTCTCACTGTTAAGACAAGTTAAGCCCAGCTCCTATGTGGTCTTTTCTAGAGAGGTTCTACTGTATTTTGTGTCGTTAATTCCCACAGTCAAAATACATAAAGTTGCTGGTGCCTGCAGCAATGGGAGATCCATGTTTTTGGAAAAGGGGGAGGTCCGTGCACTCAAGGGATTTCATGGGTTTCGTACGATTGATGGCAGACGTGTAAAAAAACTATGAAAATGAATTATTTTGGTCGGAAAAGGGGGGGGGGGGAACCCCTGCGCTCCCCCCCCCCACTGGATCTACCTATGCTGCAGCCAATCAAATCAAATTAATTTGAATATGTTAATGTTTGAAAAAGAAAGTGATTCTATGCGTCGTTCACAAAGCTCCCTATTACTTTAAATGGTTAGGTACGGATACAGAACAAAGTGATGTGACTGCCTAACCTTTGGATGTGTGGTTGTAAAACACATAGAACCCATTCCAGATGCCCATAGAATGATGATAGAATGATCGCCTTGTGTAAGGCATCACCATTAGACAGATGATCAGATGATACATGCGGCACCTGCCACGTTCACACGGTTTCCTGGCAGACAAACGACATCAGATGGATCATGATTAGGGAATGATCAAATATTACCAGGGAGATGGCGGCTGGGGAAATGAAGGTCGAGGTCAATCAGTTTTGTGCAGTTGAAAAACGGGGTTTGTCCAATTTCAAGTTGCTTCTAATAAGGCGAGGTCACTCACGTTTGACTGTACTCAAAGCACTCTTTATTTCTCAATTTATGAGGGTCTAGATGGGGGGGGGGGGGGGAGTCCTGATCAGACATACCACTTAAATTGTTGCCTCATTTCCCACTTCCCACATAAATTTTAGCTCATTTCCCACTTCCCACTTGATATTTTCATTTCCCACTAAAATGTGTACTTTTAATGAACATTTTGTTCACTTTTACGAAAAATTACATGATATTATAACAACCAATTTTAAATGGTTATAAATTTACGTGCATGACCCCTACTCGTGCATTTCTTTTTATAGTTTCCCACTAGAATTAGAATTTGTTCCCACTTAATTTTGGTAATTTTCCCACTTCCCACTTAATTGTCTAACTTTCCACTAACCACTTAAATTTTTGCCAATTTCCCACATCCCACTTAATTCTAAGGCAATTTCCCACTAACTACTTAAAGGGCATCGGCACCCCAATTTATAGGGGGTCACTCATTGCCTGTCTTTCAATTGGGTGGTGATCAGTCAAGGGGGAGTTGGGTCACTCAATCCTTACTCTCAGCCTTATGACACTTTGTAAGCATACACCAGTGCATGGTTTGATAAAAGAGTATGATCCAAGCAATAGTCTTCTATGTACACACTACAAAAACGAGGATGGTCATCTTCCAAGTCATGACCAACCTACTACATTAGTATCGGCCGTTCTCCAATGATAGATAAAATAACATTTTTTTAAAGATTTTATTGGCTTCTAACAGTGTCAGTACAACCAAAGACAATGACGTTTGACATATACATATATGGAAATGAATTGATAATACATATTGTATCTAGATATTCATTATATATGATATTGATCATTAGATCAATTTTGTTTTCACACATTTGTTTAACAAATGAACATATCAGCTGTATAACATCAAGATCATGAAATTGCATGTTTAATATAGATATTATAGTTTTTCATGAACTGATAAATTATTAAAATTTGGACATACCCCGGTAATACATTCATGTTTTGTAAAAATTGCATTTCTTTCTATTTCTGTTGTTTTACATACCATTTAAATATGATAAGACTCTTTGGTTACATTACATGCATCACACATATTGTTTTCATTATATTTATCATAGTACATAGCTTTATCAAATCTTAAATAAGTAAAACATTTCCTTATGAAAGTGCTCTTTATGTTCACGTTATATAGAGGCGATTTGAAATCTACATTCTTATGTTTATAACACTTACTTAATGTGCCATATTTACAATTATTGTTAATAACAGATTTAATTAATTGGTTGTGTTGGTTCATTAACTACTGTAGTACTTGCAAATTTAGGTACCCCTTTTACATACTTACAATATTTGTTATGTACACCTTCATAATTGTTTTGTTTTTTCCTTTCATTTCGTGATTTGTTTGTCAGAATAATTTTTATTTGAATAAATTAAATCTGTTTTGTCTTGACTACACTGTACTATGAAACCATACTTGTTAAGACCGTCCCATGGCGCCGCCTATTGGCGGCTTTCGCAATCAAAATATATTTAAAATTCATAGACCGACTAGATCTAATGACAAGATAAGATAAGATAAATTTCCGTCACCGTCCCATGGCGCCGCCTATTGGCGGTACTTGCAATCAAAATGTATTTAAAATTCATAGACCGACTAATGATAAGATAAGATAAGATAAATTTATTGGCTTTACAAATTTTATTGTAAACATGACTAAGTACAATGTATGTGCAAAAACAATAACAATAACAACAATAACAATAATAGAATAAATGAATACTGATATGGATTACTGATTAAGCTGATTTGTTGATCAGCGTATACAACTTGTAGCAATTAACTAGCTAATGGCTTAGAAGTGAATGAATTAAAGTTAACATTACAAATACTATAGCACTAGGAACAAATGTGTTTTTTATCTTTCTGTTTTACATGAAATACATTAAACCTTTGTACAAACTTTTTATGAAAGGGATGGGTATCGTTTTTAATAATACGCTGTAAACATCTATTTATGTACACATTTTTTGCTTTTTCAATTAGACATTAATCGCCAACTATTTTTACCATTCTTTTCCTGAACTTATCAATCTTTTCCTTCCCCTTTTCACAACAAGAATTAAACCAACAGGCAATTGCGTAGAACAAAACACTAGATACAATCAGAAAAGTTTCTGATACAATACAATACAATACAATACACGGCTGGTTTGCGTTAGACTATCAACTAGCGGGAATATCTGACCCTAGATTAGCCATACACACAGAACTAGCCTACGGAACATGGCAAAGAAATGATTACGGCGATGCCACCCTGGATTCTATATCAAGTTGAGCAATAATTCACTAAATGATGAACACTCACGGGTGGCTTCTTCCTCGTCAATTAGTGAGTAGTCCATACATCTACATGGGAAGACCACAGAGCGTCTTACGTCAAGATAAATGTAGTCTCTATTTCTTACTTGGTGAGAGTCATGACTAGACGTCATTCAGACCGGCAGTATGCTTCATCAACACGTAGTCACATGTTACAAACAACAAGAAGAATCAACAACACCACCGCAAATAATGCATTAGCAAATGGAAGGAAGCTTTATCGTGGATTAACGGTCCGCTTGGGAACATCATTAAGCCCCAATCTGACAGTCACGAATATTCATCCTTTAATATTTATTGCCATGCACAAATTGAGGCTGTCAAACTGGGGCCTTTTTTCTTTTCTCTTTTCTTTCTTTTTTTAATTTCATTTTTATTTATTTTTTTTGTCAGTTTGGTCTTTAATATCTGTAAATTATAGTCCATTATTCATACCATGGGTTACAATAAGCATCCTTATAATAAATGTGGCTCGAATATTGATTCTTCCCAGTAGAAACAACTCACATGAATATTGTGAACAGCTACCACATTGCTATTTTCTGACTTTTAAATGGTACGGTCTCTCTTTTTTCTGAAGGTTCTTCTATATTATCAACTTAAACGTATTCTGGATTTAGTAAAACGTGCAAAGAATAAAATCATAATGGAACTTATTTGAAGCCAATCTATGAGTATTATAGAGGGAATGGTTTCAGAGTAAAGTCATTGTGGTTGCAATATATATTTCTCAAGTAAAAAATACTTCATGGTGCTGCTTCCATTGTATAAGATATATCTACATATACAATGCTTGTAATAAATCTAATCTATGCTCATCTATCCTTGTCTAGAGGCCTTCTGCTGAAATGGCTTTCTTGTAACCCCAAATTGAATTTGCTCTCAAGAAGCATTATGTGAAAAAGACAATAACGACATCCACAATGCAATTATCCACGCGTTTCTCGGCTCGTCTCTGTTTGCAGACTTTTCAGGCGCAAAATCTTCAATTTGTAAACAAAATGAGTTTTGTTGGACTTTCAAGCACGGGCACTTGTATTATGGTAGGTGATGGGTAGATGGTAGATGCAGCTGATCTCATGGGTGTGACCATTATTTTCTTAATGTTCTCTGATACTCAACAGGATATTCAACAGATTTCAAGAGGCTTTTGATAATCATTTAAGTAAATTTTCAACAAAATGTTACACAATCGCTATCAGTCAGGGCCAACAAGTGTATACAGCTAACATTAATTAACGTTATGACAATCCTGTGTTGTGATGATCGTCACAGTATCAAAGGTAATGAATAACTGAGTTGAAGCAATCAGTGGTCGTTAACGTTGACTAAGTTCGTCCTAAAAGAGGCCTCGTGTGCAGCAAACGTCCGTCAGCATCATCAGACCAGCGCTTACGTGTAAAATTTTATATAGATCAAGCCATCATTCCTAAGCATACAAAAATGTTCCATTCGGGCATTATTGTAGCAATAGAAAATTCTCGTATCTGTCAGTTCTTGTAGAACTTAAAGTGAGAAAGGGGGGGGGGGTCAGGGGGGGCCATATGGCCGCCAAAAAAGTCCTCTACTGATAAGTGCTAATGTATAGAAATAAACTTCAATCCTAATCAAGCAGTTGATGCCAGATTATGCCCTTGTATGACAGTTAACGGCTGTTCCCGTTATCTATCGTGGGTTAACAAGACCTACAAGTCTCTCGAACGCAGTATTGTCAGTCTGGTTGATCGACATGACCTTTTTTATTACATAACTGAGAACGTTATGTACTTGTTTTAGTTCATTTGAATTAGTCTCGATCAACCAGACTCTGTAATGGCGGCGCTCATTTCATTTACAAGACCTACAAGTCTCTCGAACGCAGTATTGTCAGTATGCAATACAGAGTCTGGTTGAACGAGGTTATCACTTGAATTTGAATTCTTCTAGAATGTTCCACGGAAGTGTAGTCTCGATCAGCCAAACCCTCTGATGGCGTGCGCTCACCAAGTGTGCAATGCACTCTGGTTGAACGAGACTACACGGAAGTGATGTGGCGCGGTCACGCGATTATGACGTCACGTTTCCTTAGAAACTAACGTCACGCGCCACTTTGCCGCGCAAATCACTTTTCTGCTCGCTCTCGAAGAAGTAAGACGCAAAGATCTGAAGATGGTGTCTGAAGCAAATACTCAGCCTATCAAGAAGGCTAAAAAGCCAGCTACACACCCAACTTATTCCGAGATGATTGTCTCAGCTGTCGGGGCATTGAAGGGACGTGGAGGTTCGTCGCGATCTGCCATTCTTAAATATCTTAAATCCAATTATGATGTTGGAACAAACGACATCATGGTAAATGCACATGTCAAGATGGCGCTCAAGAATGGAGTTACAAGTGGTGCTCTTGTACAAGTGAAAGGAACCGGTGCATCAGGCAGCTTCAAATTGGGAGACAAGGCAAAGAAGGATTTAGCCCCAAAGAAATCTGATGCCTCCGTAAAGTCTGCCAAGACCACTACAAAGAAGACGACAAAACCGAAGACTGTAGTAAAGTCCAAGCCTTCCAAGACCAACAACGCTGGCGTGAAGAAGACGCCTTCCAAAGGGTCAGTGAAGAAAACACCTTCCAATGCATCTCAGACTGTGAAGAAGACTGGCTCCAAGAAGAAAGTTGTGAAAACTCCCACCAAGAAGGCACCTGCTGCTAAGAAAGAAAAGGCGAAGTCCGCTTCAAAGAAGGAAAATGTAAGTACAGAGCGTCTCATTTTGTTTGAATTTTCTTTTATACTGTGTGATATCCCAATAGTAATGTTTTACTTTGATTTTGCTCAACAATTGTACAAATATTAAATTTTTTTTTTTTTAAAAAACGTTTTCAAACCTTGTAGGTGGTTAAGAAGGCACCCGGCAGTGGACCAGCAAAGATCGCGAGAACCGCCGCAAAGAAGAAGTAATCGCCTAATGTGTTGCGAACTTGAATGAAAATTTTGTTAAGTGGATTTAATTTGGCTTCATTATAGTTTTGGCTTCCACTACAGGTATGGACTTAGGATCTTAAATGGATTCCCTATCTATACGGGAATGATTGTCATTCTGACCCACGAATACCACGTGGTTCTTCAAACCGAACAATGATTGAAATATCCTTGAATGATGAAGATGAACTTGTAAATATAAATGATTGAAATAGATAACCCGCACTGGCTGCGTTTTCTGAAACACTCCAAGATTTAGCCAACTTCTACCTGTGTTGCTTAACAGTTTCCTTTGAGGACATCATAGTGCTTACTACTGTTTTGCTTGATGGTGAATCACTGTATTATTATAAGTCATTTTATACTGTGATATACTTGCATGTTATCTTACCAGGAAGGAGGTTAAGACTAAAAATTGTTGAGTAACATAATTGCCTATAGTTAAATTGTTAAAATAACCTAAATTATTTTAATATGAAATATATTGTCTAAAGATGATTATTTTCCGGATCATAATTATTTTTTTATTATAAAATGGTATTTGGTACAGAGCGTCTCATTTTGTTTTTGAATTTTCTATGCTGATATCTTAATAGTAATGATTTTGTTTAATTTGATTTTGAATTTTTAAATGATTTCAAACCATGTAGGTTCCTTGTGAAAAAATAAAATGGAAACTATTTTATTATTTGACAAGGAACCTACATGGCTTTAAAAAATCAGAATTAAACAATTGTTACACAAAAACTTTACTCTTGGGATATCACACAGCATAAAAGAAAAATTCAAAGGCAAAATGAGACCAAGCCCTGTACTAAATGCATAGAATTTTTAATCAATGAACTACGTATAGACAATTATTTTTCAATAATATGCCATGAACTCATTTGTTTTTCAATTTTCTTTTATGCTGTGTGATATCTCAACAGTAATGTTTTTGTTTGATTTTATTTAACAATTGTTTGTTTCTGATTTTTTTTCAAACCATGCAGGTTCCTTGTCAAAAAATAAAATAATTTTCTATTTTATTTTTTGACAAGAAACCTACATGGTTTGAAATTGTTTGGAAAAAAAAATCAGAATTAAACAATTGTTAATCAAAATAAAAAAAACAAAACATTACTATTTGGATATCACACGTAAAAGAAAATTCAAAGCCACCATGAGTTAACCACATTAACATTCACTCGCCTGGTGTCATCTTGCCTCATGGAGATTGAACAAAAGAGGTCTAGAGTTGTCCATTGAAGAGAGTTTTATCATATTAAGATCTACAAAGCGTTTCATTTCTGGAGTTCATAGTAATAGAATTAACCAAACAAACATCTTGGTCACCATCAGATTAGTTTCCTCTTCCTCTTCTTGACTGGTTTCCATGGGTTAGGCAGTTCCTTGATTAAAAACATTCGATGATTGTACTAGGCTATTAAAATTTGACAAGTATTTGATTGAAAAATAATTGTCTAAGTTTATAAAATAAAAATTCTTTGCATTTGGTACAGAGCGTGGTCTCATTTTGTTTTATGCTGTGTGATATCCCAATAGTAATGTTTTTGTTCACCAGCTGTTTAATTTTGATTTTTTTTAAAACATTTTCAAAACCATTTAGGTTCCTCGTCAAAAAAATATGAAAAATCTACTGTATATTTCTGCGTTTTGTAGCCTAGGCGTCTATTTGGAGGAGGCATTAAATAACGCTAAATGACTTCATCGACTTAAGTTAGACACACCTGAGAAAGCCACAGTAACTTCTCATGTAACTTCAAATAATTGCTGACACTGCTTCCAGGTGTATAATTACAAGGATTATTGTGTGATCCCACTCTTAACGTAATTAAATTTATTTCCTTTTGGTAGATTTTGTCGAAAAGTTGTGGCATTTTGTAATATTTTAGAAAATCGCCAAAATTTTAATAACTGCGCAGGATAATGCCTCAAAATTTGTTACTATATGAACAAATTTTGTTTTATCAGGATTGGATTATTTTCAACCAATTTTAGACATACATAGCAATATTGAAAATATGATTTATAATGAAGAGATATATAAAAAAAAGTCGTGGAATTTTGCCAAACAAAATCTGGGAACCTTGTACAAGCTGACAACCACATCGTAGTTAATAGACATATTAAACAACTTGGCGCCCGGTGTTCTCTTTGATAAGTGAAGGCCTTGAATAGGCGTCAATACGAGGGAGGCGTTTATTGATTGAAAATTGTGTCTAACCCGGCGTCTATTTGAGGGGAGGCTACAAAACGCAGAAATACGGTGTCCTTATTTTTTTGACAAGGAACCTACATGGTTTGAAAACGGTTAAAAATAAATCAGAATTAAACAAAATCGAAGAAAATTAAAAAAAATATATGATTGTATATCTTGAATGTAGCTTTCATAAAAATGAAAATTCACAAATAAATTAAGTTCATTGATTTTTTTCTAATTATTGTATACTATATTGTTGATTGTTTAGAAAATAGAAATGAAAATTGAAAAATAGATTAAGTTTATTGTATCATTTAAATGAATAAAGTTTAATTATTCTTTTTCTGACTTCTTCATTATTAGGATAGAAACACTGTCTATTCACCTGAACAGATTTGGGGTGGGGGCATGTTCCCCGGAAACTTATTTTTGTTGCAAGGATCAGTGAATACAGCATTGTTAACTTATGACATTCACCTATAATATTCTTAATTAACTTCCAATTGACATCTAATTATAATACTAGTACTGCACATCACATTTTAAATGGATTGAATTACATCATTTTGAAGAATTAATGTTAATACTGTTGGATATGATGCACCACGCCATAACCCGGGTTACCATGATACCCCTGGCCTGTGAAAATAATAAAAAAAATCATTTTTGAGCTAATTAATTTTTTTAAACATCAATACCCGGCATGCTGTGATGGTTAATATGTCGTTTGTATCATTAAATTTGCACCAGAACAGTCAAAATGAACGCATAACTGCGATTGGGTGCATAGAGAGTACAATATTGTGTTTACAATTGTACTTAAAATACAGCAATCATGTGTATAGTTGCTACTGTATAACTGATATTTCGTGGCTATTAAATTTTGCAATCTTCATCTATAAATAATTTTGTGACTTTAATTTTTTGATTTTGGTCAATCCCGAACCTACTTTACATAGGTTAGTAATGTTTACTGGGTATTTAATTTTGTGTTTTTGTACCTTACCACGAAATTCGCAAATTAAATCGTGCACAAACATTTCTAGTTTTACAGTATATCACGGGAGAAACGGGGCATTAGGACATGCCGGGGTTTGCATTTCACGGCACCCCGGGTTACGGTGTAATGTGCATATTCTAACAAAATCTAAACTGTCCATATATAACTACAATTATCAAGATATATATCACGCGCAAGGCCGCAAACATTTCTAGTTTTACAGTACATGTGGAGTACTGACTGTCCAAATATGGACAGTGGAATTGAACGCATTGTGACTCAAAAAGAAATGAAATCTGTTGCATGTGCAGCAAATTTTTTTGGAAGATACAGGATCCTTCTCTTTTTTAAATTACATACAAATTCAAGTATCTAAAATGCAATCTAAATCTACTGTAAAACTAGAATATTTTGTGGCTATTAAATTTTGCGATTAAGGTCCATCCTGGACGTACTTTACATAGGCTATTAATGTTTGCTCACTATTTAAGTTTGCGTTTTTGCAACTAACCACGAAATTCGCAAATTAAATCGTGCACAAACGTTTCTAGTTTTACAGTAATTTAAACTAAAACAATATCTTTATGAATTAGATAAATGTAATTAAGGTGGGCTTTGAAGAATTTGTAGACACTATGAAATGGAGTTTCAGCATTAAAGTGACATCCAAAACTTCTATTGAAATTGTCAAAAGGTGCAGTCAAGGTTAGCTGAAGGAGGGAAGGGGGGGGTGCACGTGCCCCCCCCCCCCCGCTCCCCTCTAAATACGCCATATGGTCGGATTTCATTTTGTAAAATGATTGGAGGAGGGGGTGGGTCGGACTTTCCTTTTTCTTGCAGCACCCATTGTGCAGGCATCAGCTCCTGCAATGTCTCCAGCTGGCACTTCTGCTAATCCTTCCCAGGGTTTCAGCAGATGAACCCGCACTATTCACTCTGAGTATCAGATGTCAAGCAAATTGACTCTTCAGGACATCTTATACTTAGAGTGGGTTAAGGTTCTTAGTATTTTCTAAATGTTCAGTGATGTCGACGTGCTTGGGTTTCTTAGAATCAATATTCTTAATTTATGCCACGCCGCACAATGAATCAAAACAATAAGATACGTGTTCACTACTCCCATGCTCTCTCCGTTCTGGAATTATCTTACACTATGTAGGTCTAAAATTCAGTAGTAGTAAAAAGACGTATGTTTCATAAATAAATAAATAAATAAATGCTACACTATCACCACAGATTCGGCTTCAATATTTGGCACTCTATTTGACACTCTATTTGACAAGAAAGTCAAGAATATTGTAACTTTATTTCCATTGTAAAAAGAGACGCGGGCAATGTCGTTAGGAAGGTGCCAGTAGCCATAAGCTCATCTGTAACCATGACGTGTCTTGGAGCCATTCCACCATAAACTACGCCCATTTGCATACCAAAGTTCAACCGCGAACCGTTGTCAACTCAATTATCCCACGTGAGGCAGAATAGGCACTGCCGGGGGATGGCTGTAATAATAATTTGCATAGATATTTGCATATTTCATTGTTTCTGTCAACGTTGAAGGTGGTGGTAACGCGTTACTTGAAGAGGAAATAAAGAGCGGTCAGCAGAGTAAGACTTGGTATTGAATATATTGTAATCAATGAACATGATTTAAATTGCACTTAATTATATTTATTTGAAATTGTAGAAAGTGCATTGCATTGATGTGAAACGCAAGCAACGAGGGTCAGACAGACACCAATATTGAACCCGAATCAGTCAAAATCATTCACCCACATGCAATTCTTCATTTCTTGCACTGTAACATTCGTGACACTCACCCGGAAGTTTTACACAATGGACAGAGCCTATTCAACCACTGTTCACATATGAATGCAAGTTGCATATACACGATGCAGTGATAGAATTATCAGCATCTCTGTGCCTAACAACAACGAGTACAGAACCGACCCCATCGCATTTATCGTTTTACGACTTTCCGCGTCCATTACAATATTATGTCGTAAAGAGCTTGAAATTGTACCCGAGAAATTGTAATGGATGAGATTCTATACAAAGTTGAATGGAGCACTAAACTGTTCGTGACACTATCCTGATTGAGTCATATTCCTTATAAGTACAATATGCTTGTATCAAAACGTGTAAAATAAGCTTAGCTTATATACAATGTACGTATTTTATCTACATGCACATCTATTTTGCACGCTAATAATATGGACTTTTAATTGCACACGATTCGGATGGTTCTTGTGATTGATACGAATATTAGTGGAATATGTTCACCTTAAATGTCTTAAAACATGTTCATAAATATAAAGTTCATTACTTTAAACCAAAAATTATATACTGTGAATTTAGAATATTTCGCGGCTATTAAATTTTGCGACTTTCATATATAAATTATTTAAATTGTGAATATTTAATTTTGCGATTTTGGTCCATCCTGAACCTTCTTTCCATAGGCTATTAATGGTTGCTGACTATTTAAGTTTGCGTTTTTGCACCTGCCCACAAAATTCGCCAATTAAATTGTGCGCAAACATTTTTAGTTTTACAGTAGCCTTTGCGTAGAGTAACTTTTCCCTGGGGCAGTCATACCAGTCGAGTATCAAAGGCTCATAACAACGTCGTAATCCGAATTTACGGCCGGAAATCATTGCATTAACGTCATCTAATAAGTCTATGTGCTGTAGTCATGAAAAATAGCTATTACCGTTCGAGCATTAACGACGTCAAAATAACACATCGAGTAACGTCAATATTCCACAAATTTTATCAATGACTACATGCATAAGTGTGCGTACACTATCCTTGGTACACCTTGTGTAGTATTGTACGCAAGACTGCCCAAGCATGTCCTGGTTATAGGCTCAACGCGAATTTCTATTTGGTGGCTTTGATCTTAAGTATCATTTGCCGTGAACTCATTTTAGTTAACTTCTGCAAGACACATTTTACAAAATAAAGCGCTTATGTTTCAGTATTAAAGCATGAACTCCTACGTATATTTCGTTCACATATATTAGCTGCTGAAATACACATATAAAGTTACTTGATTATTTCTGGGTCTCCAGATATTCAGAAAGACTCATTTTGCAATCAATATAATATCCGCACAAATGAGTTTCAGTTGAAACTCAAGCCTCTATTTACCATGTTCTGTCAGCCATGCAAATGGGGTATCCGTGCCAATCACAGAAATTCTGCCGACAGGTCCATGGACAAATGGAATGCTATATAAATTCAGTTGCAAATGTGTGCACATCCTTTCAAGATTGAAAGGCATTAGAGACAGCTGTCTTATGTGGACACTATTTCATTTCTACCTTTCCCTATTGCGTGGAGCCTGCAGTCCTTGTGAACACCTTCGGGAGGAGTGAAATGTGTCCACATTCGAAAGGTGGCCTTTACAGACAACATACGGACTCCGGGGAGGAAAGTTCAGTCTAACAACCGGAACTTAATGGCGATGAGTTGAGTTTTGTGCACGCTAAACCCCGGCTATCGCACCTGCTTCCATTAGAGGCGAGACATAATGTGACTTTCTATTACATGCATTACCCTTTTAGTGTCTGTGATACAGTGATATCTCAATCAGGATCAAAGTGTGTTTCGAAACCACGATGTCACACTCCAAGACGCAACGAAACAAAGATAACTAATATACGTGTAATTAAACCGGTAAAACACGCGTGAGCAATAAATATACTGTAAAACTAGAATATTTCGTGGCTATTAAATTTCGCGATTTTTATCTATAAATAATTTTGTGACTATTGAATTTTGCGATTTTGGTCGATCCTGGACCTACTTTACATAGGTTAGTAATGTTTACTGAGTAATTAAGTTTACGTTTTTGCACCTACCCACAAAATTCGCATATTAAATCGTGCACAAACATTTCTAGTTTACAGTACATGACGTAACCGGCTTAGACCAAAGACACACACGTATGCCTCAAATATTATGTATGCCTATGCTTTGTATGCTGGGATGCGTGAAATATGCATATCTATCACTTGATTTCCATATGGTGGCTCTTGTGCCTCCACATTTAGACCGCCGGAATGACAAGTCCATACACTGGTTCGCTAATATTTCAACACGTGTCCTCGTCCATTGGTTAACAGTGGCGTATCCCGTGTGGTAGTATGGACCGCGCCACAGGATTATTTAATACTGTTTATGCCCCCAAGACTCTGTATACTATAGCTGAACTTGGGGATTAAACAGTATTAAATAATCCTGAGAGCACGCAGAATTTCCGGTGTTTCCCGGGCGTCCCGTCTCCATCATGCTTCTATCGCCTCGGATTTCCAGGTTAGTCCTTGGTAAAAGCTGTCCCAATTCAAGCATTGTGAATGTGAATTTGCTTTTGTTCCGAATTCTATTCTAGACGTGTGACATTCTAACTTGACATTTTGTTCAAATCGATATGTTGCATAACAATCAATCAAACACAATCAAATTCAGGGCTGGTCGTATCAATCTCATTTAATACCTGTTTCTTTTTTTCTTTTTTCTTCTTTTTTTTTTCAATTCTACCTACCTCTAACAGGTTGCACACAACTCCGTAGTACCTACACGTTAAATAGGTACAGGTCAGGCGAGTGAACGCCAATGTGAGTGATTAGCACGTGTGCGCGCTACGGTAGCGATGTGCTGTATGCTCCCCGGGGAGTTGAGAAGGATATAGTGTGACAAGGATGCCAATGACCTGGTGTAAATATGTAAAGTCGCCAGAGCACGATAACAGTGAATTGCGACTATAAATAACCACATTTACATTACATTTTTTCGCACATAATTCAGACTACCCGTTATTGCTTTAAATTTTCAACAAGTGAACAACAATATACAAAATCATCGCAGATAATGAACTTCACAGATGAAATACAAAATGTATGGAGAAAGGTGGAAGTGAAAATCAAATGAATCCCTCACTATGATATGTATTCAAATGAGAGAGTTGTTGTTAGGGGTGTACCGATAACAAATGAAGCTCTTAGAGACATCCGTTACGTTGATAGAGTCTATTTTGGGGTTCTTGCCCCAGGAAAGAATGCATCAGCTTTTTTCATGTTGCACCTCATGGCAGCCATCATTTTCTCATCATGGGCATGCTATTGTGATGTGATATAATAAGCAATGAGGGATCAAAATGAAGGCTATCTTTGATTCTTGCTCCTACAGTGTACGGTCGGCATGGTGTTACTTCATGATATTGATAATGAGTGAAAATGTAGTCTCCTAAATTTAACTATGAATCAATTAGATGTCTGTTTTAATAGACAACGTCCGCTAATTTCTAGATACACCCCAGAACGGCATGCTCACCGGGGAGTTGAGAAAGGCACCGTAACACATTAGTGTCACAAAGATGTGACGCGTTCGTAAACCTATACATGACGATTATCACTAAACTTTCCCCGAGGCAAGTTCTTTCCATGGCCAGCCACGTCATTCTGAATATTAAAATGTAAGACTTCAAATTACACAATTCCTGCTGACATGACGATACATCAGCGATCCCGGGGTGTAAATAAGCAGTCCCACCGGTGTTGTCCGCTTGACAGATCCATTTATTCCAAAGGTGGCTGCACTTTTGTGCTTGACAGAGTGGGCAAAAATAAAAAACAAAATAAAGGATTTGAAGCAACTCTTCCAAATGGTGTAATCTATCATATTTGAAACGACTGCACTAGCGAGCTATATATGAAACGAATTGATATTTTTTCTGTCATTGTGTGCGCGCTGTTTTTTTTAATTGCTTTGTTTCTGTTGTTTTCTTTTTATTTTCTTTTTGTTTTGTTCTCTTATTTTATTTTTCTTTGCACATCATTTTTTTCTCCCGCGTCTGTGAGCCAAAGAAAGAAGTAACAGACCAACCACATCCACTATATGCGGACATTATCACTAGCAATTTGAAACGGCTACCTTAATTTTCAAAAGACTGAGAAGGAGATTTTCTAATTCACATAATGGTGTTTTACTGCCATTGTCATTTTATTTGAAATACAAGACACCCTGGCTTCATGTGTCACATTTGAGTCCCCATTTTGATTTCTCTGCGAGAGTGGCTTGTCACATTCCTGTGTAAATGCCACTCTCTATAATGCATTATTCCCACTGTGACTTGCAGGTGCTCTCCAGGATAATTTGTCTCACCCGTGAAAACCTACAGGGCTTTTCTTTTCTTTTTTTACTGATTTATATATTTTTAACACCATCAGTTTTAAAGACAAAAAGTGCAGCTTACGCAATTTGCAAATCTGTTGAATTTTGCCTCGTTGAAATCAACTCCATATTTTAAGCATTTCTAGCAATTGACAGTTCAACAAATTTGCCAATTTAATAGAATCCTACTGCTTTTAGTCAACTGAAATGGAATACTATTATCTAAATGAAGCCGTATTCATAACCCACCCCCACACCCTATAAGTTCCGTGGACTACACTAGGCCACATGGACCTTAACGCTCACAGCAATAATTGGCCAGCCTAATTGAATGCAGTACCCAGGGGTAATGTCGTAATCTGGTTGGACCAAGCCTTTCGCTCACTAGGGTTTGTTAGAAATAGGGACAGGTGAAAGGCGTTACTAAGAGATTAGTGTAGTTTCATTTGCATTGAGAGGTTAGTATACTGTAAAACTAGAATATTTCGTGGCTACAAAATTTTGCGATTTTCATTTATAAATTATTTTGTGACTATACTTAATTTTGTGATTTTGGTTCATCCTGGACCTTCTCTACATAGGCTATTAATGTTTGCTAACTATTTAAGTTCGCGTTTTCTCACCTATACCCACAAAATTCGCACATTAAATTGTGCGCAAACATTTCTAGTTTTACAGTACCTGGCGATGTGGGGCACACATGGAGGTTAAATTTAGTGGGCGTCCTCAATCCTGGTCTCATTTTGGGGGTCTAAAGAGCTGATCAAATGATATTTTTCAGGGTCCACGGGGCTGCTTTTAATCACTAACAAAATTGAGTGACACCCCTTTTAAAAGCGTTCAGTGTATTGTAGAACTAAATAGAGTCATGGATATTCACCTGAACAAGTGCCAAGGAATTTAGAAAATAATACACACTCTATTACATCATTCGCCTACAAAAAGATAAATACATCAATATGTATATGAAAGAGAAAGGCATGCTAATTTATCCCAACTACAGTATCATGGATTGCGAGTAAGGGGCATGATTTTGCGACATGTACGTACATCAAAACTGAAACTGCACCGTTATGCCTAACATTCATTGAGCAAATGAGCATATTAAGAATTGTGTACAAAATCGAAGACGCGGCTATGAATTCTACAAATTTTCAAACGGATGCGTACATTGATATAGAAATTAATGAAAATGTTATGACAAAGGGCTGCAGGCAAATGCTATTAAAGTCTGTTCTTCTTGATTGATGGTGTCTGTATTTTAAAGCACATTCCATAAATGGAAACAGGAGCTAATATCTCATCATTAACGCAGCTATTGTGAGTATATGAATTATCCTTGTTGTCTCAAGGTTTAAGATTTATGGTAGAGCCAAATAAAAAATGAACAGTCCTCTTCATTTCAGTGATTGCGTAAAGTTAATTGCTCAACTCAGAAATGTACAGATCCATTACTAAATCTAAACAAATTGTTTGGAGAATTTATTTCAAAATCTAATCATCAACGAAAAATTGCGAGTTGATAAAAGATGATCAAAAATAGTTGAGCTGGAACGATCAGCACTTAGTGGTTGGCTGTGTTCATTAAAATGATCGTTAAATCGCACAAATGCAACTACATTGTACATGTATTGTATGAAGTGATAGTCAAGGTCCGACCATCCAGAAAATGACGCCGTATATCAGTCGCTATGGTTTAGCCGTTAATTGGCACATTTTCTCTTCATAGATGTACGAAGTATTTTGAAAAGATTGAATCATTACCACGGCCCTCGTCAATCGATTCATCGTGAAGCCCATGCCGCGGGGAGGGGGGGGGATAATAATTTGTGACTGTCAGACTGGACGTTAATATCCCCTTACGCATAAGCATAACAAGAACATTAATTATAGAACGTTCAATCATCCAATCATCAACCTCCATAAAAATATACCACAGAGCTTCAATTATAACTACATGATTTAGCACTACAACTTATATTCATGTTAATATATTATATATGCACATTAATGCATTGAGAGATGGAGAGAGGGAGGGATAGACGACACATGGACAGAAAGAGATGGATGGAGAGACGGTGACAGAGGGATAGAGGGAAGGAGAGAGGGGGAGAAGAGAAGAGAGAATATGAATATATAGAAAGTCTGCTGTATCCACATATTGAGGGAGTCAATTAGATGGCATGCGCCCACTGATCCGGCGTGCTATGCGAGCGTGTTGTGTTAATTTCCTCGCCATGTTGGGACTCGCCCAGCCTATTCATCATGTGCACCTCCACTCCCCGGGTGAGGACGGGGAGGCTTATTGAGTGGAGTGTGTCTTCAGACGTCTAATTTCACTCTTTAATTGGCATGTGAAGTAGAGATAGTTACATCAACCGGTTGTATGGAACTGAAATGAACCACACATTTCAACGGTTGTTGAGGCACAAGTTCTTGATTTAAAAATGTACAACTATGGATATATTAAATTAAAATATTCCTGACAAGTAGTTAACACCATATTTCAAATGTAATCAAAATATCAATCAATTAAATACAGTTATTACCAAACATATTAAGCTAAGTACATTCATAAAATATTCACAATTTGATAAAACATCTAACATAACATTTTTTTTTTCTTTTCAGAACATGTGTACCAAGAGGGTGTCACATTTAAAAATACGGTCACGAAAATTAATGTCTAGTCTGTAAAATCGAAATGTCTAGTCTAGCACATGACACCTGAGGTTGTACCCGCTTCTGATTGGTCAATGCTGATTGGTAAGAAGCGGGAACCAATCAAAAGCGGGCACGTCACTTTTTGATGGTGCTTTTCTGTACAAATGTTTCAAAATGGTTACATTGTAAATACATTATCGACATAAAAAGCAGACTTGCTGGCGCCACGTTCATGACGTTGCAAACTAAATAATTTTTGACACACATTATTATTTTAACCGACACGTGCGTTTTTTAAAAGAAAGGGACATCATAGTTCAATTTAAGAATAAGAATAAGAATATTTTATTTCAACATATATCGCATGTAAAAATGTAAAATATGCCATAGAACAGACAAATATGTACAATATGTATGTATATGTGTGTAAAACGTTCAATAACACAATAGTAATAGCAGCTAAAAAAAAGTGTCTTTTACCCACTTTTGCACAATAAAACGCATTACAATTAAATTTGATAATCAGTACTATAGCTGAAATGAACCACATTTCATGGCGCACAAGAGCTTCAATTAACTAAAGGATTTAGCATTACAACTTATATTCATATTGATATATTATATAGCACATTAATGCATTGAGAGATAGAGAGAGAGGGTATGCATTAGACACATGGACCGAAAGAGATGGATGGAGAGACGGTGACAGATAGGGATAGAGAGAGAGGGAGAGATGGGGGGAGGAGAGAGATAATATAAATATATGATATAAATATAATGTTTTAATCATACAACTGCTTGCCTTCAGGGGCTCTGATCCAATAATATATTAAACATTAATGCATCTAACACTAATACGGGTGGATACATTACTGGAGTAATGTATTAACGTATTATGGGATCAGATATTGTAGTCGTCATGAGATAAACACTATATTACAATGTAATTATAGACAGTATATGGTGACGTTGCCTTTGTGTGCGCACATAATTTATAGCAGATGAATTTGTATTGCATCTGCGCATGTTTTTTTAACAAAAAACTGAACATTTCTTCTTTTTTTCTGGATGGCTCGCGAATTACCTACCTATCATTATTCTAAGTGGTGAGTGCACTATGGAACTATAGAACCATAGTGCAAACTATGTCCTAGGCTGTTACATGTGCACCCTACACTTGTACGTATGTGGCATAAAAGATAGGTATGAAATTAAATTCGCCTGTGTATGTCTCTTTAAATTCATATATGTTGTAATTATATATGTAAAAAATAATAATGATGATAACAATGGTGAATGACTGTGATTCCCGTAAAAATAGAATGAGTTTTATGTTTACGGGCCCGTAGAAATAGAATTGAGTTTATTGTTACGGATCCCTAAAATTATCCAGTTCTTTTTATTTATTTCCGGGTTCATGGTAGGTACTGGAAAGTCTTAATTTATAAAATATTTATCCATTTTGTGTAATTTTAAAAGCCTACGCATGAGATGTATTATACTAGTCGTATTCTCCTATTTATGATTTATACATAGCCTTAGTTTAGTTGTGTTGATAACTTGCCATATCCTATAAAATTAATGCAAAATATTGACCTCTATTGATGACAGCAGGTTGTTTGTTATCAAATATTCTGGATCTGGATAGATAATTCACAAATTAGCCAGTCTCAGATAAGAGACTGACCTCCTCTAATGGGGCAACGCGTGATAATATAAATATATGATATAAATATAATGTTTTAATCATACAACTGCTTGCCATCAGCAGTTATCAAATACTGATCTTATAATGTCATTTACCGAGACTATACCCTAATTTTACCCTCGTTAAACTAGGCCAGCAATCTGTACCATTTTCAAAATCATTTGGCTGCGTGTTATTAATCAAGTACTCGTAATTAGATAATAGATTTAGTTTCAATTGAGGTTCACGATCGTGGGTCCTTTACAAATTATGTAATCAGAGTGGGGTCTTGTTTTTGTTTGTTTGTACCCCGCAGCCATCAATTTTGATGTTTATAGCAGAGGGAGGCCACGTGGTGTTAGTAGATGGACCTCCAGAGGCAGGCTAGGTAGCCAGCTGAGCCTTGGGGGTGTGGAAGGATCACACTATAGCTATTGTTTTCAAGCTAGATGAGATATTTTGCGTGTAGAGCGGTGGCTCTCTACACGGCACACGCCTTTTAACGAAGCTTCCGAACCTCGGCTTGGTGTCACCACGGTCTAGTATTACACTCGACAGGGGCAACACGCTGTATGGAGATCGACAATGCAGTGGTAGACGCACGACGTAACTCTTTGGTGACATTGAGTCTTCTGTGGACGGGCAACAAACTCACGACGCAAGCAAATCATGTTTCGTATTCCTGCGTGCTAACCACTGCACCATCGATCCCTACTTGAATTCTATATTCTCATCTATTTCGGCCTTATGTTCCAATAACAAGTTATTGAAAATAACAGAGATATTGTAACACTGGATTATGAAACGTATAAAAAGATTCCCATACCAACGATGCAGAGAATGTTACGACTGATCTAATAGCTGCGTCATTGCGACGCGCATATCAACACAGACACATCAATAGCTGCAACGCATACATGCCAGATCTAACTGCAGATGCCACAATAAATTTGTTATTCCTGAACACCTCCATCTAATCAGTCTCAGAGCACACCACCCAAATGTGAGCATAGGTCTAGAATGACGACACCACTTATAACCATAGCTTAGTCCAGCTTAGCAATCATACCCACAGACACACCAATCACCCTGTTCATCTGAACGCGAGAGCGAGGCCCAATATGGCAGCTGCCAGAAGAAATATCCATATGACACCAAAATGAAGATTTTGATGAAAAGAGCAATCTGTCAAATCTGTTTACTGAGCCATATTCAATTATATAGTTTCCTAATGATGGGAACCTGTCATAATTGTCTTTGGCATTTTCAAGACTTTCGCTCTTGTCTCAAAGTTTCATCAGGCTTAATGTAAAGAGCCTCTCAATTTGTCACACGACCACCATGATTGCGCCGGATATGTGACAACAGTGACAAGTAGATGGGGGCAAGAAGCGGGTGTCGCGATTCATCCGATGTCGGTTCTCTTGGATTTCAATAGGCCTCTTGGATCTTCCTGCGAAGCTTCTGTTCCTCTGATGCAACCACTTTAAAGTCACTGGGACTGATCTTGTGACCCTTATCCTTGATGTGGTCCCTTACTATCGTTGTAAAACGTTTAGGGTTCAGGTTCTCTTTTACGCTAATACTAAGAGTCCTGCCTGTCTTGCCAATGTATGTGTATTGTGACTGAGAGGATCTTCCCATTAGGTCTGACAAAGCTCTTGAGACAAGAGCGAAAATTTTCCCAAAGACAAATATGACAGGTTCTAAACCCAACACATGCACATTCGTTGTTTACTGAGCATTGTCAAGCTACGCTTGGTCAATGACCAGGTGTCTTGCCTAATTTACATAGTTTCCAATCACAAGGCAAATGACTTGTGCCAATCTACAGGAGTCTCACCTTTGGCAATCTATCTTGTGACATGTACATTTCTGTTATGATTTTGCCTTTGAGCTGTTTTGAAAGTTGCTGATAATATGATGGCTTTTGTTACTATTTTATATTATTGTAATTTCCCCTGCCAACACTTTTGAGATAATTTTATCAATACCCAATATTACCTATCTATATTCTGTCTTGTTTAGATAGTGGTAACTCAGACAACTATTTGTTTACTCACTTTGTAAAAGGTAAATGAGCATATTCTGTTCTCAATATCAATATTTACAGTGCATGATAATATTATTGAATTTATTATGTGCATACTCACATTCTAATGTGTTTACTCACATTTAGATTTTTTTTAAGATGGGCATTGACTTATTTTGTTCGGGTTTCAGATAAGCTAAAGTTCACTGCCTATATGGTGCTGCATTCTGGGCCTTCTTTTTTTATCAGCTTGCATATATGAATACGTCAACAAGCTGAGAGTGGTGTGCAATGAAGTTATAAATACTCAGTGTGCTGACATTTTAACTGGGATTGCATAAAGGTGCTAACACTTGTCAGTAGTATTTGATATTTCATATATATTTCACAGGTTTCACAGCAAAAAGGAATATGGCTGATAAGAAACTAGCAACTGAGTTGAAAGAGCACATTTCCTCATTGGAGAAAGTGTTAGAGCAAGTTTCTTCTACAAAAAGCAATCTGGCTCAAAATGCACATCAGGTTTGTATGTTTGCTTTTCTTCTCATAATGAGATGAATAACCAGAAATAGTGTAGCAGCTTACAAGATACCCTTCTTACTAAGTCTTTTTTGTGTAAGATGGAACTAGCTAGTGTGTAAATAAGTACCTTCAGAAAGTCCTGCTTTCAGAAAGAGTTGAAGAAAGTTTCTTAGATTAATGAAAGTATAACTGATAAACCCGTCGGGTCTGGTGGTGTGTGTTGAGCAACTTCCCATAACAGGTTGCACACTGCTCCGTGGTACCTACACATAAAATAGGTACAGGTAGGTGAGTAATTAGCAATTGCTGTATGCAGCCAGTGTTGTATGCTCCCCAGGGAGTTGAGAACGGCAAAACATTGAGTGACAAAGACGCCAATGACCTGGTGTAAATGAGTCGACTGAGCAGTACAGCCCCTGGATAATAGACTGTAAACCTTCGACATTTACATTTATAAAGGAAAATGCTTGTTTGAGAGAAATTGACATTTTTACCCTGAAGGTATTTATTTGAGAAGTTTTTGTACTGTTTTCTTAAAATGTCTAGGTTGACATTCTTGTGTGAAGGGAATGTTTTTGTTGTTGTTTTCATTATATCATTATATTGTATTGTAGAGAGAGAGAAGAATATAATTCTAATATATTGCTTTGTCAATTATTATATTATTGTTTTGCAATATAAAGGTTTATTGGAAACATTTGGTCCACATTGTAGCCAGTGTTTTTTCTGCTTTTGGTCATTTGCTTTGAGATTACATGATTTTGCTAGATTTGATCCAATGTGTTTAATCTGATGGATTAACAATTAAAATGAACAGCAACTTAACAGTGGATTAAAGTTTTTTTGAATCTCACAATATTATTCATCTTGACATACATGATGCAATAGTGCAGAGGTGATGTAATTCATACAAGTTCAAGGATCAAAGTGCAGCAATTTTTTTTGTTTTTGTTTTTATTTGGAAAATGTATGTATTTTCTGTTACATGAAATAAGTTTATGTGTATTCATTTATATAGCTGGTGTAAATTCATTATTAGAAGTATATCTTGCTGTTCTATTCAAAGTAAAACAAACAGGATGTATATAAAAATGTTTTGTAAATAGTTGAGGCTAATACTCCACAAAATAGTAAATTACTGTGACATAGGCATGTACTGGTATACTTCTTTACAATGTACATTTAATGTAAGAATAGGATTATGCTCCTAACAAAACAACAGTCTGCTAGTCAAAGTATTAACTAAGGAACTGTAGCTAAAGATGTTTTTTAGTAACACACCTACACTTTTCTGTCCTAAATAAGAAGAGTATTCTTCTAAGCTTATTTTCTTCAATAATACAATTATACGCAAAGCTTTCAGTCTCATGTTAACAGGGTATGATTTTTTTCTTAGGCTAAGTATCGTATCCAGCTGGTGATGAGTCGTCAGCTGGAGGCTCTTAGACGACGTGAAGTGTGGCTTTTGCAGCAAGTGGAACTGATCGCGGATACCAAGGTGAGCTAATCACTGCTGTACAGGGTTCGACATAAGTGGTAGACCTATAGCCCTGGTCTACCTGAAAACTGACCGGTCTACCAGCTTTTGCCAGTAGGTAGACCTGTGGTCTACCTGGTTTTGGCAGTTCCATTATGTATTATTAAGAAAAGATACTGGTGTCCAACAACTGTTTGAATCATCATCATCCTTATTTTAACAAACAGGGAGAATTATTATATTATGTCAATGTATTGAACTATGTATTTCCCTTTAAAGGGCAACTGAAGGAAACAATGCATTTTTTGACAACACGTGAGTGCCGGGCTAACTGATTTTGAGTCGGTCTACCTGATTTTTAAACTTGGTAGACCCGATGTCTTCTGCCTTACCAGTCCTTATGTCAAACCCTGCTGTACTGTATGAACTCTCGACAGAGTAATGCAGAGTTTGAGATTCATTTCCTTTTGTGATTGGTATTAAGTATTCCATCCATTGGTATTAAATTCGTTACATATTTTATATTTTGACTTGAGTGTACAAATCACAGTGAATCTAAACAACCCAATATCTACTTGTCGATTGTCGAGGTTTTTATATCATAGGGCGGAGTGAAATGAGTTTGTAACCCGAGGTCCTCTATCCGCTGTTATGTGTAAATGTTTTTGTTTTGTTATTATTTAGTTTAACCCTTTTTTTTAGGATAGTGTTTTGCGTCAGCAGGCAGAGTCTCTGCACTCGGCACTCGGAGCCCTGCAAGCGTGTTGTAATTGCTTAGAAGCTGAAGATACTTCTAATTTGGAGACAAATATCAAGGTACCCGGTAGTGATAACTATATTTTGCAAAATGTGGTTATTAGTGTGCTCTTTAGGAACTTGCAGTATAATTTTCTGCTTTGCTAGCCTTTACTACCAGTTAAATAAAAAAAAAAAAATTCAATTTATTGTATTTGGCAGTTGGAGACATTTAATGCGAGAAAGTACTGTATTCTTAAAACAAAATATTTTAAGATATTACCTTTATTCTCTTTCATTTAGGAAACCATGGAAAACCTGGAAAAATTGAACACACAGCCATTGGAATCACCACACCTGTCATTTAAGGCTGATCTAACTCAGTTTAAAGATGCTGTTCATAAGTTTGGAAAGGTAAATGCAAACTTTTCAATCTATGTATTGGGCAGAGCATTGTAACTATGTAATTCAATGTGTTTGGTTACAAGTTGTTTCCTAGTTTCCCTTCTTGCACCAATGAATAGTTACCATTAAAACACGTGCATATTTTAAAAACAAATATAATCACTATAAAGTATCATTCAATGATAAATTATATGCAACCAATATGCTAGATGATCCAATGTTCTTAAAAAAATGACATCTCCAATGTAAAATCTGATCTTTATTGCACTGTACAGTTCTTATTGATGACATATGTACAATGAATAAAAAGAAAATTGAAAGAATAATTTAGAAAAAAAAGTACGATTGCGTATTTAACAGAATTGAATTAATACTTAATAAAATGGCACTAGGGATCTATATAAAAACATGTAGGTAATACATTGAAAAATTAGCTCAATTACAATGTAACATCAAATTATGAACTCATCCAACATTCTTTCAAAAGTTTTGTGATATGCTAGATAATTATGAAATTCCCCAGTATTTGGTACTTTATATATAAATTTACACTTAGAGAGAAAATATTTTCCATACAAAATTAAGCAATTTACAATATTTAAACTATTTGTATTTTCCTTGAATACTCTGATAATTCTAAAACTATTTTTATGTTCATGTTACTACGAAGATGATAAATTAAAAACAAGCAAATGCGCTTTACATATATACAGTCAAAAATGAGATGTTCTAAAGTTCCATTTTCCATCAAACAAAAAGTACATTCATTGCTTAAGTTAGGGTATACTGTAGACAATATTTTATTAGTAGGAAAATATCAATGTATGATTTTGTATTGCATTTCTTTTATACAATTATTACTAACACCACAGTGTGGTATATGGTAAATTGATTTCCAAACATTTTATTTCTAAGTTAAATAAAGTATCATATCTTTGTTGAGTTACTGAAGAAATATTTTTTCGTTTAATTACAGCATTATATATATTTTTTTTATTTTAGACTTAATAATTGACTACAAATATTAACTTCATTTTTATCTTTAGAATTACCTGTTATTCGCTTTATTTGCATTGACTTGACCCTTTCACACAACTCTACGCCATAACATGAACATTTCTTTTTTACCCACTATTCTCCCAAGTTTTGAAAGGTATTATTTTACCATCACTGAAGAATAAATCTTGTATTGTCCAAATACCAAAATTAAGTAGTTCCTTATTGTATACATATTGATTATTTATCTTTATATTTTTATCATAGAAAATGAATTGGTCTGCCGCAACTTAATTATCTGTACTATTTTTTATAATATTCCATGCTTGTAACACTTCTAAATAAAAGTCCGTTGTATGAAGAAATTCTTTTATATCAAAATTGCTTCGAAAGAAAATTTCAATTAATTTTTTCAATGTGTTGCCATTGTCCAGAATGATTATTAAGGTATTGAAGAACCCATTTACTTTTCTGTACGTTGACAATGGAATCAAGGTCTGGCATTTATGACCTATATCGTAATTCTGAATGAATACATCTTTCTTTACTTTATAACACTTACCCCAAATGAATTCTTATAAGATTTTCTCTATTTCAACTTTATATTTCTTAGGGAAACACAACGAGACCATATAATGCATACACAATAAACAAGATTGTTCATAAATTATGTATAATGTTGATTTTCCTGCTGTAGGTTGATGCCAATTCCCTGCCTCTGGACATGGTGTTTGCTGAGCCAGGCGTGGCCACCAGTCTGCCCCAGGCGTTTGAGGAATATGATGATGATGACGCCCATCACCACCTCATGGTGAAGAACTTCCAGGACGTGCAAACAACGGACAACTGCACCCAAAGATTTGTAAGATACAGAACCACTACGAACATTGACTTTTGTTTATTTTACTATAGTTGGGACAGGTTTGCCTCAAACTTGAAGGGGAGTGAATATAGAATTAAAGGTTTTTTGCTAAATTTCAAGCCATCAGACTGATTATTATTGTTATTATAAAAAGCTACAGTACTCATTGGGAATCAATGACAAGGAATATTCTGTAAATTCTTCTTCCCAAAATTCTATTTGCCTGTATTCGGTGTTTACATTTTTCTACCGTAAATTTTGCTACCACACCATGGATCCAGTGACAAATTCGGAAAAATATGTAGTCTACCTTTGAAATTCGCAAAATCCCTTCGTATCATTCGTTTCGATGAATATTTCCAAATAATATTGACAGATTCGGACAATTCGCAAAATTCGAAATCAAATTCGTTTTATATCAAATTTTTTGCGCATTTTGCTGATTCATCCCATGGCAGTACAAAAAGGGGATATTTGTTACCCTCCATATTGTAAAATACTATCTATGTTATAGTGCCGCAAATAAGCTTGAAACAGTAAATTTAAATGATAAAAAAAATTAAAAAAAATGCGCAAAACAGTTGTGTGATGCCAGCTCGAGGCCTAAAACAAATTTTGCGAATAAATTTGCAAATTCACAGATTCGACTACAAACGTAATTCTCAAAATTCGCATAATTTCTTTTTCTCACAATTTGTGTAATATAAGGTCATGACAACTTGCTGATTAAAATTATTATCACAATTTATGCACATTTCGCGAATAATGCGAATTTTCAATAGTTCAGAATCCTTTTCATTTGTGTAATTGTATTTACATCTCGACACAGTTGATTGTGAACAGAATACAATTGGACCCAAACATGCAGAACTATGATCAATTGTTTGCTGTTTACAGTGTGGTGGATGGAAACTATCATTTTATTCCTCATATTTTGTCATGCCTATTTTATAGGTTAACTTCTGCCCTCCTGGTCACATGGCCGTGAAACCTTCTGATTGGTTGTTCTTGCCCTCTGATGTGCAGCCACCAACGCCTGTAAAGAAGCTGACTTTCCCGCCGTTTCAATCTGAGGATCTGAGTCAATGGCTGGTCGGTGCCAGCAAGGCATCCGTCCAGCAATGGCTGCAGGATTTACAGGTAAGTCAAAGATGCATATTGTGCTGCTATGGATATTTTTCGTTCACATGCTTTTTTACCTGTTCTGTCCCATTTACCAGGAAATGTCTCAAACATGTGGTGTATTTCACCTTGCAATGGAAATGCAGTATTTCGCTTTTTGGAATTCATGTTACCGGGGTTGTGTACATTTTTGTGGTCACTTTAAACTATCAGGATTCAAGATAGTAGCTCTCTAACATTTTTTTTTTTTTTTTCAATAATCTACCTCTCATATCTTTATAGCAATATTATTTCCGACAGACGAATTTTCAAATGTTTTGTCTAAAATTAAAGAAATGAAATCCCCTGGGAAGTATGGTATAAAAATAGAGTTCTATAAACATTTCTAGAAAGATCTTAAGCACATCTATTTCGATATGGTTTGTGAAGCCTAGCAGGATGAAATTTTACCATTATCTACACGAACATCTATACTGGCATCAATATTTAAGAATGATAATCGTAACCATTTGACAAATTATCAACCGTTAAGCTTAACAAACACGGATTACAAAATTATAGCTTTTGTTTTATCCGAACGTCTTCAAAGTGTCATTAAACATATCTTAGATACTGACCAGGTAGCTTACATAAAGGGAAGATATATTGGCACTGATATAAGAAATTTATTAAATGTGAATGAATATTGTGAGAAATATAATAAACCAGGTGCCTTAATTGCAATAGATTTCCAAAAGGCCTTTCATTCAGTGGAATATGATTTTATTTTTGAAACCTTAAAGAAATTAAATTTTGGAAGTAATTATATAAAATGGATAAAGATATTATACACTGTTCCAATTTTCAAAGTAAGGAATAATGGATGGATATCTGCTGGCTATAGTATGGAGAGAGGCATTTGGCAAGGATGTCCTGTGTCAGCACTGTTGTTCATAATTGTTGCTGAATTATTAGCAAACATTATTAGAAACTCAAATGAAATAAATGGTGTAAATATAAATGGAAATATGCATAAGATTATTCAATATGCAGATGATGCCACTATATGTGTTAGTGATAAAGACTCAGTAATCAACAAATTTGGAAAATTTTCAGGTTTGAAATTAAATTTGAAGAAAACTAAAGGAATTTGGTTGGGACCTCTTAGGAGTTATGGCTTAAGATTTTTTCTGGTATTACCTGGACTGGTGGACCTATAAAATGTTTGGGAATCTATATGGGTCATAATGAAGAGAAAAATATTAATCTGAACTGGAAAACTAAACTCACTTCTGTCCAATCAACTTTGGCTCTGTTTAACAACCGTAATTTAAGCATAATTGGGAAAATACATGTTGTCAAGAAATATTCACTATCAAAAATAATGTTTCCTATTACTGTACTAACCGTACCTGAATATATAACATTAGAAATTAATACTATCCTTTATAAATTTATTTTGGGAAAACGAGATCGTATAAGAGATCAACATCCTGTAATAGCATTAGCAATGGTGGATTAGGAATAATTGACATTCATAAATTTATTGAAAGCATAAAAGCGTCATGGCTTGGAATCATTACAAGTCAAAAAGGTAAATGGTTAGATTTTTTAAATTTTGAACTTAAAAAAATATAGGCTTTTCAGCTGATTACATTTGGTAAACAAATTTTAAAAGTCTAGATGGTTTTCCTATTGTGAAAAACATCATTATTTTACCATCAAATAATACTATCTTTTACTAATTTAAAACTTAAATAGCCGTTTGAACTTTTAAATGCTAATGAAATCATTTATCAGCCGCTTTGGGGAAATGAATTATTTAAAGTTGGAAGGACCTGTTTATATATGAAACCTTTCCTCAAAAGTGGTATATATTATATCGAAGACATGATAAGTATTCAAAGCACCATGAAATCCGATAATGATATTTTTAACGAACTCATAAATAAAGAATCTCTTTATATTAATCTCTTATATATAATCTCTTTATATTAAGAAATTATGTGAAAAAGAAAATGAAAAATCTTGAACTTAACATTGCTCCATTTGTCACAATCAGGCCAATGACAAAAAAATGTCTCAGAAACAAAATACACAAAATTAGTGATTGTAAAAGTAAATTTTTTTACTCAACCTTACTGCAAAATCAAATGAAAAAAGGGCACATGGAAACAATTTATGCTAGGGAGTTAAAATTAGATAATTCATGGGAAAATATATACAATAAAAAATTAATACAAATTGATATACCTAAGTTAAAAGAATTCAACTTCAAGATATTGCATAATTTTTTGCCATGTGGTTATATACTAAATAAATAGAATAAAAATATTACCAAGGAGGTTGTTGGACTGGCTTATGGCTGCTTGTAGTTTTTCTCTCCACATATCATCATTTGCCCTCTCCATCTTTAATTTCCATGCCTTCAAGTCTTCAGCAATTGTACTCCTCCAAGATTTCCTAGGTCTTCCTTTTGGTTTTGATAATATTGAATACATTTTTTCTTTTTCTTTTTTTTTCATTTTAGGTTCAAGGAGATTTGGAGGAAGATGCAGTTGCTACTTCGCCATTAGATGCTTTTGTTGGTAAGCTTCTAGTCAAAATTTTCATTTCGGCTAATTATCATAATAGAGCAGAAAGCAATTTGGTCATTTAATTTGACAACATTGTCTTTGTGTTCTTAAAACAGTTCGCCTATTCATTATTTAAGACTTACCCACTGTTCTTATCTCATAATTTAAGTACATTATCATTTTTTGTACTTCTTCCTTTTTTGACAACTTTAAAGAAAGTGTTTAATAAACTTCTAGGCGATTCATCGTGTGGAGATCCCAGTATTGAGGTGCTGAGTCTTCCCAGAAGTACCTGGTCCGAGGTGGATGTTCCAATCACTCCGCCACAACCGCAACCAACATCCTGCCCATTCCCTTATTTCATGCAGGTATGTAAAATGCTACACCCATTTTGATTTAAATGATGGATTAAATGATCAACATCAAAATATGATCAATGCATGTTCAATTGATATTAACAGTATTCAAACAATATTTTTATGGTGCTGTTTGAAAAAAAAAAGATTAATTAAAGTTTGCACAAGTTTGCATTTACACATAGATGTGCATTTATGCATCTGCTTCTAATCCAAACTGTTGTATTCAAAATACTATAAATTACCAGATTGCTGGAAGCCCGCATGAAACTTGGCTTAAGGACCAGAAGGATGTGAGCAAGTCATCTGTATATGAGAATATGGACTGTTTCAAAAATGTTCCCAACAGTACAAAAGCCTGGCTTCAGGAAATACAGGTAAAATTGTCTTGATGGGTTTTTACAATTAATAAAATGTTTTTTTTGTGTTTTTTTTTTAGATTGAATATCATCAAATATTACATTCAAGTTCTTGTATCTAACATTGTTCTAAGTATGCATGACATTTTTACTCTTTATGTATTTAATTTTCTTTAGAAGCATCTCCTTCAATATTTGTGTTTTAAAAATCAAATGATGTAAATTCCCAAAACTTTGATAGGTTTAAGAGTAGATGTTAAATTAAATTCTATGTTTTTTGCCGTTTCATTAAAAATTTCATGATTATCAATATTAGGGCCTAAAGGGAAAATCTGAGTTTTTTCTTTATTCAACTTGAGTGCCGATATATTCCCAAAGAGCTTAATTTCTCTTTATCGATGATTAGTCTGAAAAAATTGCAGTTGTGTCATCTGCATATTGTGCTAATTTGAATTCTTCATTTATTTTAATGCCTTTAATCTTCTCATTACTTCGTATAGAAATGGAGAGTATCTCTACGCATAATATAAACAAATATGATGAGAGTGGATTTCCTTGCCTCAAACCTCTTAGTGACTTTGAAATATTGAGATGTGATTTGATTATTAGTAATGCAACTTTCTATATTTGTGTAGAATAATTTAATCCACTGTATGAATATATTACCAAAATTAATTTTTTTTAATACTTTGTATGAAAATGAAAATTCTATTGAATCATATGCTTTCTTAAAATCTAACATCATCATAAGTCCAGATATATCATATATTTTGAATAAACCTACAATATCTATTAAAGTCCGGATGCTATCCCCAATATATCATCCCATAAAAAATCCACTCTGATCTAAATGTATTAAAGATGACAACACTTTTTTAATTCTTTCCGCGATTACTTTTGACATTATTTTATAATCTACGTTCAAAAGAGATATTGGACGCCAATTATCTATTTGCAAACGTTCTTTGTCTTTTTTATGAATTAAGGTAATTATAGCTTGTTTTTGTGAATTGGAGCGCTGACCATATTCAAACGCATAATTAAAACTGTCGATGAGATCCGTAGAAAAATAAATATAAAACACGATTGAAATACAGTCATTTCCGTGTGTTTGGCTCTTTTTAAAACCATTTAGTACTATTTTACATTCGTTATCCGTTGTGAGACTTTCACATGATGATTTATCTTGAATGGATAATGAAGGAATGTTCTCATTATTAAAGAAATAATTGTATTCATATTCAGTATCATATTCATTTCTTAATTTTGTTGTAAGCAATTTTTGATAAGAATTTTGCTGCTCTTTCAAGATAATATCAGGATCAGTTGTTATAGTAT
The DNA here is from genome assembly GCA_019095985.1 of Streblospio benedicti. NCBI lineage: Eukaryota > Metazoa > Annelida > Polychaeta > Spionida > Spionidae > Streblospio > Streblospio benedicti. The sequence continues at coordinate 14,038,680 of CM032669.1, forward strand.
TATTGGCTAGTTTTAATTTACGCATATGTTTCTTTATAGAGTTAGTCTTAGTTTTGGGAATTTATATCAATAATAATAAAGAAGCAAATTGAAAACCTTAATATAAAAAAGCTAAAAGCCATTCGAAATCAATGGAAGAGACGAAAACTCTCTTTAATAGGGAAAATTTTAATTTTAAAAACATTTGGAATACCTAAATTTATATACTTGTCAAATCTGATAAATTTTCTTAAGAAATATATAGTTGAAATAGAGAAAATCTTTTATGAATTCATTTGGGGTAAGTGTTATAATGTAAAGAAAGATGTATTTATTCAGAATTACGATATGGGAGGTCTTAAGATACCAATCCTTGATTTCATTGTCAAGGTACAGAAAAGTAAATAGGTTCTTCAATACCTGAATAATCATTCTGGACAATGCAAAACACAATGAAAAAATTAATTGGTATTGAGATTCTTGAAATTTTCTTTCAAAGCAATTTTGATATAAACGATTTTCTTTATACAACTGAATTTTATATAGAAGTGTTACAAGCATGGAATATTATAAAAACAGTACAGATAGTTCAGTCGAGGCAAACCAATTCATTTTCTATAATGAAAATATAAAGATAAATAAGCAATATGTATACAATAAGGAACTACTTAATTTTGGTATTTGGACAATAGAAACATGAACATAACATTAGTTTTAGAATTATCAGATATTTTATTAGGAGTTTTCAAGGAAAATATAAATAGTTTAAATATGGTAAATTGCTTAATTTTGTATGAAAAATATTTTCTCTAAGTGTAAATTCATGTATAAAGTACCAAATACTGGGGAGTTTTATAATTATCTAGCATATCACAAAATTTTTCAAAGAATGTTTGATGATTTTAAAGTTTGATGTTAAATTGTTATTAAGCTAATTTTTCCAATGTATTACCTACATGTTTTTATATAGATACCCAGTGACATTTTGTTAAGAAATAATTTAATTCTGTTAAATAGACTCTCTTTTTTCTAAGTTACTCTTTCAATTCTTTTATTCATTGTACATATGTCGTAGAAAAATCAAAAAAATCAAATGAAATCAAAATCCATGTACACGGCTAACCTTTACATATTCAGAATGAACCAGAAGAGAGCCCAATGGCTGTGTGCTGTGGAGGGACGTCATGCTCCACACTCCCAGTGGCTGGATCATTTGAGATCGAGGATCTGAGTGACATGCCTTGTACCACAAACAAGGTAGACTGGTGGTTTACTTATATTCAGATGTCTTAAGTTCATTACTGCAACTCGAATTTACTACCATTCTATATTTGTCATGCATCTTTCGTTGATGCAACCTTTTATAAGCTTTTATGCTTACATTTAAATTAAATGGCAAAAGGTACTGTTTACATGAAATGCATTTTTATTGTGTTTTTACTATTTGCCTTCTTTTACCGCTACTATTTTTGTACTAATTTATAATGTATGTAATTTTATATTCTGAAATATAGAAATTGAATTGAATTTTGATCATATGAAAAATTATGTTAATGGTTCATTGTAGCACGATTTTATCATATGCTATTTTATTTCAGATTGTGGACAGCGAAAAAGATGTTGATGAACAAGAAGCCGCTGTTGCTCAAGGCATCAAAAAGTTGTGCAAGGCAAATGAACCATGCAACACGTTCAGCGACTGTCTATGTGAGGACAACTGTGGAAAGAAAGAAATTTCACCTGCTGCCAAATCTTGGCTTCTTCAGCCCAAAAATGAACAGGTAATGTTGATTTCCACATTTTGTATTGTAAAATTGAAGTGTGTTTTAAATATCTATTTTTTATTAGTTTCTCAACCTTGTGCTTGATAAATGTACGCTATGCCACTATGATTTCAGATGATGAAAGACTTGAAGGAAGCACCAATATTCAAATACTTTGAAATGGTAACAAGTGCTGATGCATCTGCATGGTTGGCACAGTCTGATCCACAAAAAGCTGTTCAGATGGAACAACCGTTCGGTCGACTGTTTTCACCATTCAGCGATTCCACATCTATGAGTCATTGGTTGCTTGGGTCTCTGTCAGCATCAGAAGCAGCTAGTGCATCTGTGCAGACATGCCCCGTTATGAAGCGATTTACAGATGTGAAAGCCGATTCAGATGAACAATGGATTCATTCAGATGAGACAAAAATTTCTAATCCTCGTGAAGAGATTACCAGTGGCGCCTTTCAGTTTCGTCACAATGGTTCTGATATTGAAATGTGGCTGAGCCATGCTGCACCACCTGCATCACCTCCCCCACAGCCCAAAATCAACCCATGGCTTTTGAATTCTCCAACCACCTCACCGAACCATTCTGTCCAATGTCTGTCTTCTGAGCGTCTTTTTGAGAAACTTAATAATGTAGAAACAACTTACTCATGGAACATCACAGCTACACAGCCCAAAAAAGGTGTTGATAAACCGATCCCCAAGAAGAACGAATTGCCCGAGTGTGACAACAAACTGAAGGAGGAAGAAGGTAACTGGCTTATGGTTTCAAAAGAAGATGGCAATAAAGCAGATGGGCTGGATATCCGTGCAGAAAAGCAGAATATGCATGATAATGTACAATTGCTGCAAGGCATTGTAAAAGATAAAGAGGCTATTGGTGAATGGCTGATGAGTATTCAGAGTAACTTTGAATAAGTCAGGGTTTTTTTAACCATCAACCCAGTAAATTATAATGTATTATTTATTAGGTAAATGATTTAGTTTTGAAACAAGTTTATTTGTAATCCTTTATTTTCTGTTCAGTGCTAGAGAAATATATGAGTAATCAGGGTTCCCATGGGTTGTTGAAATGTTATTGAAATGAATATAAATGTTATTGAAATGGGGAAAATATCATGAGCATTGATATGACATCGTCATCAAACTTTTTAAGGAGTCATTGGAAAAAAGAAGCATTGATGGAAAAGTCATTGAATTTTGTTCAATGTGGTAACCTGTAAGCTGTGTTGGCAGGTTTCATGTTAGAATATGATTGTGTAGTGAAGTCACATATAGTTCCTTACTGACTGATTGAGATGTAAAAGCTTGTCAAAATATTTCACAGAAATTTGCATGTTCACTGTGCTAAAGCATGAACGGGTGGTATGTGGTACTTGAAATATATTGAAATTCTCGCCAATGTACAACCATTTTCCTGGTTCTAACCTTCATCAAAAAGACCTCAAACCTGAAAAAAAAATCTATAATCTGATTGAAATTACCGAAGGCCATATCAAGGATGGTCTTTGCAAATAAATGCAAAAATTTTGGTGCAAATTAAAGCCACATCAAGTCTCTAGAATTTGTTCGAAAATTAAAACCGGTCTTGAAGTTATTAACTATCAGATAAAATCCGTGGGAACCCTGTGTTAACATAATTTTAATTTGTTAACTTTAATTTACCCTATAGTTTAACACTTCTTGTTATTGTAATTATGTATTTAAGGAACTAATGAAATAAGTAGAATGTTAAAATTGCATGACCTTTGTAATCAATGAATATTGATTTGTATAATACCCAGTAAAAATATGAACAGTTTTGTTTCAAACCAGCTAAAAATGATGTTGCTTTGTAGTTTGGTATTAAATTATCATAAACAGTATTAACACAAAGGTGGATTGTCAAAGTTTATTATCTACTTGTGCAAGAATGTGTAGTATACTGGAAGTTAATTTTTCATATATTGCACCCAGTCTGTTTTTCTTCTACCAATGTATCAATTAGTTTGCATTTATTTTATCAGTGATTTTTCTTCGTGATGTACTGTATTGAAAATTGTTGATATATTTTAACATGTATTATTCACTATATTTACAATTAAGCTTAGCGTGATTTAATTAAACTTGCAGTGGACATTCACAGTAACTATTGAAATAGATTATGATTTTGTAAAAGAAAGTACTTATAGACTAGTTGAAATCTAGGGAATGTTGCAATATTTAATCCTTGTATGTGCCCATAGATATAGAACAGGAAAAATTATATCAAATCTAAAGTTGTTATTAATAAAGTCTAACATTGTTACATTGATTTGTTTGGTTTTGTTTTTATCATTATCAACTTCATTTTATTTATGTATGATTTCCCTTTGTTAAGCCCTGAAAATAACATGGCATTGGAGATGGTGTCCAAAAATTTGAATTTTGTTTTTACAATTATTGCTCGATATTCAATGAATTGCAGAGCAGGCTGTTCAGAGCCATTTGTGTCAACATTGACCATTCCTATGGAATCTTGATGCTTGAAAGAAAAACTTCGTGAAAGCCGTAAAACAGATTAAGTAAAATACTGGAAATGATGATCTTACTGGAAACATGCTTAAATGTATTTTACCCTATATATCTGTACCACTATTTCATATCAATTCGTCATTTAGTACTGGAGTTTTAATAACTAGAGGCCTATATCATTACTGTATTCTCGAAAATATTTGAAGGATTAAAGTTCTATCACTTCATTAACTTTATTGAACAAAATAATCAACTGTACAAATATCGATGTGCATTCCGTGAAAAATACTCTACTGATATTGGATTAATGTCTGTTTGATAAAATTGTAAATTGTTTTGAGAATAAGGATTTTGGCTTGGGTATATTGATAGATCTTGCAAAAGCATTTGATACTGTTAACCATCGTATTTTGTTACACAAATTGAACCACTATGGTATAAGAGGCATAGCCAATGACTGGTTTGAAAATTACCTGTCTGATCGAAAGCAATATACACTTTTTAATAATGATTGTCATTTCCAAAAACTGTAACAAGTGGTGTGCCACAAGGGTCAATTCTTGAACCAATTCTATTTATTCTATACATTAATTATTTAAACAATGTCTCAGATAAGATGCTTTATTTGCTCTTTGCTGATGACACTAATATTTTTATAAAGAGTACTCATTTGAAAGATCTCAATAATATAGTAAACAAGGAACTTAAAAAGCTTTATATCTGGTTTTGTGCAAACAGACTCTCTTAATGTGAAGAAAACAAATTATACTGTATCTCACAGTAAATAAAAAAAATGTACTCCCAACACCATGGATATTTATATTAATGGTACTATTATCAATGAGGTAGTTAAAACTAAATTTGTGGGTATCACACTATCACTGTTGACAACACATTACCTTGGAAATACCACGTAGATATGTCTAATGAAATCAGTTAGTTTTTATTTAATAGCAAAAGCTAGGAAGTTAATGGACACAAACTCTTTATTAAATTCAATTGTATTATTCATTTGTATATTCATATATTCAGTATGGTATTGTAGTCTGGGGAACAGCCAATGCTAATATTTTAAACAAAGTAATTGTACTGCAGAAGAAAATAGTAGGAATGATTTGTGGAATAAGCAGGGAACATACATCTCCATTATTCAAGATGTATAACATTTTTAAAGTAGAAGATACTTATAAATTCAAGATCTGTTCAACTGTATTTAAAATAACAATAGGTGATTTGCCAAATCTATCTTGGACAAACCTCTATAAAGATACTGATATTCATTCTCAAAATACACGAAACGCGTGTTTTCCGAGTTACATGTAAAATTAAAACTAATTATTCTAAAAGTACTTTTCCATATGCTAGTACTAATTTATGGGAACTTTACCTGCTGATGCTGAAATAGTTAAAACTTATTTAACTTATAAAAAACTATTTAAGGATGGTCTTACAGGGAAATATAATTTATAATTACCGGTAATCAAAATATTACTTTCTTCTATTTGTATTTTACACAAGTTATAGGCCTACAGGGACTTGATGTTTCTATAACTTTTTAATCATATTGTGAAACAAATACTATTGTAATTTTATAGTTATATAAAAGTATTCTATACATGGGAAGGAACTTAAAAGGATTCCACTTCCTTCCTCTCCAGCCATTTATATTACTATTAACTTATATTTTTTGTTTTGTTTTTATGTTTATTGTAAATTGCCTGACTTTTATATCATTAATATTTGGAACACCCTCCCACAATTTTTAATGATCCTTAAACATGGCTCGGTGTATATTGTACATATTAATTTGTAGCGCAATCACTGAAAATAAGTTAAAAATTTATTTCAAAAATAGATAATTTACAAATGACCAATCAAATATACAAATGCCTATTGCAACAAATTAACTATGTCTGAATCATCAAAATCCAGACCATGTATAAAATGTATATTATCTGTTTCACACAAAAGTAAAAGAAAATGCGAATATTCTTTCTCACACCAGTCAATCTTGATTGATCCTATACAGAAGTTATATAACTGGAAGCACTCTTGTAAAAAAACACTCATACCAGCTACAAAAATAAGAATAGAAATAGTTTGATTCTTCTTTCATTCCAATCATTATTTTTGCTTATATCTAATGCATGCAAATTATTTATAACGAAACCAATCATCACAAAATTACGGTACATGAAAACTATTGTCACATTCACAATCCTGGTTTCAACCTTCCATACAATGATGTAAATAAAGTCAATAACGGTAAAATCAGTAACATCTTGTAATTCAGTGTTAGGCTAGCAGCTGTGTTGCAACCATCTTTGTTGTCACAGTGGCAATATTTGACCTTAACACGGAAAGATCCAGTTCTTTCTTTGCACCAACGACCTTCATTTGGACCAACTTCTCCCAATGTGGCACACTGACGAATATAACGAACATCCCAAATGCCATCATAATATGCTGTAAAAAATGAAACATGTATGGTATATAGAAACCTATTGATCACCACGTAAAAAACATGTAATAGTACAAACCAAGCATATTTTCAAAATTTGAAATATGACGCGGTACGGGGTGACCTGGTCCTCTGTGCTTTTAAAAATATGAGAGGGTTATCTATTTATTTTCAAAGTTGCAGTCCACACCACAACGTTTATCACTACAATTTCAGTGGCTAATCGCCCAGTCGCATTTGCAATATAAAACTTTTGATTGGTTAGATTTTGTGACTCACTTTGACGAATGTAAAGTTGTTTCAATCACAGCTATATACTACGTATTGTAAGATTGTAAGAGTACGGAATGAGTCCAATCCCTAGTGACCACCATACACTGACCATACGACACCAAACGGGATAGAGCATAAGGGATGAGTGAGTTCTACTAATATCTAGACACCAATAAAAGTCTAACAGAATACGCGTTGTCCTTTAATTGAGGAGATGAAGAGGATTGAGTAACTAATGTTCAACTTATTTCGGAAATTTGTTCTTAGCAGTTGCTAAATCCCCATGGAACAATAAATTAATTATTAAATTACCACACACCAGACACGGAATACACTGACATGTGATAATTGATTCCAGGATCAGCAAATCTAGAACTCCATCTGGAATTAATCGCGTACGGTAATTTGTTTTTCTCACAAATAAAAACTTGCAAAAATTAATTAAACTTGCCAAATTAAATCAAACTCTTGAGTCCACACGGTGTATTTGGTAACAAATTGTTTCCTAGGTTCACTCTACCACCAATGAATAGTTACCATCGAAATGATCTCCAATGTAAAATCTGTAGCATGGACATTTGGGACGTGAAATGTGAAAATCAAAGCTTTATGTTAGCTCTAACTTTGACCTAACAGAACATGATAGCACCAGAAATAAGTGGAGCTTTGAAGTGTAATCGTTCAGATGGTTTATTGCATTGTGATTAGTGCTCTCCATTGGTAACACACCTGATATTTGATATCCAGGATCTGGTTGACATGCCTTGTACCAAAAACAAGGTAGACTGATGGTGCAATTTGAGTATCATTTGTTTTTAATTAAAATGTCTTAATTAAGTTTGTTATTGCGACTCAAACTTACTACCGCTATAAATTATGGCGTGGTCGTACTAATTCGGCAAAATGGTCCAAACCACAACAGACACCAGGCAACCGCATATCGCTTCATATTTTGGACTTGATGAAATGCAAGTTAATATTTAATTTTCATAACAAATAAATACATGTACGTGTAAACCGTGAATTTTAACAGCAGCCATGTATATTTTATCAGTACAGTACTTCAAGCCAAACAATATGAAATATGAAATGTATGTCTATAGTATTTGAAATCACTCACTTTCTTGAATAATTTTTCTGCACATTGTTGCATTTCCTGGACAAGGAATAAGTGGATATGTCATGTTGTCAAAGAAATCAGCACAACCTTTATCATAGAATGAGTTACACTGATAGCATTTGATAGGTCTTGTGTTTTCCGCACGTCCACGTCCAAAGTAGTCTCCCCCACCCCAGGACTGTGACGAAACTGAAAAATGAAATAAGCAAGTGTGAAGATCTAGTTTCATAACTACAAAGTTTAGGAAATATATTTCAATTTTCTTTCTGGAGAAATCTTAAATTAAAATATATGGTCCTTCTCAAAGGATTTGTTTGTTTTCTTTAGGGGGGGGGTTTGTTTTTGTTTTTTATTAAAAGCTGTTATAATTATATATAATACATGTAGTAAAATAAAATAAATACCAATACAGCATAAACACTAAAACTTTACCTCAAAAACATTATAATTACTAACAGATTTGATTCAACTGACATAATATTCTATTTATATAAGTTATTAACAAATTCATATTTAACTTTTCCAAAATTACATACTATAGGTACATAACATTCGTTTAATACTTAAAACTATATTTTATAACTAAACATTTTGTATTAAATTTGCAGTTTAAATTTTCTTTAAAAATAGCATAGGATATAATAGAGAAAATAAAATTATATGCAATTAATTTATCAGTTAATCCATAATTCATAGAGCCACATATAATGGATTTCTAATTAACATTCCAATCTATAACATTAGAAATGTTTTGCCATAGCTGCCTTACACGTCGACAATCATACAACATACGCTTTATATTTTCAGTTTCTTTACATCACTCACAATATTTTGATATACTTTTTTGCCATTTTTTAAAAACATTTCCACAGGGTAGAAAATTATGCATTGTTTAGAAATTGAAATATGTTACCTCATCAAACCCTTTAAAACATAACTTTTTTTCGTACATTGACTTCAAGTTTTTATAATTGTTTTGTAAATGAAATTCTCTGGCATATATGGACTCCATATTAGGTAGTACATTATTATTTTCAATTAAAAGTGTGTCAAAGAATTTACTTTTTTCGTTCATCAGATCACAAAGTTTGTAACCAGCAAACATTAAGTAAGATTCTTTGACATTTACATTTTTACCAACTTTAGGATAAACATGTTTAAACCTTTTCAGTACATATCTCTTAATTATATACATTTCCTGGATTATATTTCATTTGTTTTCTATTATTTTATAAATTACATTTTCATCAAAGAATCTTCCATCTACAGTTACAAGATCTTTTACATACATAATTTTTTTTTTGCCCAGTTTCTCAAAGACAAATTACTATCTTAAAATGTTCATTTCCCCATAAGGGTTGTAGGAATATTTCATGGGGAGTGAGTTCTTCATTAAAACAAAAAACAAAACAAAAAAACAGGTAGCCCTTACTCAAGACTAATCACCCTTTGCTACATGTATTTGAAGAACAACCAACCCCCACCCCCTCACAGATTTTTTCTCTGTATGAAGTGTCTATATAACGGGCAATGACTCATAATTATGGATCTCTATATATTAAATCATTCTGTTTGGTGAGTACTCTATTGAACACACTAAGACAAACTACATTTGTAGCACATAACTGTCAACTAAAATGAAACATATGACACTAAGTTGACAAATAATAATAACACTGTCAAAATATATAACCAACTTCCATTTTCGCCCATTCTTATCATATCAGGTAAACTTCACCTATACAGGTGATAACGACATCTTTAAATTAAGCCTTTAAGATTTAACATGAGCCCATGTAAATTAACATAGTATACTTACCACATTGTAAAACTATTAGCAGTGCTAAGGCACCGAGGTAACAGGCAAGTAATTGCTTCATTTTAATGAATATTTACGTATTTCCTACATGCCGCCTTATTAGGTCAATGTTGACATTCATTCACAGGTAAATTTTGCAGAGGCTACCGACCAATGACTGAGCGCAAAATCGAAGTATGCCGCAAGTGCGCGCAGACGCGTCAAACACCTGTTTGACAAGCGAATTTTCCGATTCAAGGAATATTGCTGCAATTTTATTTCATTATAATTTCATTTATTCCTTCTGTGTCGTTATCTTATCAAATTCAAAATTACCGTTAAATAAGTCACATAGTTCTGATAGTCCAAAATAACAGTAATTATCGTTTTGATTACAATATGGCATTATCATCTCTTTTTTTTAAAAAAAAAAAATAAATAAATAAATAAGAGAAATAAGGAGTTGTTATTTATCTTCTTCAAATCTAATCACCGTGGTATGGTTGAAATATGCATTTTTTATTTGATCTTTTTCATTAAGTATCACAGGTACAGATATAATAGTTTGTACTTACTATACGTTTGGAAAATGATAAGTATCTAAACGTCAATCTTCATAAAAACAAAAAATAAAATTAGTATATTATGAGAATTGTGTTTTGATATATGGAAATACATGTAAAGTATTAATTGATAAATGTTCATAAATAGTTGTATTTCATGTTATATTCCAACAAATTGATTAGATTGTACAAAGATATTTTTTAATTAAATAAGGCATGTTTTGTTTTCACAATGTAGTAGACTAACTTGTTAGGTGTAATAGTGTGAAAAAGTACTCATTTTAATTGATGTTCTTGTTTTAACAAGACTGAAATGATAATGATGAAAGAAACTACACCACTTGAAATTTGGTTCAAGTTGATTTGCATATAGAGTTTATACTTTGAAAATTAGAATTCGCGGGAGATTTGTTGAATAGTTTTATTTCATCAGAAATCATTACAACCATCTCTACTTGCACAATGACACTGTATAATTCTAACAGATTGCGAGCCAATTGTTGTTGAGCACCATTTCTTTTTTCTATATGCTGATAGTGGTAGCTCTTCCATCCCACAATCCCGCATCACTCGCACTTCTCCAAACACTAAAAAAAACGAGAGAGAAACCAATCCACTGCGGTTTGTGTGTATTGAAAATACATAAGCTGCATATATTCTATTCAAAACTTAAAAGATATCATATTCATCAGTGTAAAATACACAATTCAACACCCTTTTTATAAAGAAAATAATTGTTTTATTAATATAAGTATAATTACATTCTTCTTCAATTATTTATTCTGTGTGTGTTTGGGGGGTTGGGGAGTTGAACTTTGAAGTTGTAAGGTTACAATTTCAACCATGCACAATAAAAAAACACAGCAAAAAACTTTGTCTTTCTTCTGTTTTGTAAAGACAACTCAGGAGATATACATACCAACCCCCGGGTGACAACCCTAGACGTACCATGCTGAGAAACTTTTCTGCATGATGTGGCGTACGGTGCACAGTCCTCGAGCGGCACTAGGTCCGTATTGACAGGGTCATGGCAAGCAGAGTTATGAAAAGAGTGGCACACGTAACACTTCATAGCTGAAACATCTTGCATACAACCTACGACAAAACATGATACAGTTCTCAATTTTTATAGAGTATTTATTTTCCGTAAATGTGTTTGTCAGAATAGTCGGTAGCCTCAGCAAACCTGTAAAGCAAGGTACAAAAATAACCTCAACTAATAGGGGTGGCAAGCTGACTGCATTTAACATAACATCAGATTAGCCAACTGACAGATGTCTTTTTTTATTACTTTTCCGCAAAGATATTCTAAAATTTCATATGGTATATGCTAGAGTATTTAAATACAATGGGAAATGTTGAAAAGCAATTGCTACAGTTTTAGTTAAAGCATCATTAATAAACCTGACACCCCCTCAGGTGTAAAAGTCCGTTAGCCCAATAATACAAATAAGGAAAAGTATGAAAGGTGTTCTTTGCAGTCAATGTTTATAAATTGAAAATGAATGTACATAATCATATTTTGGTATTATGTATAACCTTCTTGGCATTGTTGAAATCATGTAAGTATAGTATTAAGAATTGTAAAAGCTTATTATGGTTAGCTACTATGAGGAAGAGTGGATTTTTACCTGTCCATATAGGGCAGGTGTATATATACTTAATCTAATATCGCCAATTCACCAAGGATTAAAATTTGTCAAAATGTTATTTCATTGCATGAGTTTTGTTTGCCAGAATATATATAAAATACCTGATAAGCTATAAGTATTTTGAAATCGTTTGATTCATGTAGACCAAATAAGTAATTTGATAACATCAATTTCAGACATATTTACATGCTCTTAAATAAAATTTATACATTTTCTACATTATCTCTCTCTCATACATCCTTCTGCCAAGCTTATTTCTACCACGATAGGCATAGTTGAAGACAGGTTTTATAACGGCTCCCTAAACTCTCTGCTTAATTGGGATGATAGTATCATTCTGGCCTCACAACCTTGCGGTCGTGAGTTTGAGTCGCGGCATGGCCACTTTATATAATTAAATGGAAGCTTTACAGTGTAAAACTTTATGTAGTTAAATGGAAGCTCAGAATTGTAAAACCTGTCTTCAACTATGTCTATCGTGGTAGAAATATGCTTGGTAGAAAGATCTCGGTATGGTACGTTCGCAGTACAAAGAAGTTTTATTTGAAAATGTTGAGTCTTAGATCGGGCTATCCGGATCTGAAAACTGTTTTTACGGGATGACCTAGAGGTCAGGTTGAGTTACACTTCACCTAGCTTCACCTGCACATTACAGAAATAGATGTTGCACAGCAGGGCTAGCTGCAAGACTCCTATCCTCAAGCTCAGTCCAGCCAAGATCCAGTAAAAGGCTTGTAACACTTGTATGCGGCAAGTATCCTGGCTTTACTCATCTCGCATCTGCCATCTCGTGGCTTTCCTCTGGCTTTTTTCTAACTTAGAGCTGTCCTTCACTTTGTGCGGATCCCATATGGACACTACAACCCAAGCGGACAAGTGACATATAGGCTAGGCATCTGGATGGTGCAGGGGCACCCTTGAAGTTTCGTTCTGAGTGCCTTTCTTGGTCACATAATCCATGTGATGGGACCAGTGGTCAGCGCATACTACCGACAAACAGGAGTTTCCTGCGTCGTAAGTTCGCGCCCCGGCCTCGGCAGACTTCATGACGCCAAAGAGTTACGTTGTGCGTCTGCCACTGTACTGCCGATTTCCACACAGCATGTCGCTGCTGTCGAGTATATCATACAAGACGGTGGCGACACCAAGCCCGAGGTTCGGAAGCCTCGTTAAAAGGCATGTCCCGTGTAGAGGAAAGCCACCCCTCTGCACGTAAAAGAACTCACCAAGTTTGAAAACTAGCTAGTGTGATCCCTCCACAACCCCGAGGCTCAGTTGGCTGCCTAGCCTGCCTCTGGAGGTCCATGTACCAACATCACGTGGCCTCCCTCTGCTATATTCATCAAAACTGACGGCTGCGGAGTATTAACTCAGATTCAGATCGTTAGCAATCCACATACCTAGGTACTTAGCGGTGCCCACCTCTTCGAGAACATTATGAATCTCATAAAAGTAATTCATGGTCCCTTGCAGACAAGAACGAGTCCTGAGGATATTGCTATTTGACGGATTAAATTTCATGCCCCAGGTGAGATTCCAAGCTTGAAGGGATGTTAGGTCTTGCTGAAGCAGTACTTGGTCTTGTATGGTGTGTATTGGCCGAGAAACCAGACAGCCATCGGCAAAAAGTCAAATACTGGTTCCTGTGTTGAGATTGGTTTTGATGTCGTTTATGAAGAAGAGGAAAAGTACGGGGAGTAGACAATGCCCTGGGCGACACATGAGTCAACACTTTCCTCTTACCGGGTACGATTTTGCTCAGTCAACAATCACTACTGAAGAAGTTACCAATCCAATGGTGTACTTCTACACTGATGTATGGGAGAGAATGTAGAAAATGAATTTCACAAGCATTGGGTACCAATATGTAAATTAATTTTAGTTATCTTTTACAGGTGAATGCATCCAATGTTACCAATGTGACAGCAATGAAGACAAGTCCTGCCCATCCAACAGACCCTTCGACACAAATTTAAACGCTCTCATAGATTGCAATAGTTTTGAAGCCAAAGTGCCAGGCACTTTCTGTATGAAAGTTACTCAAGAGAGTCCTGGATGTGAGTACTAGCATTTATTTAGTGTTGAATGCTCATCATTCATTTGTTATTACATTTTTGAGACTGATCAATCAAGTATTTGATTTGATTTAATTAATTTCCTTTATCACACCCATATACAAATGCCTCACAGATTAATAAAGCACATGGTTGGAACAGAGCAAAAAAGTATTTTACATTTTTTAAAGTACAATCAATTTAGCAGAATTGCAAATTTTCACATGATCCTGCACTTCATTATCATCCACAATCTTATAGATTGATTTATTTATTTTTATAGTTACATTGTATATGCATTACATTTACAAATATTATATTAGTGTAAAGTATACCCAGCCCTACTATGGGCTTATAAGTTAAAATAAAATTTGTTTTATACATGTTTTTCCACATGTAAATTTACAAAAGTACTGTCAAAATCTGACGCCTTTTTAAATAAAAAAAGTGTGGTAAGATTTACAAATAATGGCATACCATGTCTTAAGTAGTGAAACAAAGTTCTGGTGTACAAAAGCAATGATGAATTGGCCATTCAAAGATGGTCCAATTATTCAAAGGTTTTTATTATCCTGAGGTTTACATAGAGATGAACACCACTTCCATAAGGATAACATTTATTACAACTTTATCGTAAATTATTTGCAACTATAAACCAAACTTTCTTGACTGTTATAATAATGATGCAAAATAACTTGACTACGGCAGAGAATATTCAATCATCATAAAGAGAATATAGAATCCATAAATCATAAACATGTAGTTGAATATTTATTTTTTAATTTTATTTCTATATTATTTATTTCAGAAAAATACATTTAGTACATTCCATATAAAAATATATAAATATTTAAAAAAATAACAAAAAAAAACAGCGAAGACATCACAGGTGTATCACAGAAAATATTGACTGTTACAATAAAACTGCATAATTATATTATTTCCAGGGCAAAATTGGAAAAAGATCACCAGAAGGTGTGGTTCTAGGTCTGACACGGGTGTAGCTTGGGGCTGCCGATGGACTTACGAGGAAAATGGCGTTTGGAAAGAAACTTGCTATTGTGAGGACAGAGATGGATGCAATTCATCAGTCAAAACTGCCATGACATTTGCATCTGTTCTAATAGCTGCTGGATTTTCTTTAATTTTAATATTATAAACATGTGAAAAAAAAATTATATATATCTATTTCTTTCAAATGAAATATTCTAAGCCGGTGTTTTCCAATTTTTCAACTAGTGTTTATATGTACTATGCAATTCAGATGCTTTATAATTTCATATCGGCAAGATATGTATGTAATCTACACTCGTTACTTAAAAAAAAATTTTTTTTTTACATTGTATTGATTGGTACGTATCCTTATGAGAGAAAGTGAAGCCATATTATTCTTCTTATAAGAAGTACAAATGCAAGTTATGCAATATTCATATTCAAGAAGTACTTGATGTAGAGTGGTAAATATACTCTTGATAAGTAATTAAATTTTCATGCACTACGGAATTAAAATTTTATGTTCTACTATTGATAATTCAATGTTAAGGGTTATCATATAAAATATATAATATGATATTGAGATTTTTAGATTTATATGACATTTAATCGTAAAATCATTCATGAAAATTTCATTCAATAACACATTCGTGTTCACCAGTCTAGATCTAGTTTATTTGTACAGAAATCTTTATTCAGTCAAGATTATTCTTTTCTATGTGTTGCCAGCCTTTTGTTAAAAACCTTCATTAATGGTTAACATTTCACAAAAAACTGACTGGCGGACTCAAATTACCATATCAGTGAGGAGTTTTGTAACATTATAATGTGATTACCATTTTATATAAGAATAATAAATTTATTTTACAATATTTGTATGATTCAAACTTGCCTGAAAAAGTTATCAACGCAAAAACCAGAAATTTATCCATAGCCAAGAGTTGTTCAATGCACATTGGCTACGCTAGTGATGATATTAGTGTAACAATTACTCTAAAAGTGGATCACTTAAATCCAACAACCATGGCCAGCAAGCTAATTGATCAAATGAAAATTATATTCCACCACATTAAAGAATCATTTCAAAATTTCCATTCCGTTTGATGGTAAGGGAGCGACCATCATTAATTGTACAAGGTGGGGCAGTCATTTGGTATTGACTAGATAAAAAAATTGAACGCCCTCCCTAACAATACGTGAACATTAACAAACCGTACGCAATGATAAGAGATATTATGCCAAGATTTCTAATTACCCTCGTCAATTCTGCACCAAACGATGTCACTTTTATAGAAATCCATTTTGATTGAAGGAAGTTATGGGACAAAAGGTGGGTTCGGTGATTTAAAGTACGAACTCTAGCAATCTATTTGACTTGTTGACATTACGAAACATTAAATCCAAAACCATGCATATTGCAGGAATGCATCAATTCGCAAAAAAAGTGCGTAAAGTATTACCTTTTCAGTTTGAGAATTGAGTGGCCTCCCTCTCTCTTTGAATTAAAATTAAGCGCCCTCCCTTCTGTGACCAAAGAAAATTGAGCGCCCTCCCCCAACAAATTACTGCCCCCCTGTACAATTAATGATGGTCACTCCCTAAATAATT
Source organism: Streblospio benedicti (assembly GCA_019095985.1). Classification (NCBI taxonomy): domain Eukaryota; kingdom Metazoa; phylum Annelida; class Polychaeta; order Spionida; family Spionidae; genus Streblospio; species Streblospio benedicti. Next base: position 14,055,449 of record CM032669.1, read on the forward strand.
GTGAAATATACATGTACAGTGTAACACAAAAATAAGCTTTCTCCAATGAAATTTAATTTGTCTCAAAATATATTTGCATGAAAGATTCACATGCATTATAAATATGATTTAATAAAATTTGTAATAACATTCAAGAATGTTTATTCACAATAGCACATGAATATGTAACATTATAATATCTGTTCAACATCAATCTCTTCACATTTTATGTGAGAATTCTGAATTCCATATCCTGACCAGCATATATATTGTGTGATTCCAATGATACCAGGTAAAACTGTTGCCATAGTAAACATAGCTGATGTAAGATCATCTATGCCCATTAGATTGTTCTTCTTATAATCCTCATAACCATATGAATTCAAAATGAACACTGTTAACATTGGGGCCAACGACTGGGCTGGTTTCACAACTAGAGCATTTGTTCCCATGAACATGGAAGATAAGGGATGTCTGCAACATTAAGTAATAAAAATAAAATTTATTATAAAAAGTACTAAGTACATCACAATACAATGTATTGAAGAATTATTTACTTGTTTTGAAGGCAATTTTGTGTGATTCAATGACTTCAACTGCTGAATGACGATATTGCATATAAAAGAAGTAGGTAGATATGATACTATATGCACATGCATTCATTAAATCATGATTGTAAAATTTATTTTGAAATAAAATAACATTTTCATAAACAGCTCCACTAGACGTTGAACGCCTTAACTGTCAATAGGTAGTAATACAAACAGATCATTGACATCATATCAAATAGAATTAGATGTCGAGGCGATTATCTTGAATTTGTTGCTAATCTCCCTGATTTGTTTTCACTTACTGGGACCTCTTTTTTAATAATTGGCCTGCCATCGATTGGTCTCGCAGCATCTTTACACCTTGGACATATGTAGTCAGGATCAGATTTGAGAACACCCTCAATTCCACTACACCAATTGTGTACCCTGCATAGACACCTGCCACAGTAAATGGAGTTTCTCGCTACCCCCTGCAGGCATACAGCACATGGGCATTCTCCACTTTAGAGTAATTTGTCCAGGTGTGACCCAGAGATCACACTTGGTTTTACCCATGTTTACAAGCAGTCCTTTGGCTTCCATCCCCATATTCCAGGTGTGCACCTTTTCTGATAACTCTTCAACAGAGTCAGCCATAATGACGAGGTCGTCAGGATACAGATGTACCCTGTGCAGAACTCATGAGAGAATGCTTCTAGGACCATAATGAATAGCAGTGGACCATAATGAATAGCAGTGGACTAAGAACCGAGCCGTGGTGTACTCCAACAATACTTAATTCCTCACTGTAGTCATCTCCAACACAAACATGGCTGCGCACATTGGCATACATCGGTTGGACTAGCTTAACAAGCCATTCTTCCACACCTAGCTTATGCATAGCCTACCATATGACTTGTCTGTAAACCCGATCAAATGCATTCTCTAGATCCATGAAGGACATATACAGGGACTTGTTTGCTGCTAGAAACTCCTACACTTGTCGGACGATGAAGATGGCATCTGTTGTCCCTCTTCTTGGCATGTCGTCCATCTCAATCCTCCTGATCAGTTGTTCAACGATTCAAGAACTTTCATCACTTGATCGATCAGCTTGAGCCCCTGATAATTCCTCTCTCTAGTGCATCACCTTTGTTATTAAAGAGGCTAACTATGTAGCTTTCCACCAACTCAGATGGTATGCAACCTTCACATATTATCTCATCTCTTCAATGAAGTTGCTGACAAGCTTGACACCAATCTCCCCAGCAGTTTTCAACATTTCTGCTACTACACCCGATGGACCAGCTGCTTGACCCATTCCAATCTTTGAAATGGCTTTGGATGTCATCTCAAGGGTGATTTGGACACAGACCTTCAATGGGGTTCGTCAGAGAGATCTTCTAGGTTCCAAGGAAATTTAACATTCAGTAGTCGCTCATAATGTTGCTTCCAAGCTACTTCATCCATTGATAGAACACCATCATCATTTTTCACTGGATTTTCCCCTACAACTCCCTGCCTCTCAGCACTGTATGCCTCTCTGCTGTCTTTCTTTTCTTTATATGCTTTATTTGCAAGTGAGCAGTGAAGAAAATTAAATAAATACAGACTTCAGTTTTGGGATGATTTTTTGTTGTATGTTAGTGAAAACAATTTGATTAAATGTTAACAGAATTAGTTGAATAGAAGCAGTCTCATAAAATTTCAGTTATCAGTTATCTATGACAGCTTATTTTGGCTCTAGACCAATCAGAATGCACTGATAGAGTGATATAACATATATGTAATGTCAATATTTACCTCCTATTGTACTTCTGAAAATCGTCATTAATCACATCTGCAGAAATAAGTCCAAACATAGACCCCATACCATGAGACATGACACTGAAATTAAAAACTACCAGTAAGTTTCAATGTCAAGAAAAGTCTTATTTTACAGTCATTCCTTTTATCTTTTTGGCCCCTTTATGGAAATGAACATACCAGTACTTTTGATTTGTGCAGTTCTTTCAAATAAAGTGAAAAAAAACAGTAACAAACTATAACAAAATATAACCTGTCTAGTATGAAGAACAATAGTATACACAATGGATAGCTCCTTCCAATAACATGCATCACAAAAGCAGCCACAATCTTTATGAGCATCATACATTTCATAACTTTATAGTATCCATGTGCTGATATCCATGGCCTAATTACCAGGAAATATACCTACAATAAATGGAAAATTAAGTGCAAGCATGACTGTGTTAAATTAGGATAGGGACAGAAAGTATAGGTTCATGAAGATTTTATTTCTACCCTACTGCTGACTAAAGTTATTATATGAATATTACTTCAGGTTCATCAATATATTTGTCAGTTTTACAGTTGAATTCTGCCATCATTCAACATATCAATAATACAGGGCATAGAAGTAACATCGAATCAATATTATTCTAACACCTAGAGAAAACAAGGAAACACCAGTGCTGAATATTTGAAGCTCTCAAAATCCACCACAGGCTAGACCCTGATGAAGAATGGTTAAAACTGTTCCAAAGCTTAATTGTACAACTGAACTAGACTACATTTCCATGAAGCTTGGCAATAAGTTTATAAAACAAGAGGCTCTACAAGAGCCTAAATCGCTCACCTGTATCTATGATAAATTTTAGCAAAAAAGAGACAAAGTTGCACTGTAACTAGTACCCATTATCACAGAACTTTAATTTAAAAAAAAATCAGTTTGCATTATGACTAATAGGCTGACTGCACAAAAGAGACAAGGCTGCACTATGACTTCTATCCATCTCCAGAGAACTTTAAAAGGAATGCAGTTTGCAGTATGACTAACAGACTGACACTTTTACCACAGATTACTTGCTTTTACACTAAAATAGTTTGATGAACCCCTGGGCCGGGGTCAATTTTACCCACAGGGACATGTATCAAGTATGGAATGATGATAACATGGGCATACAACTTCTGTGAAAAAGTGATGAAATTTGAATGAAAAATAAAGAAAATACCGTACATGACCATCTAAGTGCCCACCCTCATGTAACAGCCCTCCCCCTCTTTTTCTTACATGTCCTACAACCTACATTGTATTTGGAATGATTTTCGCCCAACACCCCACCCTGTAGAACCTCCAGTTAAGACCACCCCTGTAATGGGACCATTTTTCATGCTCGCAAACAGTCATAAAGCAACCAAAATAAACCTCCATATAAATACTACCTCCATTGATAGACCCCTTGAAGTTAGTCCCACTGGGGTTCTAAATATAGAGGTTCTACTGTAGTTTGAAAATGTTAGCACACCTCTTCCCCCTAAAATTACTACTGACATGTAAATATCCCGTATTTTCAAGTGCTCACCCCAGCAGACAAAACATTATTAACTATATTTTCAGTCCCTACACCAACCACTAGATTTTTCATATACCCCCTGCTGGGCCATGGTAATGGTAAATAGATAACAATGATTAAGATTAGATGCCATTTTATACATGATTGATGGTTCAAAAAACAAATTTTCGTCACATGTACTGCCTTTCTAAAGTTTACAAATGACAACAAATAACAAAACAACCTTCTACGTAGAACATAACACATACACCCCAGTGGCGTAGGCAGGAGTTTGCTGATGTGGTTGCACAACTACATTTTTAAGAACACACTGCAGCGAGTGCCATAGGCACAAAGCCCATCAAGGAGGGTCTGGGGGGATTCCCCCTAGAATGTTTTTGAAAATTGGAGTAAAAATGGTTGCATTTGGGGCAATCTGTTGACAAAAACTATGAATGACTTTAATTCTAATTTTACTTAACTAACCATTTACATTAATATGTCCTTTTTTACAGAAATATTGAAAGATTTGTGAAATGTGATAATATTACTGCAGCTTGCACCTAGGAATAACTTATAAGAGTTCTGTTACAGAAACAGCTAGTCACCACACGGATTTAGTTTACGAAGATGATTTTGGTAGATCTATAAAGTTTGCTAAAGGAAACCAACAGTCTTTTGGCTGTTATTTCTAAGGTGTTTTTTGTCAGTGACAGTGAATGCAGTATTACGCGATCCATGTATCATTTTAACATAAAAAAAAAATCAACAAATCAATGTGTACGCACTGCATTGTGTGCATTACAGTAGCTATGCCACTGCATGCGTAAATATTTTATGTAGATTTTACATATGAATGTTATTTGTTACATATAGTAGACTTTACGTGTGTATATGTTATGTTCCATGTAGAAGGTTGTTTTGTTAGACTATTTGTTGTTATTTGTAAACTTGAGAAAGGCCGTACACGCCGAATATTTGTTTTTGAATTAATCATGTATAAAATTGCATCTAATCTTAATCATTGTTATTCATTTTTCTAATCAATGAATGTGGCACAGTAATTGCTATATTTATTTCTTGATAATGGTACCCCACTTACTCTTGGTAGAAACATCAATAAAAAGTAGTAGCAGCTCCATGCAAATTGGGACATTATAGCCTTTGGAATAATCATATCAATTATGATCATACAAAAGTTGGTTGAAAATGTACTATGAAACTCTGTCATGAAGTTTGTTGTCACATACCAGAAAAAGTTTTTATTACTAAGAATTTGCCATGTTAATCTAAATATTGAATGTCCTGTTTCTCTGTCGTTTTTCATCTTTTGTGATTTTAAGTTCATGCTTTTCTGGTAGTAAATGTATATGTTTTCATAGGTACTTTGGAGCTGCCGTAACCAAATATCTGTGGCTGGGTTTGGTCGACGCAGTCAACCTAATCAAGGATGAAAACACTCAAAGGCGAATACGATAGGTTAGAAATCAACGATGAAAACACTCAAAGGCGAATACATTAGGTTAGAGCTGCCGATACGCATTATATTAATAGCACACTCATTGGGATAAAATTTTAGATGTGAATGTATACATCTTACATTTAAAGGTAACCACTCCTAATGGCTAAGTCCTTGCTTGGTTTCACCGCACAGGCATATGCAAATATGGAATAGAATCTCTATGTAATTGTTAAGCCATATTGGTATGGTTAATTTAAAGGTTGCTACTGTTTGGGCATGATGCAATGTCTCTGGGCAGGCTATTCTAGGCAGACAATGTGCGGGGGGATGAGAACTGTTAATTTTCTCTTGTCTTGTATGATACTCAGCAAATCACCATACGGGCAACACATGGAGGGGAGGCCACGTAATTAGTTCTAGCTATTATTGTGTTGAGATGGACACCATTTCTTTGGACGCTTACATAGTATTCAATTGGTATGTCAACAGGACCCTTTGTGATTTTGTAAAGCATTGTGAGCAGACTAAGAACTCTAGGTTGGGCCAGGACCTTCCATCCAATCACTACTCCTTAATTGTCAAAGCCAATTATGCTGGTTATAATGTTAGATCTAGCAATTATCAATGATTTCTTGATTGGTTACAATACATATTTTAACATGAAATTATATATATAATCATAACTAAACGATATTTACTGTTGTCAATTTGGGATAACAATAAAAAAAAACTATCTTATTTTTATGTTTTTATTTTTTATCATCAGGAAATGTGTGTAATACTTATTATTTCGTACCACATATGTATGTGTATTTGATCGCCTAAAATAACCTACTAGTAAATTTTAATTGTACTTATTCCATAAAATTATTGTCAACTATATCTAATTTTTGAACAAAATATATAAATCGTGAATGAAAATAGAAGTTTGAGAATAAATTAAGATAGAATTGAGTACAAGTATAACATAATCCGAGTAAAGCATAAAAGTATATTTTGTTATTCTAATTAACTCAATCTTCGGGGCGCCACCTGCACACGGTTGTCTGTACTCACATACATTTCGCAGAAGAAGCTTTGGATTTTCAAGTAAAAGTTAAATAACGTAAGTTATGTTCACACAGAATGTTGAATTTAATAGTTTTTCAATTATGGATATTACTATGTAAAACCTCGTGTGTTGGTTTTCGTTGTATTAGTAAACATTATTGAGGGAATTAAGGTAAAACTTCATTGACCTTCAATCGTGTGGTTACGTTCAGTGTGTACGTGAGACCCAAAAGATGTGTGTATTGTTATGATTTCACTCCTCAAATCCCCGAATACTAATTGCACCGTCAATATACAGACTGAATGGCTTTGTGTCTTTCAATTTGCAATGATTCTCTTATGAAGAATAAGCACAGAAACCATGCATCCCACTGAATTGTGACTAGTGTTCTAGAAGAACCTCTGTATTCATGTCGTATCTACTAAAACCCGGGACCAAACGTGACCAAAGCGTGACGTGACCTATACTAATATAGATTAGTGTTTACTATGGTTTGGTCCCGAGAGTGTCACGGCAGTTGGGTCTAGTTCCGGATTTCATGATGTATAGTGTGATGGTCATTGCATGATTATAGTTCAGTTTTCTGTGAAAAATGATAGATATTGCGCTGTTTTGCCTAGTGTATGGTCCCGGATTAATATCGGATTTGATGATATATAGTGTGATCGCATTATAGTTCAGTTTTCAATGAAACATGATAGACTTTGAACTGATTTAACCAATGCTTGCTCCATTATGAAGTCCTGGATCTAGTCCCGGATTAATGCCGTATCTAGTCCCGGATTAGTCCCGTATTTGATGATATATAGTTTGATGGTCATTATAGTTCAGTTTTCAATGAAACAGAAACCAGTGCTTGGTCCCGTATTAGGTCTCGGATCTAGTCCCGGATTAGTTCCGTATCTAGTCCCGGATTAGTTCCGTATCTAGTCCCGTATTTGATAATAAATAGTGTGATGGTCATTGTAGTTCAGTTTTCAATGAAACATGATAGACTTTGAACTGATTTAACCAATGCTTGGTCCCGTATTAGTTCCTGGATCTAGTCTCAGGTTAATCCTGGATTAGTCCCGTATCTAGAGTTTGAACTGATTTAACCAGTGCTTGGTCCCGTATTAGGTCCCGAATCCAGGATAAATAAATGAAAATATATATAATGATATGACATTGAGTACATGTATGTCAATGACACCGCCTGGACAGTGAACTGTTGATACCAGGATCCAGTGTTGCCCTTTCCCTCTGGATCCGTGTTCAATATCTGAACACCCGGGATGCTGGTATACACACTTCTTTGCTGTATATTCAATATCCCTTCTCTGAGCCGGATCATCATTATCAACTATTGGTCGTTCACATATCTTTTGCTATCCAAGAAAAATAAAGTTTACCCATTTCTGAAACCTACCACAGTAATAATGTAAAGTCATCCAGAATCTATATTTTTCAACCTATATGTAGACAAGTTTGCTCAATGGCAGTGCTAGTAGCCATCATCTTGTGATTTTCTATGTTTTATTTTTTACTGAAAGGTGTTTGGTCTCGTATTTGTCCCGTAATAGTCCCGGATAGGTCACGTCACATTTGGTCGCGGGTTTTAGTAGGTACCTATTCATGTAATGTCCAAAAAACAATAGATCATAGCGATTTCCCTGCGGAAAAGAGTTTTCACTGCGGGCAGTAATTTTGTTAGGACTTGATTATCACTAAAGGCTAAAGCAAATTGTAATCAAGGTTGCCACAAGACTTAACAAGTCAGGAAAGTCAACGAGAAGTCCAGGTGCGTTATACCTTTTAGAACTGGTTACCTGAAAAGGCGTCAGGGGTAAAAAGCTTACAGTTTTGTTGCTGTGACTAAGATACCAGGCTTCAGCCCAAGAAGATTCCCTTGATATGGAAATGAACATGCTTCTGCAAGCCTATGGGGCCACGAGGGAAACCTGCAGTCCAGAAAGCAACTGCTGTAGATTTCGGGAAGGGTGCACCATTGAAGTTGATTCGTGTTTTGTGTCGGACTTAACAGTCTTAACTACAGGAAACCGGACGATTGCTCACCTGTACCAGTCTGGAACTCCCCGCTTGGGATTGAAAAATATCACTGAAAAGACACTTTGGTGGCCTAGTGAGTCAGAAATTAATTGAATGAGCTCATGAGTCAATTTCAACCACCAGCCACAGGAAACCTTGGTCCTTCGAGGAACAATCAAGTACTGGGATGGAGATTTTGCCACCATGAAACCGAGGAACTCGGCAAGCCATTCTGATGGAACACTCGATGTTGCAAGTTGAGCCAGTACTGGGGTTGGGAACTTGGCACCCTGTAACCTTACTATCTACCACTTGAGTATTAATGTAGCTCAAAATCGGTTGACTAAACTATACATTTCTAGGAAACCGTACAAGTGGAACTCGCTTTGCTCGAGTCTTGGATAAGACTAGTAGGTATCACTCAGTTTGGGGCCTGGTGTGATTGAATGGTAACTCCCACGCTGTCTTGGTTCGAAAAGAGTGAACCTGAAGACAGTTGTGAGACTTAATAGTTTGCCGTGAGTGTGAAGTGGGTGAGTTTGCAACTCCCTATATTAGTGTTGATTTTGTGTGAGATGTTTTTCTAATCCTACTATGAGACCGAGACCTAGGGATCACTACTTTTTCTTTTCAGCTGAAGTCCACTCCGCCGGGTGCACGTTTTAATCCTCAAAAATTTTGCATTGCAGGCTCTCTGCAGGCTTAAACTCATGAAGAGAACCTGCAAAGAAACTCGCCTGTAAATTCAACTCCTACAATACCAATCATGGGCATCCTGAATGCAGAAATGATCACAGGGTCGTTAACAAATTGGTAACCCTGATAGTGTGTAATATTGAATAATTTTCTTTTTATAGAAAAAGAATATGGCGTCGATGGTTGAAGCAAAGCAGCAGATCAAGACTGTGCCATTTGATTCTAGGTTTCCCAACCAAAATCAGACGAGGTAAAATTTAAATCTGTAAATAATTCATCAATACCCACTCTGAGTATCAGATGTCCTGAAGAGACCTCTGACACATAACTATTCTTATTAAAATTCTGACCAATCACAGGCTGTTAATCTATAATCATCACAGGTCAGTGATGAATATAAATGAGGTCAAGTGACCATGATGTTCAGACTGCCGATTCGATTCTTCCGTTACTGATAACGTCAAATTCATTTGCATTCCATATCTAGGTGTTATGAATGATCCCATGACATTTTGATTACAATCTATTTTATTAAACACATTGCATACGCACTAACAATGCACGTATATACTAAAATGCTCAGAATTCAAACCATCAATAAAATATCTGGCTTGTTTACAATAATGTTAATGGCTGGATGCTTACGAGAATACCGAGCGACCAACATTAAACGCGCTGCGTTCAACGTGTTTATTAAACCGTCAACCCTCCAAATAGTAAGTGCACCGCACTTCTCTGAATGTCTTACATGCTGTTTTGAACGTCGTAATTGGAGAGTAGCGTAAACACCCGAGGATTGCCGATTGATCACAGCTAAGTATCAGATGGGTGTGTTGTATTGAACCTGATTGCAGTATTTAAGCAGGTCACATAAATTATGTTAATCCACTCTCAGGCGAAACATTTCAGAGGTCAATTTGCTTGACATCTGATACTCAGTGTCAATACCAGACTTAGTTGCGAATATTTAATTAGCTCAAAAATGAATTTTTTATTGTTTTCACGGATCTGGGTATCACGGTAACCCGGGTTACGGCGTGGTGCATCATGTGGGAATTATGGTAACCGGGTCAGTTATTTGCCCAAGAAAGACAATCTGATTGAAAACTTAACATGGAAAAGTATAAATAGCATCACCTGATTTTTGTATGCTATCACCAATATAAATGTATTCTTTATTTTTAGAAATTGCTGGCAAAACTACGTAGACTTCCATAGATGTCAAAAGATCAAGGGTGATGACTATGAACCATGCAATTATTTCAAGAAGGTTTATACCGCAATTTGTCCAAATGAATGGGTAAGATTTATCACTGAATTTAAACTTTTGATGTGTTATACTACTTGCTATTCAGAGTTTCCACATAGTCTGGAAAAGTCATTGAAATTCATATTTTTTCAAGATCCTGGAAAAGCCATTCAATTTTGTAAAGAGTCATTTTAAAAAAAGACATTTTGTGAAAAGTCATTGAATTTTGGTTAAACTATGCCGTTTGAGCAGATATTAAATTTTGTTATATTCGACACCATGATAACTTCCAAGTCTTAATTTTTGTGCGCTTCGCGCGAGACCCACACACCACATAATTTGGTATTTAATACGTATCTGTTGATGGGTGCAAAAGAAGAATAGAAATCTATTACATACATATCACTGACCCTATTTAAATGAAGCTAGGTAAATAGAAAAATTTCTTAGAAAAACTAAAATGGGTTTGGAAAAGTCATTGAAAAATCGTTGAATTTTAATGTGCAAAATTGTGGCAACCCTGGTATGCCTGAAGTTCTCTGTAAATAAAATTTAAGTTTCCTCCTAGATCCTGGCAAGTTCTACTATTGATGGACATATAAACGGAGGACTATTTGAAATGTATTTAGTCTGTTTATGAAGTTAGCACTAAACTTTAACACATCTAATTTTACCAGTAGTTAACTGCAAAATGATTAATGCAAAACAATTGCTGTGAAAGATATGCTTGATGAAATTAAACCAAACTACCTGGTAAACACCATATAGCTATGAATATAAAGCATTTTTCAATCTTAAGATACCCATCTTTTCAGAAGTACCAGTTAACTGTGTAAAGCATTTTATCATTATATTTCCTAATAATTCTATTTGCAGATAAACAAGTGGAATGATCAAGTTGATAATGGCACATTTGCGGGCAAGATCTAAAGTTGTGAAATGTATAAAGACTGATTGAATTTCTACTATAGCACCATTTATTGGTCGAAAAACGACTATAGGATAATTGCTTATGCTATGTGTCATGTTATGGTAGTACAAAAATAAAATGTTAAGAAATTCAGTTGGTTGAATGATCTTTTACAGAACATGGTAGATCACCAAACACCCACTTCTATGGCACTTCATGCATTTCAATGTTTAAAACAATCGTAGTACAGTGAACCCACAATAGTGTTGGATGTGTCAAAATAAAGCTACTTACTTTAATTGTAGCATTATAAAAACAATTGTTATGATTCATTGAAATGGTATGATCTATGGTGCAATTTGTTCTGGAATAACGTATGCACACCCATTCTGTGTGTGGCGATAATACTGTAAAACTAGAAATGTTTGTATGATTTAATTTGCGAATTTCGTGGGTTGGTGCAAAAACGCAAACATAAATATTCAGCAAACATTAATAGCATATGTAAAGTAGGTTCAGGATGGACCTAAATCGCAAAATTTAATAGGCACAAAATATTCTAGTTTTACAGTATGCGATTTGAATATGATTATTTACATTAATTCAATTCTACTCTCACTGTTCTGCGAAACAAGCTCCTACCACTGTATTATTTACATTAGATCTTACTAGAAATTTTATTTTTACACTTAGGCACTGGGAAAACAATAATTTTTATAGTATTAATGTTATGTGGTTTTTGTTTGGAGCCTAACAATTTTGTGGGTGTGTACGCAAACTGGGTGTGCCGTGCTCTATGTTTGAAAGATCTGTGTATTATTCTTAGTTTCCGGGTGGAAATGTGGGTGGAGCATGACTTCCTGCTAGATGATCCAGAGATGCCAAACAATACTATGTCGGTAATACTACTTGGAATCCCAAGAAAGGAAATGCTATCCCTAAAACAAATTAGTACTAATAAACAAGATCCCCCCAAAAAATGGTATCTGATATTTGTTGGAATGGTGCATTCACGCTTACAATGCATGTAACCCAACCCATACCCCTTTAAGGAAACATCCGTACCATCGTTCAAATTTATCCACACAACCAATCCTTTAGAGCTGAGTAAAATCCATATATATATATATTTGTTCTCATAAGCGCACAGTGTCCTTACAAAAAAAAAATAAATCAACCTAAAAGAAAAATGAGATGTCTAATAAGCACATTCCAAAACCATGCTTTAAAACAATAAAAGTCAAAATGCATGGACCATGAACGATAGTTACTTGGTTATTCGATTACTACTGGCTTGTTAGTCTCACAATATGGTACAAGGTAAATGAAATCTTTGCCTCCAAAGCAAGATAAGATTTGTTTGCTTTATCTGTAAACGGAGGGGTGTGCTTGAGAGGGCAGGTGAGCTTATTAGAATAAATACGTACAGTAAAACTCAAGATACAAACCATATATATATTTTTTTTAATATTTATAGTGTGGGAAATCTCAACATAGCCTAAATTAGACAAAATTTCTGTACAATACAAAAGTTCTAAATAGAAATGAAATTTGATTTTAGTTTTCGAAAACAACAAAAATGCATTGATGTACATTCTTTTTAAACATTTATGAATTTGACAGATCTATGGATTTACATGTATCATACTTGTTTTTATTTTTCTTCAAAAAATCTGCTTATTTTTTTTCATATACATGTACTAAAATATTACAGAAATATCAAAAATAACTGTTTAACATTTTCAACCTCTGTTCTCTTCAGAATATAACTTTCAACTGAAAAAACAGTAGCTTGCAAGTAGAGAAGGAAACCTAATAAGTAACAAATCCCATAAGGAGATTTTATACTCTGCATTACATAACTATTATGGTAACAGATTAACAGACTATTGTAACACTATTGTGACAAATTATCAACCTACACAGTTAAGATAAAAACATCACATTATAAAATATATACATGTAAAATATAGGTGAAAAGAGCATTAGTGAAAGTTAGTCTTGTGGTGGGCTGATAAAAACCGTTAGAAAGACAAATCGGCAAAGGTGTACATATTCACAATATGGATGCAAATATAGTAATGAATAGCAAACTTGACCATTATCAGCCCACAACTAACTTCCACTAATGTATTACCATGAATCATTACTATATATATTATCAGTATTAGTATCATTGTACTGTTTTTTTAATTGAAAGTTATAGTGTGAAGAAAAATAAAAACAAATAATACGACACATTTACAAATATGCAAAGAACCTCACTTACAAAATATTAAGTATTGATTTACAGGTCTGGGGTCTTTGGAATCTTTAATGAAATATATACTTCTTTTGATCAAAGATAAGTTTCAACATATAGAAAACATATTTGTATTTTTGTTGCAATTTGTTTCATTCAAGCCCGAATGGCATTTCCAATTGCCTCATTTTTATAGTACTCATCTAAAGTTGATCGTATCTCATTTCTTTCTAAATTTAAGCTTAGATGATCACTTTGAGGTAATTTTGATTCTAAGTTTGTCTATTTCTTCTAGACGTTTTTCACAAACTCTAAATTCATTTATTCTTTGCTTAGCTATTTTACTCGCAAATTCAATAGAAACTTCGTTTATTCAGAGCTTACAGTAATCCCACAGTAATCTAGGATTAACTGATGTCATTTCTATTTTAACATCATCTATAGTACTTTTTATAAGAGTTTAACATTTAAATATGTAATCGCTATTTTTGTAAAAGATAAGTATTCAGCTTCCAATAAGCAATGACTAGCCTTGTTTCAGTATATAACTTCAAAATCACTGCCTAATGATCAGGACATTTAAGTGGTGTTAATATATATACTTATTACTTTTTTAGGTCATCTGAGTAATTACTCAGGTGACCTATTGCCATGGGTTGGCGTCCGTCGTCGTGTGTCGTGCGTTAACATCTCAAGAACTGGTTGGCCAATTTTAACCAAATTTGGTATGTAGCATCTGTAGGGTAGGGAGATAAGAAATTGTAAATTTCATGACCCCCCACCCCAAGGGAAGGTAATTTTGGGGTAAAAAGTGTAAAATTGCTGTATTTCTTAAAAAATCTTCTCTACTTGCAGGCATTGATTAC